>JAWNOD010000473.1:0-530185 GCA_035046225.1 Drosophila pegasa | reverse complement strand
TACATCACATTTTTGTCAAAAAATGGCAAAATTTCAAAAATGTATCTTTTTAATGCAGATTGATAGTCGTGACTTAGCACGAGTTGAAAAATGCTATACATTTTTGAAATCGGACTAGAATTGCCCGAGTTAGAGTCATGCAATCTTCAAAAAGGTATATTTTCGAAATCGATTGTATCGAAAAAATTTGAAGACCGTGGAAAGTCGGTGAATAGAACTTGATAGTCAGCTTCAGTACGCTTCTAAAAAAGGATGCCTTCTGAAAATCGGATAAAAATTACTCAAGTCAAGCCTGAAATTAGTTTTGGCTGCACCCATTTTGAAAAAAAAGATAAGGGGTTACATCACATTTTTGTCAAAAAATTGGCAAAATTTCAAAAATTTATCTTTTTAATGCAGATTGATAGAAATCGTGTACTTAGACCAGTCAAAATGCTATACATTTTTGAAATGGGACTGTAATTACTCAAGTTAGAAGTCATGCAATCTTCAAAAGGTTTATTTTCGAAATCGATTTGAGTATTTAAAAAAATTCTAAGACCGTGGAAAATCGGTGAACAGAACTTGATAGTCAGCTTCAATACGCTTCTAAAAAGGTATGCCTTCTGAAAATCGGATAAAAATTACTCAAGTTGTGAGCTCTCAAAGTTTGAGAGAGCACAATTTTTCGGCTCGACCCGATTTTGACAAAAAAGATAAGGGGTTACATCACATTTTTGTCAAAAAATGGCAAAATTTCAAAAATGTATCTTTTTAATGCAGATTGATAGTCGTGACTTAGACGAGTCAAAAATGCTATACATTTTTGAAATCGGACTAGAATTGCCCGAGTTAGAGTCATGCAATCTTCAAAAGGTATATTTTCGAAATCGATTGAGTATTTAAAAAAATTCTAAGACCGTGGAAAATCGGTGAATAGAACTTGATAGTCAGCTTCAATACGCTTCTAAAAAGGTATGCCTTCTGAAAATCGGATAAAAATTACTCAAGTTGTGAGCTCTCAAAGTTTGAGAGAGCACAATTTTTCGGCTCGACCCGATTTTGACAAAAAAGATAAGGGGTTACATCACATTTTTGTCAAAAAATGGCAAAATTTCAAAAATGTATCTTTTTAATGCAGATTGATAGTCGTGACTTAGAAGAGTCAAAAATGCTATACTTTTTTGAAATCGGACTGTAATTACTCAAGTTAGAGTCATGCAATCTTCAAAAGGTTTATTTTCGAAATCGATTGAGTATTTAAAAAAATTCTAAGACCGTGGAAAATCGGTGAATAGAACTTGATAGTCAGCTTCAATACGCTTCTAAAAAGGTATGCCTTCTGAAAATCGGATAAAAATTACTCAAGTTGTGAGCTCTCAAAGTTTGAGAGAACACAATTTTTCGGCTCGACCCGATTTTGACAAAAAAGATAAGGGGTTACATCACATTTTTGTCAAAAAATGGCAAAATTTCAAAAATGTATCTTTTTAATGCAGATTGATAGTCGTGACTTAGACGAGTCAAAAATGCTATACATTTTTGAAATCGGACTATAATTACTCAAGTTAGAGTCATGCAATCTTCAAAAGGTTTATTTTCGAAATCGATTGAGTATTTAAAAAAATTCTAAGACCGTGGAAAATCGGTGAATAGAACTTGATAGTCAGCTTCAATACGCTTCTAAAAAGGTATGCCTTCTGAAAATCGGATAAAAATTACTCAAGTTGTGAGCTCTCAAAGTTTGAGAGAACACAATTTTTCGGCTCGACCCGATTTTGACAAAAAAGATAAGGGGTTACATCACATTTTTGTCAAAAAATGGCAAAATTTCAAAAATGTATCTTTTTAATGCAGATTGATAGTCGTGACTTAGACGAGTCAAAAATGCTATACTTTTTTGAAATCGGACTGTAATTACTCAAGTTGTGAGCTCTCAAAGTTTGAGAGAGCACAATTTTTCGGCTCGACCCGATTTTGACAAAAAAGATAAGGGGTTACATCACATTTTTGTCAAAAAATGGCAAAATTTCAAAAATGTATCTTTTTAATGCAGATTGATAGTCGTGACTTAGACGAGTCAAAAATGCTATACATTTTTGAAATCGGACTAGAATTGCCCGAGTTAGAGTCATGCAATCTTCAAAAGGTATATTTTCGAAATCGATTGAGTATTTAAAAAAATTCTAAGACCGTGGAAAATCGGTGAATAGAACTTGATAGTCAGCTTCAATACGCTTCTAAAAAGGTATGCCTTCTGAAAATCGGATAAAAATTACTCAAGTTGTGAGCTCTCAAAGTTTGAGAGAGCACAATTTTTCGGCTCGACCCGATTTTGACAAAAAAGATAAGGGGTTACATCACATTTTTGTCAAAAAATGGCAAAATTTCAAAAATGTATCTTTTTAATGCAGATTGATAGTCGTGACTTAGACGAGTCAAAAATGCTATACATTTTTGAAATCGGACTATAATTACTCAAGTTAGAGTCATGCAATCTTCAAAAGGTTTATTTTCGAAATCGATTGAGTATTTAAAAAAATTCTAAGACCGTGGAAAATCGGTGAATAGAACTTGATAGTCAGCTTCAATACGCTTCTAAAAAGGTATGCCTTCTGAAAATCGGATAAAAATTACTCAAGTTGTGAGCTCTCAAAGTTTGAGAGAACACAATTTTTCGGCTCGACCCGATTTTGACAAAAAAGATAAGGGGTTACATCACATTTTTGTCAAAAAATGGCAAAATTTCAAAAATGTATCTTTTTAATGCAGATTGATAGTCGTGACTTAGACGAGTCAAAAATGCTATACATTTTTGAAATCGGACTAGAATTGCCCGAGTTAGAGTCATGCAATCTTCAAAAGGTATATTTTCGAAATCGATTGAGTATTTAAAAAAATTCTAAGACCGTGGAAAATCGGTGAATAGAACTTGATAGTCAGCTTCAATACGCTTCTAAAAAGGTATGCCTTCTGAAAATCGGATAAAAATTACTCAAGTTGTGAGCTCTCAAAGTTTGAGAGAACACAATTTTTCGGCTCGACCCGATTTTGACAAAAAAGATAAGGGGTTACATCACATTTTTGTCAAAAAATGGCAAAATTTCAAAAATGTATCTTTTTAATGCAGATTGATAGTCGTGACTTAGACGAGTCAAAAATGCTATACATTTTTGAAATCGGACTGTAATTACTCAAGTTAGAGTCATGCAATCTTCAAAAGGTTTATTTTCGAAATCGATTGAGTATTTAAAAAAATTCTAAGACCGTGGAAAATCGGTGAATAGAACTTGATAGTCAGCTTCAATACGCTTCTAAAAAGGTATGCCTTCTGAAAATCGGATAAAAATTACTCAAGTTGTGAGCTCTCAAAGTTTGAGAGAGCACAATTTTTCGGCTCGACCCGATTTTGACAAAAAAGATAAGGGGTTACATCACATTTTTGTCAAAAAATGGCAAAATTTCAAAAATGTATCTTTTTAATGCAGATTGATAGTCGTGACTTAGACGAGTCAAAAATGCTATACATTTTTGAAATCGGACTATAATTACTCAAGTTAGAGTCATGCAATCTTCAAAAGGTTTATTTTCGAAATCGATTGAGTATTTAAAAAAATTCTAAGACCGTGGAAAATCGGTGAATAGATCTTGATAGTCAGCTTCAATACGCTTCTAAAAAGGTATGCCTTCTGAAAATCGGATAAAAATTACTCAAGTTGTGAGCTCTCAAAGTTTGAGAGAGCACAATTTTTCGGCTCGACCCGATTTTGACAAAAAAGATAAGGGGTTACATCACATTTTTGTCAAAAAATGGCAAAATTTCAAAAATGTATCTTTTTAATACAAATTGATAGTCGTGACTTAGACGAGTCAAAAATGCTATACTTTTTTTAAATCGGACTATAAATACTCAAGTTGTGAGCTCTCAAAGTTTGAGAGAGCCCTATTGGTGTTACGTAACTAACATTTACAGGGTAACGTAATGAACTATTGATGATAGGTTACGAACATATTCAGATTAACTTAAGGGCCTATTGGTGATACTTAACGAACATATTCATATTACGTAACGAACATATTCAGATTAACGTAAGGGCCAATTGGTTATACGTAACGAATACATTTAGATTAACGTAAGAACCATATCAGCGATACGTAATGAACATTTTCAGAGTAACGTAAGAAACCCAATGGTGTTACGTAACGAACATATTCAAATTAACGTAATGAATCTATTGGTGATACGTAACACACATATTCAGAGTAGCGCAAGGAACCTATTGGTGTTACGTAACGAACATATTTAAATTAACGTAAGAACCATATTAGCGGTACGTAACGAATATTTTCAGAGCAAAGTAAGAAACCCATTGGTGTTACGTAACGAACATATTTATAGTAACGTAAGAAGCCTATTGGTGTTACGTAACGAACACATTTCTAGTAACGTAAGAAGCCTATTGGTGTTACGTAATTAACATTTTCAGAGCAACGTAAGGACCTATTCGTGATCGTTACGAACATATTCAGATAAACGTAAGGAACCTATTGGATATACGTAACGATACATTTAGAGTAACGTAAGGTATTGTCTAATGCAACAAACGAATTTGAGGAACGATTTCGCGGACGTAAGGAACAAATTTATGTAACGTAAGAAGCTTTTTTGACTAAACGTAACGAGCCTGTTCAGAGTAACGTAAGAAACCTGTTTGTAATACACAACGTTCATGCTCAAAACAACGTAAGAAACCGGTTTGTAATACACAACGTTCATGCTCAAAACAACGTAAGAAACCTGTTTGTAATACGTAACGTACATATTCAGAGAAACGTAAGGCACCTATTTATAATACGTAACGTACATATTCAGAGGAACATAAGATACTCTTTTACATAACAAACGAATTCATGAAACGTAATGAATGATTTAGTGGAACGTAAGGACGAATCAAAATAACTTCATTAGAGTTTACTTTAAGAGCATACAATGAGAAAGAGTTATACTCCATTTGTTTACTATAACATTTAACATACAAATCAAAACATCCAAATTTACGAACACAAATACAAAATTGACAAACAAATTTAAAAATTTTCCTTAGCCTAGACTTGACTTAACGTTAATTTTTGTTTTCACTTAACTGTACGTATTGGCAGATCTTGTCCGTGCAATCAATTTTACACTGTATGTTTATAAAAGTATTAAATCTTAAGATTAATCTTAGACTACATTTTCGGCGGGCTTTGGCAGTTGAGTTTCTGCGGCTCCAGCTGCAGCTGCGGCACGCGAGCGCTTCAGTTCCTGCTGATGCTTCAGTGTAATTTCCAAAAACTTGAGATAGTCCTCATCCACCTCCTCCACTTCGTCAGGGTCTGCCATCAAATGCTGCTCCTCCAGCTCCTCATATGCGTCCTCCTCCTCTTCCTCCTCGTCCCTCTCGCTGCAGCTTTCAGCTTCTGCTGGTTCCATTTGCCGGGCACAGACGCTGCGCACCTGCGCCTGGTGCCACGCCAGCAGAGATTTGTACGTGCTGCACCAAATCTGCGCTGGCAACTGTGGTGCACCCACAGCAGCCGCCGCCGCTGCTGCTGCTGCTGTTGTAGTTGCCTTTTGCTTGCGGCGTTGATGCTTACGTTTGCGCTGCTTGCGTCGCTTCTTTTGCCTGCCCATTTCCATAGCTTTGCCTGTTCCGTATTATTCCGTCTTAATATTTATTGCTTTCAGCATTATTTTGTTTATCTTTCTGTTGCTTTTTATGTTTTGTTAATCGAATTTCGAGTTTATCGTGTCAGTGCTGCCAGATAGCTAGCAACAACAGCTGTGCTGAGCAGCGTTGCCAGTTGGGCGACAACTACAACTGAATGTAAAATGAACTATAGAGGGCGCCAACATAACGTTTTAAAACGTTTGAAATTTGAAATATAAATGGGAAATAAAATATGAAAATATTCAAAAATGTCAATCAATTATATGCAAATTATTATGTTTGTCTAGAGAAATTAAATATATTTAACCAAAAATTAACAAGTTTAGCATTTCTCCCACATTTTCCAACACTATTCGACAGGATCTACAGTATAATCCTTTTCAGGAACCCCTTTTGGCCAGCTGACCCGCCGCTTGGCCGAGCGACTGACTTCAATTTCGGAAGCCGAAGGCCTGTGCCGAAAGGCACTGATTGTTGTGTTGTTCTTTTAAATGAAAATCCCGGCCAGGCTCGAGGTTTGAGCCTGGGCCGAGGCTCGAAGGAGTTGCGACTGCGTTGCTCGCTTCGCCTGGGATTAGGGCGGATCAATTTGCTTGTGGTGCGAATGCAAATTGGCCAGCGGTATGATTTAAATGAGGCTCAGCACAAGCGGTCAAACAAAGGGCGGAAGAGGCGGCCGATTGAGTGCATATCCTGCTGTGCGCGCGGCCCAAGCCGGAACAACAAATGTCCTTTTATGCGGTCGTTTCATTTGTTTTTGTTGCTGCCCCTGCCCTGAGCTTTGCCCGGGCGCAGGTCGGGCCGGTCCCATAAAGGAAAATTAGGTTTACACCTACTTTTCCAATATGGTCATAAAACAATTTAGAGATTTACAAGGGATCAACTTAGATGTGGTCCAGCCTCTATCTCCCTCTCTTTCTATCTCTCTCTCTCCCTCGCACCACCTGTCCATCTCTTTCCATGCGCGTGGGTGTGTGGCGAGGCGCGATGTCGCGCGGCCATAAAAAGCCATCCACAATCCTCCTCAACTACTCACGAGCCACTCGAAAGTCCTTGGCACTCCACACATGTTTACTTTGGCTCTGCGAGTGTGCGGGGGCGGTGTGGGCGTGGGGCATGGGGCGAGGCTTTTCATTTTCGATGAAGTAATATACGCTGATAATATGAAAAATATCCTGCGGCCAGGATTTGCACGCACTTATTCCCTTTTAATGGACTCCGACTGACATTTTGGGCCAAAGTATTTTGCGCACATATATATATATTTGCATATTTTTGCCAGCTCCATCGGATAATGCCCCACTTTTATGCTTTTTTCTCTCTTCTCTTCTTTTGTTTTTCTTTTTTTTATGCGCTTGCCAACACTGCTAGAACAGCTCGCTTTAACTCCGTGAGAATATAGAGTTGGATTCTACTTACGAATGGATCTTATGGGGATATGAGATGCTGGTACAGTTTGTCAAAAAGCCTTTGTGCGTTAGCCAACACTGCTATCGCAGCTATTTCTAGTCAAAAAGGCATATTTTATGCACTCATGCTTAAAGTATTGGCCAATGAAATAGTTAAGCAACCTAATCCCATTAAATTTCAAATTTTATATACTTTTTGACATTTTCCAACACTTGTGCTCCAATTTAAATGCATGTCTGGTCCAAAAATCTTGAATTTCAGCTGCCAGCATCTCAAATTGAGCTTGACTTAGGTTTATCGGCATCAGAACTAATATCTCTTTAATTCTTAGGCCTTGACCAACACTTAAATTTTTTCTAAAAGAATATTTAGGGTCTGAAAGCTTCTACTTTGACTTTTTATATATACCATACTTATAATTACATATAGAAAATCTAAAAATAAGTGCATATAATTGTCTTATTCCTTACTCAATACTGGCCGTTTTTGCATTAACCAACACTAGAATTTATGTTCGTGGCATTTCATTGCCTTTGAGTCTCTTAGTTGACAATCTATAGTTATAATAATATAGTTAAATAATACTAAATAATATATTGTTTAATACCCACAAGATATGTTTTACGTTAGCCAACACTATGGAGTGCCTACTTTAGCTCTTATGATACTCTAGAATCTCTGTCACTTCTGGACTTTTTAGAATGATAAGACATTAGTGTAACTCTAGTAAAGTTCCACTATGCTCTTAACACTATAAAATCCCTCGCAAGCGTTAACCAACACTAGCCTTGTTCAGCCATTCAGCTCAAGTCGCGGGCGTGCCAAGATGACAATTTGCCTTCACAAAAGGGTTTTGCAAATTGATCTAGTCCGCGGTTGAGCGGCAGGTAGAGCGCGTGGCGTGGGATTATAATTCTTGAGCACGGGATGAGCCGCAGCTTGGGCGAGACTAGCCAAGAGGAAAAACAAGGAGAGATAGAGCGGAATATGGTAAAAGGGTAGAGCCTTTCGGGCCGGGCTAGGGGTAGGCAAGTTAGTAACTCTCATTACTTTAAATGGATTTCAATTAAGTTGCAAATTGATCTCAAAACAATTGAGTCCCGCCGAGGCGTTTGAGTGCACTCAGTTCAGTTTTGTGCTTTAACCACGCCGCGTCCTAAGCCAACCCGAGCGGCAATCCGAGCAGCGGCAGCAGGACAAACACAATGGGACAAAAGGGCTGCGGCTGATCCACTTGGTGGTTGTAGGCGGGCGACTGTTTTGCTCTTTTCATTCAACATGGTAAGCGATACGCTAGCACCAGCAGCTGCCAATTGCTGGGGCGGCCACTTGATGACGCGCATCCCCAAAGCATCAAGAACTCCGAGGCGAGGCGAGTCGACTCGAGTCGTGACTGGCATATTTTGCGCTCTGCGCCTGACGTTGACAGGATAACGAGATTTTCAAGTGGACGCGTCGCAGCTACCACTTCACACCCGTTTGCGAGTCGATGAAGACTGTCAGCTGACCCATCTGCAGATCTGCATGCAGCTCCAATAATATGTGTGGACAAAGATATCCATCTAATCTGCGCCATTCCTTGAGGATTTTTCTCGCAATTAGTTGCAGGAAATTGAAAAGGAAAAAAAGGCAGCGCAAAAAAGTGAGCGAAGCGATTTTCCAAGGACTTACACACGCTTTGTGCCCCGGGATCGCCAGCGACGACAACAATGGCAACAGCAATCAAATGCGCATCAGCAGGCAGCAGAAAGTGCCCAGCTAGGTGCAGAGCCAAAGAGCCGGAGCTCCCTCTGTTGCGGCTACAACGGGGCTTATCCCGGCTGAGCCTTGTTGCGATTTGTACGGTCAATTGAAAAGCGGCCAGAAAAACGATCGCTTTTCATAATCATAATACTGAAGAAGAGGGAGAGGGAGAGGGAAAGAGAGAGGAGAGCGAGAGAGAGAGAGGGAAATAAACTGCAATTGATTGCAGTTGCAGGGAAAACTGGTCCAGGATCTGGTTTGGCTCTGGCTCAGTAGCTGCCATTGTTTTGCCATTGTTTTTTATGGCCGGCGCGGCAAATAGAGGCAGCAAAACAGAAAACAACACGGCTAAAGAATACAAAGCAATAGAGAGAGCAAGAGAGAGAGGGAGAGAGCGAGAGGGAGGTACAGATTGTGTGAGAATAGAAGAGAGGAGTAAGACTCGCTGTGAGCAAGCATGTGAGACTGTGGAAATATCCTCTAGTGAAATGAGAAGCAAAATAAAATTATATTTATGATCAATGTCAATCAATATTTAACGGTTTTGACAATATAAAGCGAATAATTTACATTGATTGATATGCAGGTTTAGGTGTGGAATAAAAAAATGTTAAGTTTGCTTTACGATAAAAACATATTGAAATTGTTAGCTTAAGCTGTGAGCTTAAAATGAATGAAAGTCTCCCAAGATGACAATTTATTAATGCATTACAATCATAAATATATATAAGATATACACTATCTATCAAGCTTTTATTGTCTCAGCTATATGATATACCTCCCTTGCTATACCTACGAGATATTACAAGTATTTAGCTTAATCTACGTTTAAATATGAAATTGAACTGAATGAAAGTCTGCTAAAGTGACAGTCTATTATTGCATCAAATGACACTCAAAGGAACTGAAAACTACGTGCTATTAAAATCAATCTGGCCCAAGGATAAAAGTATGCAAAGCAGGCACAGCTTCCAAATACGTAGTTTGTAAAAAATGTGCGCGGGAGTGGGAGTGGGAGTGGTAGTAGTAGTGGCAAGCTCATATGTAGACTCTAGCAGTCTTTCATACAGTTCAGGCTAGCATTTTTTTTTTACATCTCTATCAAACGTGTAATATTTCAACACTTAAGTTACTGATCGAACACCTTTGATGCCCAGAAATCTTCTACTCAGATACCTTAGACAGTCTAAACTCTATCTATGCTTCAAATTCTATGGAAAATAGGCTGACCTTAAGCCAATCTGTAGAACTGTATAGTAAACAAAGCTACATTAGCTTGATCTGCATACTGCTTATTAGATAAAATATCATTTAATATATATTATATGCTGAATATATTAAATGTATTATCATTCAATATAGCTTATAATATGGGATATAATTTATATTAAATTATAAAGTATCTAATTTCATATATATAACTAATATATATGTTTTATAACCACAGATACAGCATAGATCTACATCATCCATAGCTAAATAGAGTACAATTCCTTTTCTTCTGTTCAATATATGTTATATTCCATATCATATATAAATTTAGCTAAAATATCTTTGTTAGATGTGCAGCTACAGCCTAGAAGTTATAATTGATAGACATCAATCATAGCTCTCTCGACTATAACTTGTTTTCTCCAGCTCCGGTCGCACCATATTCCTTCACACTCACCTCCCGCTGCATGTCACAAGCCCATGCCCAGCATCCACTCAGGCCCTTTTCTAATAACTTGCAATATTTACAGGGTATAAAGACAACAAGAAATATAAAAGAGAGCAAGAGCAAGCAGTAGAACGTAGGCCTCGACAATTGTAAAAACAAACAAACGCAGCGCGTCTTGCGAGGCGCTGCTCCGGCTACTGCTCGGGCTCTGTTTTCTCTGGCATCTTTTGCAAGCCTTTTTCCCGTTTGTCTGTTTGTTTGTTTGTTTGCCCGCCTGGCATAAAAAGTAGACTACTGTTTGGCTTTGGCTGCCTTTGACAAAAGGTGCCTAGCACTCGATGCGGCCCGGGCACAATGGCCCCCACCCCACGGGCCGCCGCCTCAGCCCCATTGTGAGATTTGTGTGGAAAAAGAGTTAAGGCAAATAGCAGAGGAACAAAAGTTCGGGCCACACGCGCTGCTGCAGCGTCCAGGACTGGCTAATTAATTGAGTTGAAGTAATTTGGAGTCGCTTTTCACTTTTGCCAGCCATAATTTATTCACATCCTTCGTCCTGGGCTCGGCGGCTTGCCAAATATACATTTCCCTAGCTCTCACCGACCATTTCCATTCGCAAATATTTGCCACCCACTTTTGTTTCCTCGCGCACATCCTCAAGGCACATAATTTAAATTTTTAATTACGCATCAAATCAACACGGAAATTATGACAGGCCCCCCAGAAAGACAGAGAGAGGGGGAGACGAAGACGCCTCAACTACTCGATAAAAGATTACACTCGATCAGAATTCGTAATGTGTAAAATATTCGCAATTCTTAGCATAATTCAATTCCTAAGTCAGATGAAATAAAGTTCTAGTGGGAGGTAGAAGAGAATTTACTGAGAATTACAAGGAAAACAATTGGAATTTCCTTTGGTTGAATGATTTGGAAGATAGAATGTGGAAATTCGTTTATTAATAGAAGTTTTCTAAAGAAGTGGCCATTAGGAAATAGTTCTAAATATGAATATTCTTGAAATTTCTTTGATTTGTTTTCGATTTCCATTAAATGTTTACTTCAAATTTAACTTAACTTTTTCAAATTTCCATTTAATTTTCTCTTCAACTTAACACAAATTAATAATTATATCCTTACCTCAAAACCCAATAAAGCAAATATAGAAAATTTTATAAAAATAATCAATAAACTCAAAATAGACCTATAATGTATAAAATGTAAATAATGTATATAGAATGTTAGTAATGTATATAAAGCAAATAATGTATGAAGTGAAAAAAAAAAAAAAAAATGCCTGAAGGCCTTTGTCGCTCTGGTTTAAAGAATTGTTATTTAGAATTAATTCTTGGTAACAATAAATAAATAAATAAATAAATAATAATTATACTGAAAGGCAGAATAAACTTTGTCTTATCAAAAAAACAATAAAGTACTCAATAATAATAATAAATAATTAATATATTGCAGCATATTGTGTTCAAGAATTTAGTTAAATAAAATATATATTTATAATTAATTATATTTATAATGATTGTTAGAATATATCATAAAACGCAAGAACGTGTAAACGTTTTATGACATATTCTAAAGCATAGATTGTCGATCAAAATGAAACTCCCAAAAATGTAGTAAGATATATTGATAGGCAAGCTACATCTTTCACTAAAAGAGCTCATAGTGCTTAGTTGAAGCTAAAGGATTGCAACGAAAAGATAAATTTCGAAGTTTAGATCATATCTCAGAGATACGAGGATCGTAGATCAGATCGAATCTGCATTGATTGATAAAGACATATAAAACTCATCAAGAGAAATCGAATCCCAGAGAAATGTACTAAGCAATTCAAGTAGCTTTGCCTTTTGCCAAGTTATGCTAGAAGAAGATAGTCAGAACTTCAAGTATCTAAGCCTCTCTGGCTAGGCCTAAATTTCCCATTGTAAACATCTTCATAATCAATGCAAATCAATAAGAGGCGATCTTTCATTGAACTGTCACATATTTATATGGCTCGGATATGTCAATATAAATATTCTCAAATAGCTCAACTCACAATTTACAATTTGTTTATGGCTAAACAGAAACCCGCAGAGCACAGACCAAAGTGTGCGCTGCTTGTTTGCTCTCGTTTTGTGTTTAAGGGGCAGCAGCTGCTGCTGCTGCAGGATCGTCCACTCCAGGCAACCATTTTGTTTGGCTCGTCTCACGCCCCGCTTCATTCATCCACGTTTATCACTCGCACGCTCTCCCTCTCTCGCTCTCCTTCTCTCACTCTGTCTGTTGTTCCGTCTCAGTTTGAATTAGGGCTTTGTGCAATTCCAGTTTTCCATTTTATGTACGGCCGCATGCAAGGTTTTATTGCACCTTTTGTTGTGCGCGCTTGTTGTTGTTGCTGCCTCTCGCTCTGGCCGGCTAGCTGCTAGCTCCATCTCTGTCTGGCCCTTTTGATCATGACGCATGCGTAATCACAGCAATTTGCACGCTTACGCATATCGCAAGATTAAACTGATCCGGATACTGATCCCGGGGCTTGATCCCTTGATGCCGGCGCAACTGCGACGCATAAAACGATATTTGGATTAAACATTTAATTGACAAGTAAAAAGCGAATGGCAATGGCCCCGTCTCCCAGGGTGGCTGAGCTGAGGCGAGGATTAGATGCGTGGCCGACGATTCCATTAACATATCAATGTCAGGAGCAGCAGCAGGCAGGAGGCAGCAGGCAGCAGGCAGCGGCAGCAGTTGGCTTCGGCATGGCTTCCATTCGCAATTCGCTTAAATTTTTAACTAGACAAATACCCAAAGCTCACACGCACACCCTCCCTGCTCCCAGCCAGGCAATCATCGGTGAGTGCAAGGAAAAAGAATGGAAACTTTTCTAATTTGGCAAGCGCTGAAGCTCAAGCAAAGAGCAACAAATTGCCGGCGGCGCGAAATCAGAATCGAATTGAAAAATCGAAATCGAAATAAAAGTCCATGATAAACGAAGCGAGGCGCATCGGGCCAAGCCACAGCCACATCTACAGCAAAAGGAAGTAGCAAAAGTAGAAAAACCTTTTATTCCCACTGTGTTTACACAGTCCTTTGCCAATTGAACTTTTGCCAGTGGACGACGCGAGTCGAGTCACCCGCTCGACAGTCGCAGCGCTGCCAGAGACTCGCACAATACTTAGTCGAGTTAATTTAATTTGTTATTTAAAATTCAATCTACGAACTAAAACAAAAAGTGCCTGCACCCAGCCACAGCAAAACAGAGAATCAAAGTTTCAGATTGAAAGAAAAAAACCAAACGAAACCACAAAAAATATGCGAAAATGCGAAAAAAAAATGCTTGGGAGTAGCTGGAAAAAAAGGAAGAGAAAGGATTTGTGGAACAAACCGAAGCTCATATATGCTATATGGTACTAATATATATTTGACTATAGCTAGAATTAGACTTATGCTACAAGTAGATTTAAATATATACGCACATAAGTACATGCAACCATACATACAATCGCGCCCTTCACATTCTCCTTTAATAAAAAATATTTTGTATATCATTAGAGCTAGATTTCTGTCATTTTCTTCTACTAGACTCTGTTTTATTCATCTTCAAATTAAATAAAATTTAACTCTGAATCATTTCTGGAAATATTTTTTAAAAATTGTTAAATATAAGGCTGCTGAAAATTAATCATCAGCGCACCAAAATTCAACTCTGCATATCTCCCTCAATACAAAAGACATTTTTAAATAATACTTTTGAATACAATTTCCAAATAAAACTAAAAGTATTAAATCAAAGCCCAGATGCCATAGCTCTGCTCAGCAAACTCATCACAAATTATATAGAAATAGTAAATAAAAATTTGTCTCTAAATTTCTAAGAAATGTTCATATTTGACTGAAAATGTGAACCTGATTCGAATTGCATTTCTACATCATCCACTCATACTAATGAAAATATTTTTGGCTAAAAGGTATTTTTTAACCAATTATTTCCATACATGCAAAAAATTTATCATAAATACTTTTAATAAAATACTGAATGAGAATATGTTGTCCAAGCAGAATTTGTCTTTCACATTGCATAACAATTTCATATCAATTTTGTTAGGTGCTCTACATAAATAATAAAATAATACAAAATTAAATAAATAAATTACAAACTGCTAAAAATCAATCTAAAATATCAGATACATAAAACAACTCTCAAAATATTAATTGATTTTTTTTTAACATCATTTAAGATTAGATATAAATTGATATTTAAATTTCTTGTCCATCTATTCAGTATAATGACTAAGGAAACTTATTCAGTCT
Source organism: Drosophila pegasa (assembly GCA_035046225.1). Lineage (NCBI taxonomy): Eukaryota > Metazoa > Arthropoda > Insecta > Diptera > Drosophilidae > Drosophila > Drosophila pegasa. Next base: position 515,381 of record JAWNOD010000473.1, on the reverse strand, counting down.
GAAAACATTCTTAAAGAAAAATGTTTTAAGCAAGTTTTATCAATAAAGTTTCTCTGGTTGCCGAGTTCATATATATATGGACTGATTACACTTTCAGATTATTAAATATATTTCGCTCTGTATAACACTCCATCTAACAATTTTCGAATACTCTCTGTAAGAGCATAACAAAAAAAAATTGCAAATGCTGGTAAAGTTGGAGAATTGGATCCTTCTGCTTCAGCACAACTTTTGAGCTTATCGAGGCGCACTCCACTTACATGCGCATATGTGTGTACATGTGTGTGCGTGTGTGTGTGTGTCGCCAATTCCCGACGGGAGTTGCTGGTTTTGGTTCATGTAAGAAGTTCAGAGTAAAAACAAATAGTAGACAGACGAGTGAGGTCCACTATGAATACCACACACACACTCACACACACACTTATACACACCGAGCCTGATGCTGACTATTAACGCTCCAATGGCTGGCTGACTGGCAGCAACGGGAACGGGCGGGAGGCCGGAGTTGGAGCAGTTGCTGCCGGCATGCTTAATTATTCAATAATTTCTAAAAGCATTGGCAACATTCGAGCGTAGCCGAGCTACAGCAACAGCAACAGCACAGGTGGCACATGTCGCCCATGTCGCCCATGTCGCCCAGATCCTTTCATCCTTTTACAGAGCGCGGGCGGTGGCCACATAATCAGTTGGTTACATACGAGCTGCTGCATGCACATAAGCCACTCCGGCCCGGCCCGGCCCGGCCCGACCCGCTCCGACTCGACACCGACCCAACTCAGCTCGGCTCGAACGTAGCTTAACATATGGTTTTGGGGTCCAGCTCGGTTTGGGTTTGGCTCTGCCATTGCATTTATCATTAGTCAATGCTTAGTTTGAGCTTTTGCTGCATTTGGCTCGGTGGGCCGCAGGACATTTGGGATTTGCATTTGGGCATGTTTGATGTGGAAACTTTAGATTAAAATATTTTCATATGCGCAAATAAACACACACACATGCAAACACGCATGCACACGCATGCATACGTGTGCATAAGTACAGTTAACAATGTCCCGTTACCCGATCTAGCATAACACAATGCTGCTCTTGCTCCATCCAGTTAATCAGTAAATGGCGCTGACTTCAGAGATTCCCACACACACACACACACAGACACACACTCGCTGTCTATATACAAGCCAGCACATTCAACTGGCCAATACATAAGCAGAGGCAGCCACAGCTGCCGCCCACTCCCGCCGTCGCCCGCCCAACGCTGGAGGAGCGTGCGCCCGAGCGAGGATTGAGCGCATAATGATGTTTATGTGTTGCCAAAAACATAAAAGCATTAATTTAGTCATTATCTTCTTAAGATACGGCGCCGCGCAGCGAGCGCAGCCGACGACGACGACGACGACGAGGACGACGGCAACCCCCCGCGCAAGCCCAATCTCGGCAGCGCGAACTCCAGCACATAATTTTCCACATTACTGCAGAATGTGGAAGTGTGAGTGCGAGCTGCTTAGCCTATATATAGCGCACTCGCTCGCTCGCACGCTGGCGCGAGCCGCGGGGGCTGTCAGTGATGACTTTATCTGTATAAATAACTGTCAGAAGGGAAAAGAAAGACAGCAAAAAAACGTAGCAGCGGCAGCGAGAGAGAGTAGCACGCCCACGTCGCAACGGCAGCAGCAGCAGTAGCTGACGGAAGCTTTGTGCTGAGAGACAGCTCAGCATTATCTTTTCAGCGCGCCATCTTTGCGGGCAGCTAACGGGTAACGGTAAATGCGGATGAAGTAGATGTCGCACTCACGCAACGCACAGCGGCAGCCAGAGGGCGTCCACCATATCAGCCACCACCATCAAAACAGAGCAAGAGCAAAGGCAATAGCAACAACAACAACAACGCGCTCTCTCAGCAGCTACTTGCTCTCGCGCCCATTCTCTCTCTCGCGCTATCCCTCTCTCTCTCTCTCGCTTTGCCCATAATATGGTAGCCAGAGCAAGCGCAAAGGCGTGGACTCAGCTTAGTCCAGCTGCACGCTGATTGGCCAGCGCACGAAAATGTCTGCCATGTGTGTGTGTGTGTGTGCTAGAGAGAGGGAGTGCATGAGTATGTATGCTAGAGAGATTGACAACTTGTCGTGCGCGTCGTCGCTGCCGCTGCTGCTGCTGCTGCTGCTGCTGCTGCTGCCGCCGCTGAACCTCGAACGTCACATTCAAAACAGTTTCGTAGCTCGAGCGAACAAGAAGGGTTCAGTTTCAGTTGCACGCAAAATCTTCTCAGTCACAGGCCAAAACACGTCGCGTGTGTGCTTCGAGTGCTTGTGCCTGCGTGTGTGTATGCGTGTGTGTGAGTGTGTGTCAACTGCAATTACAGTGACTATTGCCAATAGCAAAGGTGACAATTATTTCCTGTACAAGTTGCCACTTGAAATCCGCCAAAATTCTGTCTTCACTGTGGACCACGCCGTCGCAGCTAGCGGGAGGCGCCAGCAGCGACAGCAGCTCGGCCAAGGCCAAGTTCAAGATAACGGTTGTCAGCACGCCCAGCCCCTCGCCGGGCTCGCCGCCCCCAACGCCGCCGCCCAGCACACTCGGCCACATGGTCGAAACGAACTCCCCGCCGGCGGCCTACGTGCTCAAGCGCTGCGCCACCGACCTGGGCGAGCACCACCAGCAGCAGCTGCAGCAACAGCAGCCGCCGCGCCAACTCCAGCGCTCGCGCTCGCCCGCCAACGCCAGCAATGCCGCCTACCATCTGACCACCGCCATGCTCCTCAACTCGCAGCAGTGCGGCTATCTGGGCCAGCGGCTGCAATCGGTGCTGCAGCAGCAACAGCAACAGCAACAACAGCAGCAACAGCCGCAATCGCAGACGCCCTCTTCCGATGATGGCTCCCAGTCGGGCGCCACAATCCTGGACGAGGAGCGTCCGCGAGTGAGTGGACCCACTGCAGCATCCGCTGCAGCCGCATCGCTCTTTACCATAGACAGTATTCTGGGCTCACGCAATGCAGCAGCGGCTGCCGCTGCCAGCAACAGCAACAACAACAACAACCACATCAACAGCAGCAACAACAGCAGCAACAACAACCACTGTAACAGCAATAACAACAACAACAACATCAGCATCAATGGCAGCCTGGGCCTGGGCCTGGTGAAGCGCAGCACCGAGTCGCCCGCCTCGCCCAACTCCAACTCGAGCTCCAGCGCCGCAGCCAGTCCGATCCGACCGCAGCGGGTTCCTGCCATGCTGCAGCATCCTGGCCTGCATCTGGGTCACCTGGCGGCGGCAGCAGCGAGTGGCTTCGCCGCCTCCCCATCGGACTTCCTAGGTGAGTGGTGGATTGAATGAGCGAGTGGTTGAGTGGTTGATCTGGCAAACACCTTGAGGTTATCTGTTGTGGATCGCTGAACGGATTCCGAAATTTATTGAACCATTTTCCGTTTCCTTTTGCCTGAATGGCATTATTCATAATTAGGCACTGATCCGTGAAAGATGATTTCGCATTCCGTTCCATTTCTGCGGTGAGAGGATTTGCATTGTAAGTCCTTCCACCGAGCGGGGGTGAGGGGGGGAGAGGGGGGTTGTCAGTCCATCGGCCGGGGTCTTATGTTGATTCGAGCGTGGGACTCCCTCACGCAATTTTATGCAAACGCCCGCCCGGGCTTCCACATGCGCCGCATTCAAATTCAAAGGTTCCGTCGCCGTCGCCGTCGCCTAGGCATGAATGAATTAAAACGTCGAAGGCTTCCTTCCTTCCTTCCTTCCGGTTTTTTTTCCGAGGGGTTTTCATTGCAATCGGAAGCGCGCCACATGGCAACCGTTGCTCGCTCGGCTTTGTTATGCGCATTTTAAAGCATCTGTGCGCTCCACCTGCGTTTGTTTTCCATATGAATTTCATCAGCGTTTCTTCTCTGCCTCCCTCGCAGTGGCCTATCCCAACTTCTATCCCAATTACATGCACGCCGCGGCCGTTGCCCACGTCGCCGCCGCCCAGATGCAGGCGCACGTCAGTGGCCATGGCGCCGCGGCCGCTGCCGCCGCTGGACTCTCCGCCCACGGCCATCATCCACACCATCCGCACGCCCATCCGCATCCGCATCTGGCGCACCATGCGCAGCATCACCTGGGCCTGGGCCACTTGGGCCACGGGCCGCCGCCGAAGCGCAAGCGCCGCCATCGCACCATCTTCACCGAGGAGCAGCTGGAGCAACTGGAGGCCACGTTTGACAAAACGCACTATCCAGATGTTGTGCTGCGCGAGCAGCTCGCCCTGAAGGTCGATCTCAAGGAGGAGCGCGTGGAGGTAAGTCGATGAAGTGAATTTGATAGGGGGTTATTTAAGGGGAGCTTATCCGTGGACGGGGTGGGATTTTATGAAATGGTTTATTCTGCATTGATTTTTAAGCGTTAGTTAGACTTGTTTATAAATTAAGAGAAGTTAAAAGTATTTTTAAAGGCGAGCTAGTGGGATCTGTGGACAGATTTTCAGTTCATCCTAATATCATGACTCATTTGAAATGAGAGCAAAGCGGGTGTACGAAGGGGCGTACTTGGAGAGAAGTGAGTAAAAAGTTAATGCGGTAAAACCCGAAACATCTTTGAGCTACTAAGCTTAGAGGGGTTAAAAAAGAATGAATAGAAGAAGTGCAGACATGGGATGAAAGGATGGAAGGATAGGAGCATACACTCCATAAATAATTCATGGAAATTTAGGTCTTTTAGACAGACGACTTTAAGGTATGTCTTCGAGTAATTAAGTTAACCAGTTACCCCAACAATTTATCAAAATATCTCACTCAAAAGGTATACAAATTGAGCTCTAATAGAGGTAAGACGAATTTCCTGCAAGTCCTTCAAGTCGCCTAAGTCATTGCAACAACCTAGGCAAGGTTTAAGTCGGGCCATTGGCTAGCTATTTTAAAGCTACTATTTTAATTATAAAGCATCATTTAGTTACTAAACTGAGAGTTAAGACATGCACGTATAGTAGAGGAAAACTCATAAAATCAAGGACGGAAGGCTAAGACTATATATTCAATAAGTAATCTAAAGAAAGTTTGATACAAGACTTCAATTCAAGTCTTAGAACGACTAAATTAACCAATTACCCAATCAATAACTCCAAATATATCAACAATCAAATAGAGGTCTAACGACTTTCCTCCAAGACTTTCAACTCTCCTAATGCACTTACAACTTAGGCAAGGCTTAAGTCGTGCCATTAGCTGGCCACCTTCCCGCTGGCATTCCAATTACAAAGTGGTTAAAGCGTGAATCCGATCTGTAGCGAGTCGAGGAGTCCTTAATTTCACGCTCGTTTTAATGCTGAGCGCGAAACCAATTGAGTGCTACCAACCGCCCCCCGCCCGCCTCCATCCAGCTGGCCTGCCCTTTGTTCGACATCCTCATCTCCATCTGCATTGCAATCTCGCTCGCTCGCTCGATGTGAACTTCTTGCTGTTTATTTAGTTGTCAGCGTTTAGCATTTGTCTGGCCTCGCTGCCTGCCCCGGCAGACAAACAGCAAAACAATGTCCTGATTCACTTAATTTGAGTAATGGGCCACAGGCTGGCCCTCAGCATTGAGGTTAGGCCGTATCATTGCCAATGTAAACACGAGCTCGTCTCTCTCGTCGTCTCTCCGTTTCTCTATCTCCAGGGCCGGCAAAGCCTACCCCGGGCGGCGCTTACAACCCTCCGTGGTCGGAGTTTACATTAGGCAAATCAGCAGCAAATCTGGGCGAGTGGTGCGGCTGGCAGTGTGGTGCGTGGTGCAAGCCATTCAAAGTCCATTAGTGTCGCCCCCGAACAAACAGCAAATCTCAACTAAAGTTGACAAATTAATTTCGAAGCAATTTATTGATGGCGCTGATAGCGACGCCTCGTGTTGATCGAAGGTGGATGGGTTTTCGCGCGTCCTTGATAAGGATTAGCGTCGCTTTGACAATATGCTGCCGGTCAAAGTTGCGCCACCCACCCCACCCGCACCCACTGCATAGTGGAAGCACGCCAAGTGCGACATTTGTTGACATTTGCGTGTGCCCAAACTCACTTGAAAGGTGTGTGTGTGTGTGTGAGTGTGCCAAGGGGTTGTGTTTGTGCTTGTAGTTCGTGTTTGTCGTTCGGCTTAAGATAACCAACAGTTATTTAGCATTAAATTGAGTAACAAGCTGCTGCTGTGACATTGAGCCGCGGGCGCAATTGACGCCTTCGCCTAGGCGACAAACTCAAAAGCCGTCGCATTCTAAGCGGATTAGGACATGTGCTGGGGTTTGTAACCGATGCTGGGAACGCAGCTCGGAATTTGATTTCATTTTCTTTTTAAGTTCAGCAAGAGCTTAATTGAAATTGGGCAAGCCAAAAAAAAAAAAAGTTGCTGGTCATAGAGGAGGTAGGGGGCCGCATCGGGCTGAAGCTGGAGCTGGCTTAATTAACATACAAGAAAGCGACTTGAAACTTGTCTCTGACAGAGACAACAACAACAATAACAATTATGCCAAAGCAGCCAAATCCAAGATCTTGTGCACCGTCATCGCGCGCCATTGACTTAAGCAGCATAATCAACTTGAGCGGCGTCTAGCAGTTGCGGCACCGCACCAGAGCCGCTGCAGCCGACGAGCAGCTGCTCCAGGGGCAGCCACTCGGCTACTGTTTAGCATATTTGCATGCCAAGTGTCCCGCTGGCCCGAGAGCCAACCACTCAAAGACCCCTACGCCCATGTCCGCGTCCGCCTCGGATTCCGCAGCCAACCGAATGCCTCTCGCTCTGCTGGCTCTCTGCGGCTCTGGGGCAATGCCATAAGTGGCAATAATTATTAAAAATCTTGCCTAAGACAACAGCATCAACAGCAACAGCAATCACCAAACAAGTTAGCCTGTGAGCGAGGCGAGAGTGTCAGACTTGCAGATACCCTGTAGAAATGTTGAATTTGTTGATTGCATAACTTTATTTGCTTTGGGCTTAGTTTAAAATGTAAATATGAGTTTTATTATATTTTATATATGTATTTTAAATATCTTTATCCAAAATGTGAAGAGAAAGGCTAAGAATTTCATAACATTTTCGTAGCAGTGGGAGCAGCTATAAAGCAGAATCAGTTATCTAATCAAGGCAAATGCTTAGAGGATATAAAAATATATTTACCGAACATTTAATATGCATTTGGTATATCAAATGTAGTATATATAAATATCCAAACTAAATAATGGTTATAAAAAATAAATTATAGTTAAACTTAGTTAGTAAATAAGCTTACCTAAATAAGCTTAGCTAATTATGTCTGTCAGCTACTTTGGCAATTTTTAGTTCAGATAGACAATAATCAAAGTGAGCTTACATTTTTTAATTTTTTTCCAAAGATTAAGCTGCTCTCAAAGTATTTTTTTTTCTTAAGGAATATCTATTTTTGTGGCGTATTCAAAAATTTGTATAACTATGACTCATTGAAAGTAAATCAAAACTTTCGAATCAATTCAGTTTGGCTTCATATGAGCAGCTTTTTCTATTGATTTATATTTTAGAAAATATAATAATAATATAAGAGTTATAATAATAATATAAGACAAACATCATTCTTACAGAAACAGAAAAAGTTTTCAAAAATTAAAAAGAAATGTATTTTTAAAATATATTTGATAGTAAATATAACTAACTCCAACTTCATTACCAAAGAGTTCCTAAAACAAACTATGAGCTTTATCTACTACAATCAAGTTCAGTCCAGTTCAAACCAAGTTTAAGCTCTTCCAACATTCTTTCACTTTCACACAACACTTTCCAGCTCGCCTCTGCCCACAATTACAGGGTATCTATATAGGATAAACAGCATGGAAATGACAAATTGTATGCGCAATTGGGTTCCCATCGCCATTTAAATGATCTGCTTATTTTGACTTCATCATTTACAATTATTATTTTTATTTAGACAGTCGAGTGGCCGAGCATGCTGTCGCCGCTTCTCGCTCGCTCTCAGCCCCGTCCGACTGCCGGGTAAAACAGTAGCTGGGCGCGAGAGAGTTGACCACACAGCCGCTCAGCCCGAGGCCTCAATCTCGGTCTCAGTCTCGGTCTCAGTCTCAGTCTCGGGTCTGTTTTTTTGTTCTCGTTGGTGCGTGCAAGTCAAATACGCCTAATCCCGCAGCTCAAGTGATTGAGGTGATTTCATTTTCGGATTCCCGATTCCCAATTCCCAAACAGCAGCAGCAGCAGCAGCATTATTATCATATTGCTGATCTTCATTATGGCCATAAGAGGCAGCGTCGTAGTCGTAGTCGTAGCCAAGTCAATAAACTCTTCAAGCGCAGCGCAAATATTTATCTTTGTCGTCGCCAAGAAATTAGTAAGCATCTACCCCTCTCCCTTCCTCACTCTCTTTGCCTCTCTCTCTATTCATCTCTTTAAATATTTTCGTTGGCTTTCTGAACGGAGGAAGAAGAAAAGGGTCTCGGCATAGAATGTGCTCACTCATTGGGCCATTGTGTGATCGCTGTGTCTCGGCTTTGCGCCCCAGCGAGTCCTTGCCCCTTTCTGTTGCCGCTTTGATGTGGGTGGGTTGCACAATCAAGTGGCTCGGGATCTGGGCCACCTGCGGTGCAGCAATTAGGCAATCTAGCTCTAGCTATTATTGTTGTTCTAATCGTCATTATTATTATTGCAACTCTCAGTAGCAATAATAAACACATTAACGAAACGCCCACCCACAAGGCACTTGAGCTACACTCAGAGAAATAAATCAGCCGCATTCGGCAGCAGCTCAAGTGGAGCTGAGATCAAAGATTCTTTGAGTGAGCCGTGAAACAGGAAATTATAAATGAAAATAATCTATTTATAGTTCATATTAATTATATATATCTGAGTATCCAGCTATTTCTCTGAGTGCAGCTCTGTCTCTTCGCTTTGTTTGTTTAGTGTTTGAATCAAATGAAATTAAAATGGCAATGAGCTGGAATCAGCAGATTTTCGTTAATTTCCAAAAATAAAAAAAAAATCAGACAACAACAATAAAGTGGCCTGCGGGCAAACAGCAAACGCAGCATCCACCCACCACCAACCACCCATCACGCAGCGTTGCCACATTGTTGCACTGGCCGCAAAAACTCACACGGAACACTTCAGGCCCCCCTCTACCGCTGCTACTGCTGTTGTTGTTGTTATATTTTTCATAATTTTCCATTATTCAAACACTTGAGAGCAATTTCGCTTTCGCAATTTTACGCCTTACACTCTGTGTCTGTGTGTGTGTGTGTGTGTGCGTGTCGACAACGTTTAAGGGTCGCTGCGGCTGCTGCCTCTCAATTCTCGCGGGACTTTTGCGGCGCAAAGTGCGTTTGTGGCCCCAGGCACACACCAAGGCGGAGTGATGAAGAAGAAGTGACGAGAGGTGAGCTTGGGCCACTGAGTGGTTGGCTGGGGAGAGATTTCTGTACATTCGCTTCCTGTTTGCTTTACAGTTTTGGCTGTCGAAGCGTGTAACCATAGACAAATATTGTGTGGAGCGAAAATTGGCCTCGAAGCTGCATAAATTTACACAAAAAGCGCTAAGCTTGAGCTTAGCAGGGTGCAGAAAGTGGCGGGAGGGCGTTGGCAGGGATGAGTTGGACAGGTGCACGTCGCTAAGCTTTTAAAAGGTCAGCCCCGCACACACACACACGCCCAGCGGGCGCATTGCGGCCAGCGATTAATCACAGTTAAAATGTTTTCTTTATCGTGTTTTTTTCCGCCAAAAATTTACATTATTTTAAGGCATTTTTTTATATTTTAATATTTAACGAAGCATAAGCCGTGATCTGACATAATTGCAGCGCACCTTATCACTCAAACGTGAAGAAATGCTTTACCCAGCCATGCAGTAAAAGAGTCATGACATCTCTGTCGCACGCACTGGCGAGTCATCAAATTACCGCAAATCTTGCGACCATTTTGTCCCTGCCATTTGCCTAACGATCGAATTAGCAATTAGAGAGAGTGGGAGGGAGACAGAGACTAGAGTTGGCTGAGCTTGCAGTTCTTTTGCTTGCCATTACACGCCTATGCATATGCATGCAAATCTAACTGTACTCACTGCTATAAAGAGACGTTAGGGGGAGCGAGAGAGTGAGAGATAGTTGCGTTTTGATTTTGTTTTTGTATTTTACGATCAAAATGCCAATTAGAAAGTGGGAGAGAGACAAAGACTTGAACATGTTTAGCTTGCGTTTCTTTTGCTTCCCATTCCATGTGCAGAATATCGACTTGCAAATACTTATGCACGCACTTCTAACTGTAATCGCTGCTATAAATAGACGTTGTCAAATTACAGCTAATAAATATATTAATCAGAATCGATACTCAGTATTGCTTTGCATTGCAATAAAAATTTCAAATGGAAGCTGTATTTGAAAACTGCAATTAAGGAATTCTGATAAAAGTCTTATTCCTTTAATTAGTGCCCGCCGCATGCACGTAACCAGTTAAAGGCTTCCTCTCTTTTTTTTTACCTGTTTCGACAACAGCCTTGTTGCGTTATAAAACCAAAGCGTACCCAACTGTAGCCGTAACGAGCAATTTTCACGGCTGCGCGATTTTTAATCCAACAACACGGAAACAGCAGCAGCAGCAGCAACAGCAACCAGCGCTTGCCAGTGTTGGTGACGAACTTTCCAACCGACTTGCGTTGCCAATTTTCACTAATTAGAGCAACGAGCTCGTTCAGCACTGTGCAATGGCAGCCGCCATTTTGACTCTCGCCCCAGGCGCCACCTACATGAGCAGAGTGAGCGTGTGAGAGAGTGAGAAAGGGAGAGAGCGACACACACACACACTCGCTCGCTCACTCACTCACGTGTGCCAATCAAGTGCAGGGACACTTTTTCGACTTGACTTTTGGCAGAGTTTTGTTTGGTTTTTGGCTGCATATTGCGAGGCTGCAAAAACATGAAAATTAGGCGCACAGCTGCGGCGATTAACGAAGCGCAAAGTTATCATAGCATAGCGACAATGTCAGCGTGTATAGTCAGTGTGTGTGTGCGTGTTTATACAGTTATATGGCAACATTTTACGCTGTGCTGCATTTTGGTAATCCCGCATGGGCAGCACTGGTCAGCACATTTTACGCTGCCCCAAAAATCAAACAATAACAGAAACGGCCACGTTTTGTCTGCCACGCCACGCCTTCGCCCAGCTGTGTCTGGCCAGGCGGTCGTAAAGCGCTTTTGTAGTTAATTAAAAATCAACTGCCGTCGGTCTGTTTGTTCAATGGATTTCATGCACGCCGCCGTTGCCGCCGCTGCCTCCTTGGCCCCGGCCAGCGTCAGATTGCGCTCACTTGACTCGCACGGATTTCGACGTATCAGCGATTTATGCGCTTTTGCCTGAAAAATCTGTGGCAATATTTGCCAGACGCTGGCGCTGCCCGCTGCCCGCTTGCAGTGCTGCCCATGCATGCCAAGTTGTCGCTTCCAGCGGCGGCCATTTTGTTGTGTTTGCAAGCCATTTTTTCTGAGGCAGCCGCCGCTGCCGCCGCTCGATTTGCATGCGAACCATTTTCATTGATACACATGGGCCAGCCGCACACACCGCACCACAATTCGCACCACACACACCCACCCACGTTTTTTCCCCACTTGTGTTTATTTAATTTCTCAAAATTTTCACTGCGATTTTTGGCAACTTTTTGTTGGCTGCAAAAAAGGCGCCCGCGGCTATTGCAAATGTTGTGCGTTAGTCAGATTTTAAACGGGGTGGCAATGGCCGCAGGTTAGGGACAATGGTCACGCGACCACACACACACACACACACACCCACTGCTTTATATATGTGCATAGCCCGCCGACTGTTGTTGGCCGTAGAAATTACGGGATTAGGTTTTTTGCCCGCGCAACCGCCGCCCGTCGGATTAGAGTTCAATGCGTATCGCAGAGCCGCTGCCTGGCTGGCTGGTTAATTAAAATATGCAATTTTAATCAGCCACAAGCGCTAGCCATAATAAAAAATTCGAACTTTTTTTTCTGTATTTTTTTCAAACTGATTTTTAGATTATTCGCATTAAATGTACGCTGCATAGGCAGTTCGATGGCTCCAGTGTTTATATAGTTAAGCGGCTAGCTAAATTCATGGCGCATCAAGACAGATACCCTGTAAAGCAAGGAGTATAGGCAGTTGATATGGAAAGGAGAGAAAGAGAGGGAGAGAGAGAGCGATGCAAAGAGAGACAGCTAACTCTCTTCCAATAGGCAAATGTCTTAAGCTTTCTATTCTACAAAGTTCTTTATCTATCTACAGCAAACTCTGCTTCGAAACGAACAAATTCAAATACATTTTTAATCATCTGTTCACAGAAAAGTCAGCTAAAATCGTATATAAATACATTTCTAGCTCTTCTCACAATTAAATTTAATGCAGGGTATTTGCTAGCTGCGCAATCTAATTTTTTTTCATTATTTTATATTTTTTTGATGTTTTGAAAAATGCATTAAAATCGCCACAGATTATTTCTATGTGTGTGCGTGTGTGTGAGTGTTTTAATAACTTAAGCTCATAAAATTATAAAATTATGAAAATAAATAGAGCAAAACAAACACACACACACACACGCACAGCTGCTGCAGGCCATTTGTAAAATTGAATTCAAAAATTCATTAGATTGCGTTATTAAATTTCGTCACAAATGCATTGTGACAGCTGCAGCGAGGCGTGACCATGCCCACTGCCAGCCAGACACACACACACACACACACACACACACACTTCAAAGGCAAATTGGCAGCGTTGCCCAGCTGAGCTCAGTTCAAAGGTTGCCAGGGCGCCGCCATTTTGCTGCCATCCTAAGCAAATAAGCCAACGCCCCCCCCCACACTCCCCCACCCACCTCTCGCACAGGTAGCAGCTGCACAAATGTACACAAAATTTGTGTAAACTTAAATGAGCTCAAGCTGATCTATGTCGGGCCTCGCCGCTGCGCTCTGCTTATGAGTTTAGCGCATTTTCCAACACTGCACGGCACGCGGCTGTCATTGGTGCAGCCGCCAGCAGCTGCCGTTCACTGTTATTTCAACGGCATTTAGTCGATTTGCTGCATAAATATTGTAGCAGCCAGCAGTGGGCGTGGCACTCGCACAACTTTTCACGCGCAACAAAAACAAAAGCGAAAATTTGAACTTCACAAAAAAAGAAATGAAAATGAAAATGGAAATGAAAGCTGTAATTTTTCTAATTAAACTTTTGCGAATGTTGTCTCAAAACAACAACTGCAACAGCAACAGCAACAACAACAAATTCGAGTATTTATTTAGCAAACAATAATAAAAAGCATTTCGAGGGTTGCAAAATAACAACTGCAATTGGCATTTGGCATTGGGATTGGGCGAGAGCCGGCGCCAGCGCTGAGTTTATTTGGCTCCACCCCGTTGCCAATGAGACAACAACAACAGCAACAGGAAGAGTGGCCCAAAATGACAAGAGATACGCGTAGCAGATGCTCAGCGCGAGAGTGAGTGAGAGGCAGAGGGAGAGGGAGTGGGAGAGGCAGAGCGAGAGTGCGAGCTTGCCTCTGCCCCACCCACTCAGCGCCCTTTAACCGTAGCAAATTAACCCCTAAGTCAGTTGACTGTAGCCTTTGTTTTAATTAACTAAGTAGCCAAGGGTTGGCCGGGGCGACCCCGGCGAGTGGGTGTGGTCTGCGCCTAATTAAAAAGTGCCCAAATATACAATTCAGCGGGCGGAAAAAGAGCCCAATTTTTTATGTAAACCCACCCGCCCCCACACACACATTAATTACAGTTACAATAAGCTAACTAATTAGGCGGAATACGCGAGGCGAGCATCTGGGGCGTTGTCAGGCAACAGGCTGGGCGCAGATAAACCAGAAAATCAAAAGAGCAGCCATACAAATAATGGAGAGGAAGCAGAGGCAGAGAGAGAGGGGGAGAGAAGGGGAGAGAGCGAGAAAAAAACATTAAAATATTTACAGTTGAGCGGGTCCGGGCATAATGGAAAATATAATTTGAAAAACGGATGAAAGTGTTTTTGAAGCCATATCAAAGGTTGCCTAGACTAAGCCAAGATTTTGCCTCCACTCACTCACTCCCTCTCTTTCTCTCTCTCTCTTCAGGTCTGGTTCAAGAATCGTCGTGCCAAGTGGCGCAAGCAGAAGCGCGAGGAGCAGGAGCGTTTGCGTAAGCTGCAGGAGGAGCAATGCGGCAGCACCACCAGCAACAGCAACAACAACAACAACAACAGCAACAGCAACAACAACAACAACAACAATAGCGGTGCTGGCTCAACGACAGGTGGCAACGCCGGCATCAAGTGCGACTACGCACCGCAGCTGGTGCACATCAAGAGCGATCCGAACCACTACAGCGATGCGGACGAGTCCTCCGATCTGGAGGTGGCCTAAGCCCAGCCAATGCCACTAACTGTAAATATATTTGCAGCTGCGCTTCAAACTCATTTTGTTTTGTATATAAATAAGTAAGAGAAATGAGAAAAGACAAAGAGAAGATGAAGAAGAAGAAGAGAGAAAATCTGTTATAATTTTAAGTTTGTTGAAGTGAGAGCTGTAAGAGAATTAGCCAAATGTACAGTTACTAAATACATGTATGTGTGTGTGTGTGTGTGTGTGTGTGTGTGAGTGTGAGAGAGTGTGTGTGTGTGTGTATCTGTGTGCATGTGATTTTTTATCTAGTTGTCTTGTGTTCCCCCTGTGTGTCCAGCAGTAAAGCGCATATTAAATTGTAAGTGTAAACTTATCGATAACCGATAGCGATAAGCGTAAATAACAGTCTAAATAAATGTAATGTTAAATTTAAATTATTTAAACACAAAGCAAACACACAAATTTGAATAATAAAAAACCAAACCAAAAGAAATCAAGCAAAAAAAAAAATGATTTTTTATTATGCACCCAAAGTTTATCGACAGCCGGCGAAGACCCGCTGCGTGTTTGTTCACACCTGACTGGGGGCGGGGCGGACACGCCCCTTTTCGGAAAACATAATACGTGGCATCCCAAAAACTTGTGGCCAAGATACAACACTTCAGGTCGAAAAGGGCAGAAGCCAGAGGCCAATGCTTGGTCAATAGCAAATGGGCGCACTTAAGGGGAATCCTTTTCACAACAAGCGCCAAAACCAATTTACATGCCAAGCGCCTGGAAAAGGAGGTAAAAATAGATGCCATTGAGCTGTGGATATGTGCATATATATAGATATATCTATAGGGATATGCAGGGCTCTAGGCATAGAGATGGCAAGCCATTCAGGTGTGTGCTGCATATCTATATACATTAGCTTTACATATATGAGTTACACTTGGAGAAAGTAGTTAGAAGTTAAGGGCTTAAGGTAAGTAGAGCTGGGATTTGTATGGAAAATGTTTGAAAAAATATATATAATACAAATTTTGAATATAAGATTCAGCCTTGGATTAATAAGAAGTAGTTTAGCATGTTTTAAATATTACAATATTTTTTTATTTTTTTATAAATATTTTTTAACTCATGAAGATTATTATTTTCGCACAAATCTAAATCTCAGCCTAATTATAAACACTTAAAATATATTCGCCTGTCATTTACTTAATTTAAAACCCCTTTTTATATTTTTCATTTATTTTATATTTACATTTACTTAATATCGCCCAATAAACTATCTACCACTCATCTTCAAGTGTATTTCCCTTAAACTGCCATCTTTATTGCGTCGCTCTGCTTCTTCTTCGTCTTCTACTGCTTTAGCTTGTTTCAACTGTTGTCTGATTTCATTTGCATTTTTGCAATACACGCACACACTCACACACACACGTAAGCATACTTTTGCCAAGCAGCTATCTCTGTCTGGCTTATGGAGCCCTTCGCTAGCATTTTAGTAACGGCACTTGTCAAGCTACTTTCTGCCTGCTCTTCTTCAGCTGGCTCGCTTCAGCTGCTTGTTTTGTATTTTGCAATTTACAGTTGAATGGACATTTTAACAATGACTTTGTCGTGCCAGCGTTTTTGCCGTTATTTGTTGTTGTTGCTGTGTCCGAGCTGCCATCTTGACCAGTTTTGTCATGTGTGTTGTCCTTTGTTTTGTGTTTCTTTTTTCTTTTTTCTATTTTTTTTTTTTGACATCTTTGTCTTGTTATTTTCCTTTGACCAGTGCTCGAGTTCATGTCAGGTGACCAAAATTCAAATTTATTCTCCACGCATCGCCCTGGCGCCCCCCACCCCTTGTGCCATCCATATTTGATTCCGTTGCCGTCGCCATTTTGTATGCTCCGTCCCTCACTAACGCAGACTATTTGCATAGGTCTCTCTGCTTTGCTGCTTTTACTATTTGGATCCGTTCCTGTCAATGACATCTCGAGTCTCGTATTTCAGTGTTTCAGGCTACCCTCATTTTTCGGTGTCTGTGTGTGAGCCTTGTTAATAGTTCGTGTAAAAATTTACAAATATTTGCAGTCTATTAATTTTGATTTCTTTACTCAATTTGATTTCTTTTGTTTTTCTAGTGCACGCTTCGTATTTTATTATTTCTGCTTCCTTTCCTTTTTTCAGTTTTTGTCTTTTTTTTTCGACTCTATCAACACGAAATTTAATATACGCTGCTGCCTGAGCCCTCCGCCATATCCTTTACATCCTATTTACATGGCATACACAGCGCACAAAGTTTTTGTTTTTAAAATAAAAATTATACCAACATTTAAGCGTCATATTTTTTTTTTACCCCCATTTAAACATATACACCCGGGTATGTGAGTGTGTGTGTGTAAAGACCATTATGTGTGGCACATGAAATATTTACCCATTAAATTTGCCTTTAATTAAATGAGAGCCATTTTTTATGTGCGAGTCCTTGCGTAAATGACGGATAGCTTCCACGTTTCGTTTGTTGAAATAAAAAATAATATTGTTAATTGCAATTTATTCACATGAACACCTTCTCGTTTGCCGCGGACTGGGCACCGTGAACACTGCCACGCCCACACCACACCACACCACACACACACATTGCACATTGATTTTTATATTTCATTATTTAATATTCCGTCGACAGAGCGCGCTGACTCGCTCCCAAATGAATAACTCCATAATGAATAACTCATTTGGTTAAAGGCTCTGACTTCGGATATTTCGATATTTCCGCCTCTTTTTTTTCTGCCGCTCCAGTCCATTAGCAATTCATTCCGAAATACTGTGACTGAAACAGTTTTCGTAATACCTTGGCAATGCATATTGAATGGGAATTTCATGGACATCGAGTGATCTTCAGTCAGTTGGCGATAAGAAAAGTTGTAGAAAATTCAATATGAATTCAATATTTGTTGATCTAAAGGTTTGCAAGTCTGAGTTGACTATAAGATAATTAATTCAATTGTCAATGATTCATTTTATGTATCATGAGTAGGGTTGCCATCCGTCCTGGAATTCCGGGACATGCCCCGCTTTTGGAGTTAATGTCCCGGTGTCCCGACCTGACACGAAATTGTCCCGGTTTTTTACTGCTTCGATCAAAAGATCGTAATTTTGACAAAATGTGACTGAAAAGAAGACTTTTGAGTCTAATTGGTGAACTAATTAACAAGTGAATTTTCCCTTTTTGTGAGAAGCGCAAATGTTACCAATGCCACCAAAGTCTGTACTTGTATAATGGAATGTACATATGAAGAAAGTGAAGTTAAAGCGGATTTCTTATATTTTTTTATATTTTTTTATTTTAATATGTGTGTGTGTGTGTCGACCGTCCCGAAATGGCCTGAGGTCCATGTGGTCAACCTAATCATTTAGTTTAATTGCATTACTTACGAGGGCAATTAGGGCGTTCATCTTATAGTTTATAAATTTGATTTGAATATGAATCAAAATTTTAAAACGTGTATTTATCTATCATCCTTTATATATATATATTACGTCATCAATTTGTAATCAATCAAAGACTGTCATCGATCAGTCAATAAGTTTCAAAGCTAATTATGCTTTATGCATTGCTTTCAATACAATTTAGCAGTTTATTTGCTAGTCCGAAAGTATGTTGATCTGATTCAATAAGTTAATTTGTCAATCATATATTACATATTTATCATCAGTCTATCAATCAATCTGTAAGACAACAACCAAAGCAGTAAGGCAGCTAATAATACATTCGAACAATCAGGCACAGTCACGCGACAGTCAATCTGTCAACTATTCAATCAGTCAATCATGCATCATGGAATTCTGCCAATTCGGTTGTTCACAATAAAGATAGTAACTACTAAAAAAATGAAGTAACAAATTTCTCTCAATCTTAAAGCAGAGCACAACTAATTTCAACTTTTCTGTTTTCCCTGCCCAAACACAAGTCTCCAATGCAGCTCGTCCAGACAGACAGAGAAAAGAAAAATGAAAAACTTCAATTATAGCAGAGCGCACAAAGCAGACATTTTTGGTGCTGGCGGTAAATTTTTAATAGATTAGCAGGTGAGCAGGTGAGTTTAATCCATAAAATGTGCGATTATTGCGTTTATGCGGCCCGAGGCGAATTCAATATAAAATATAAACAAACGTTAGAGAAATTACAGCAAACAATAGAAGAGTGTGTGAAAGGGAGAGCGGGAGAGGCAGAGAGAGAGACGGAGTGTATGCAGTGTGCAAGGCAGCTGCTTGTGTTATCCTTGCTGGCGACACACACACGCACACACTCGCACACACACGTGGCCAGACTTGACTCTGGTGCTGTTCAACGCTTATTTGACTATCGATTAAAGTTTGTGGTCCTTGTGCATACAGCCCGGAGTGCTTTGAGTCCAACAACGACGGATCCTTTAAAACATGCACGAAACATTTTCGATTAATTTCAAATCATGTGTGCATGTCTGACAGGTTTTAAAAAGCCCAGGCGGAGGGCAGGACAGCAGGGCTGAAGGCTTCGATCAATGCCTGACGGATGGGCACAGGATCAAAGGACCAGAGCGGCGTCCTTTATTGGACTTATCCAATGGCAACCGAACGAACTGGATTAATAACATTTTATTATGTATTTTTCGGGCTGTCGCTGCGGCCGTGGCCTCGACCGGGTCCGGGAGTGCATCAGCTCCAGCCGCAATTAGCCGGCTATAAGCTGGAATCCAGTGAGTCGAGCGCACAGACAGCAAATCCACAAAGAGCTTAGCGCAAGGTGTTAATGCCCGAGTCGAGGGATCGCGTCGCTGGGCTTATTCACAAAGCTCCGACTGGGCTCCATCCAGCTGCGGCCCAAGGCCATGCTACCTGGCTGCCTGGCTGCCCGGCTCAGGCCTTATTAGCTTATGACTGGGGATACGCTAAATGGAAATTACAGCCAGCCAGCCAGCCAGCCAGCCGATGAAGGCGGGGCACACGTCGCGGGCGTAGGGGCCACTGCAATTGTTGGCAAAAGCAAATGTTATTTGCGAGCAAACAAACTGGAGAAACCCGAAAACCATTCATCATACAAATCATACAATTAGTTTTGGCTCTAATCCGACCCACAAATACCAAGTGGAACGTGGTTGGGGTGTCCTTTGTTACGACACACACACAGACAGTCGAGTGTGCAAGGGAATCCTTAGAAGCAGGAGCTAGGCACGATAACAGCTCAAGGTATGGCAGCAAGCATTGCTAAGCCTTGTGAGGCAGAGATGGAGAGGGATGTAGAGGGAGAGCGGGCTAGCAGAGCTAGCAAGGACATGTCTCAGACTTTTTTACTTAGATTTAAATACTGGCAGTAGGCGTAAAAACTTTTATATATATTGTAGAAACGAAGCGCAGCTAAGCTTTCAGAGAAAAACTATTTAAAACTGTATTTAACTTAGATACACTGCAGGAAATCATGGGAAGAAGTAGAAGTTGTAGAAGAAGTAAAATATTTCGACAAATTTAGCTCAAGCATAATATCATATTAAGCTCGACTTCATGATCTATGTCGATAGCTTGAGCTTGAGTATGAGTTTGAGTATACTAAACAGTAATTTCTGCGAATTTATTCAGGGTTATTCAGGGTTATCCATTTCCAGCCGTAAAGGACCACAAATCGTATTTACATTCATACATAAAGACTTTGAGTTGTAAACAATAAATTCGCTGAAAATCTAATACAAGTCTCAAAAAGTTTCAGTCTTCCGATTACTGAAACTTTTTCAGACATTGTCAGATTTTATAGAGAATTTGCTGTTTATGTTACTTTATCTCATACTAAAGTTCTCTCTGCATATACATATATATAAATACGATTTGTGGTCCCTTACATCTGACAGTTCATATATTTAATTCACCAGAATTAAAGGTCTGAATCAATTCACCGAAATTGCTGTTTAGTATACTCAAACTCTCAATGCATATGAATCAATTCGTTTTAGAGATTGATATATACATATGAGCTCATGTGGAGCGATAGAAAATTGCTGGAAATAAAGCCAAATTTTATAATTTTTAAGGAATGAAATATGTTATGTAAGGAAAACTTACATGTCTTTACAGATTTACAAGCTAACGGATTATTCAGAAAATTAAATATATATATGTATATATATTTAAATATATATCCCACATATATCATATACCTATATCCTGTATATATCCCCCATTTATGCCTTATAATCATATTAGTTAAAAATCATAGCTACAATAGTATAACATTATTTATATTTAGAATTCGCCTAGGTAAATGACCTAGGAATTAAATTAGGTTTAACAACGACAGAAGCCGAAGCTGGAATGCTCTTTTCAATAGAATGCATAGCCCATATATAAAATAATATATGCAAAAGGAACATATATACGATAGATAAACAATAAAGAGAGCTTTAGTGCTGAGAAGATTTTCTCAATACTTCAAATATATAAATTTATAAGTCTATAGCCTCGATTGCTTAGCTGAGCAAGTAGATGGAAGATGAAAGATTGAGGTTGAAGGAACAAAGGTTAAAGACCGAATGTCAAAAATCGAAGTTCGAAAATAAAAGATAATAGATCGAGAATCGAAGATCAAAAATAGAAGATCGGTTCTAAAATATCTAATGATCGAAGATTAAATATCAAAGATAAAAGATGAGAGACTAAAAATCGAAGATCGAATATAAAAAGTCGAAGATAAAATATTGAAGATAAAAAATTGAATATCAAAGCTCGAAGATCAAAGATCAAAAATCAAAAGTCAAGGATCACAGATCTATGACCAAATAAAGATCAACCTCCATTCTCAGCAAACAATCTAAGTATATAGGTATTGATTGAGTGTATAAATCATATATTAAGTATATACCTTATTTACTTAACACTATATCTCTCTTCATCACAAATCCTTATATATTTATCTAAATCAGAAATCAGACAACTCTACCCAAATCTCAAGCTAGTTCCCATTCCTCTATATCCCACATTGAAAAGAGCATTTGGATCCAAAAAATTATAGCTAGAATCGTACAACATGAACTATGCTAAATGAATTTGCTAGTTTATTCCAAACTTTGCGACTAGACTATGTCGCTGCCGACCACGCCCACGTCCTGATGCTGATGATGATTATGCTGATGCTGGTGGTGGTGATGCTGCTGCAGCTGCTCCACCAGCTCACTGATGCCATCCACGCCGATGCTCAGCGAGGGCAGCGTCTTGTCCAGCACCAGCAGCGATGGCGGCGACTTGGGCGCCGTCTCGGATGCGACATCCGCAACGTGGGAGGAGAGCAGGGAGAGGCCGCCGAAGCCAACGCCCATGCTGTCCAGGCACAGGGAATGCAGTGCAGCAGAGTCCTGCGACTCGAAGGACGTCGATGTGGTCAAGGGATGCGGCAGCTGCTGGTGCTGCTTGTCATCCAGCGCCAGGCTGTGTTCCATGCTCAGTATGCAGTCCGCCTTGAAGCTGTCGATCGTGAACTGATCCACGCTGAGAAACTTCATCTCGTCGTAGGCCGAGGAGCCATCGTTCAGGTCGAGATCCAGCGAGGCGCCAAAGGCACTAGCCAGCGCCTGATGCTGCAGCGTGCAGACCTGTTGCTGCTCCGACTGCTGCTGCTGCTGCGACTGTTGCTGCTGCTGCATTTGTTGCTGCTGCTGTTGCTCCTGCTGCTGCTGCTGTGCGGCGCTTGTGGACGGCGGGTAGGTGGACCACTCCATGGACAGGCCGCTGCCGCCACGCTCCAGGCCCAGGTGATCAATGTTCAGATTGAGAAAGATATTGGGCGACAGTCGAGAGGGCGAGACGCAGCCGGCGCCGAACGGCGCCTTCAGCTCATTGTCCAGCGAATTGGAAGACTGCGGCGGCGTGTCCGGCAGCAGAGTGCCACCGCCAGCTGTAAAGAAGAAACCCCATTAGACTATGTACTCTCTCTCTCTCTCTGATCCACCTGCCAGCCACTCACCCAGCGCGCTGTCCAGCTGACCCAGCACGGCGCTATCGTCGAACGCCACGTCCAGCTCGAGGCCGGCGCCCTTCTCGTACTCCCCGCCCACCTTCTCCTGCTTGCGCCACTTGGCGCGACGGTTCTGGAACCAGACCTGCACGCGCGCCTCCGTCAGCTCGATGCGCACGGCCAGCTCCTCGCGGAAGAAGACGTCCGGATAGTGCGTGCGCTGGAAGGCGCGCTCCAGCTCCTGCAGCTGCAGCGTGTTGAATGTGGTTCTGCGGAGCACGAAAGACAGCTCATCAAGCACCGATCTCACCTGGCATCGGCTCCGCTCACCTGTATCGCCGCTGCTTGCGCTTCATTGTGCCTTTGTCCATGCGTATCCCGAGTGCCAACTGGGCTGCGCCTTGGTCGAGAGATCTTCCCTTGCCCGTGCTCTATCTGGCCCGTGGTTTAGTCGACGATTCGTGACATAGTCGCAACTTTTCTATGCTTTTTAACGATTTCCAGCAAGAACAACAAGGGGGCAACACAACTAGGGCTTCCGCCCCTGCACCGAGTCAAGCGGATAACTGTACGTGCTCCACCACCACCGCCACCACCAACAACAACAACAACAATACGAAACTTTGCTTCAGCTGAAAATATATTTTTTGGCAATCGTCCTGGCCTTTAACTCCTTCGCGTTAACAGTTTGAGCAGCGCTTGCACGTGTCAGCCAGTGCATGTCCAACTGTATGAACAGACATATATATAAATATATGTAGATGTAACTGTATATATATATATGCTATATATATCTGCGCCCCACCGTGCGGGGCAACGACGCGCATTCAACTGACGAGCCGCTGGGTGGATTGGCGTTTGCGCGACTTTATCGTCATACAGTGAAGCCCCACAACTAGCTGCTGCCACACACACACACTCGTACTCTCACACACTCACACACACACACACACACACTTATCACCTACCCCTTGGGGCAGCTAGAAATGCACCTGACTTTTTTAGTGCTAGACGCGCAGTCCATGAGCTCATAGTGTCGCTCTGCGCCCGCTGGCTGCTCAAGTGGTTGGGCGCTCGGTGGTTGCAAATGTCTGGGTCACTGGGTATTCCCGCTGCTTCTTCCTTTTCTACTTTTGGGCCCCACGCATAAACACTTCAAGTAGCTGAAACTTAAAGCCAAAGTCCAGCTATAAATAGGCACTCCACACTTGAGGCACCGCAACAGTGAAACCACCAACACCACCATCATCACCACCACCTAGGTCTTTTGTTATTATGTCAACAGTTGAGCCTTTTGTTTGCCGCTTGGATGCTGTGCCAGCTCGCGCTGCTGTTGCCACTGCCACTGCCACTGCCACGCTGGCCGCGCTGTCCAGGTGACGGGCCATAATGGACATGCCTGGCCCACACAAAAGGTAATCCGAGCATTTGGCCGCCTTTGTTCGGCCAGCTGGCCAGCGGCTATATAAACGCCCCACCGGCGCCACCAGAGTCGCAAAAGTAGCCAAACTCTGCAGCAGCTCGGTTCCAGCCATGCTCTGGGTGAGTCCAACACGGCAAACAGTGAAAAGTATTGAACAATTTGAAACACCTAATTCGATATAAAATGTGCTAAGAATGAGTTTGAGTGGGAATGTTATAAAAATAATCAGTGATCTACAAGCTTAGTTGATTAATGAAATGATAAAATCCTATTTAAGTTGTACTTCAGTAAAGCATGAAGCTGTTGGAGCTGCACTTCCGTTTGCAGTTCCTTTAATTTCCTTGACACACTTCACACTTAATATTCCTGTAAAACAAAACTTCAGCTTCAAAATCTTAAGTTAAACTTAAATGTGTTTAAAATTCAGTTTACTTTTTCATCTTTAAACCAAAAAAATAAACTTTTTTTAATACAACCTTAAGTAGTGGTTGTAAGGCCACACCAAAATAAATTTGTTAAATCTTAATAATTAATTTTAAAAATAGAATAAAAGAAAACAAACAATGAAAATAAAATAAAATAAATATATACTCAAATCATCAATTGAGTCAACTGAAAATGCCTCAGCGAAGAATCTAATCCTAATCTCAAATTATATTTCTGATAAGGTTTCCGATTTTTCGCTATAATAAAATCTTTTTATTTATTTAAAATGCAAAATTTTAAGTAAATATTTGATGTTTAAAATTTCAGTAAATACCTCTAAAAATTTATGGAATTAAATGATAAATCAATGGGCTCAGGGTATAAAAAGTTAAATAAATTTTCAACACATATGAGCATTATTCTTAAGTTAATTTCCAAATGCTCAGTTGATTGCAATTGGAATAAAAAATAAATAAATAAAAACCTCTAAAACGGCAGTAAAATAACACAAACATAATCTTACAAAATTTCCAAACTCAACTCATCTCAATTCATTCAAGTTCCTTCCAAAATGATATATATTATATTATACTACAGCTCATTTCTCACTCATTCCCTTGCAGATGGCCACTTTGCTAGCGGCGCTGGCGCTGCGCTGCGTAGTCAGCAGCAATCGGTTTGTTGCCTACGACGAGCTGACTGCCCCCATGCTCGCCCGCAGCCTGCCCAAGCGCTGCAGTCGTCTGCTAGGCGTCCAGGAGTGCGGCGGCAGCAGCAGCGGCGGCGGCGCAGGCAGCGAACAGCAAGTGGATGCAATCGACGCTGAAGCTGATCAGAGCACGTCCAAAATGTTAAATGCGCTCTTCGGGCGTACGGCCAATACGGCTGCTGTGCCGCCCACTATACGTCCAACGGAGGCGGCACTGACGCCCTACCAATTGCCGCCGATGTACTACAACGATTTCTACGAGGATTTGCTGACCAGCAAACGCAATGATGCACACGCCGCCGGCTGCGATTGCAAAGTTATGGTGGGTCAACAGTTGGAATCCAAATTACAATTCGTGTTTATATAGATTTGTGTTTATGCAGAACGATCTCATTGACTTGGGCAGCACATCCTTTCCGCGCTATCTGATGAGCGCCATCTGCGAGTCGCGTCCAGCTCAGGATCCCAAGTGCACCCAGGGCTACAACTGCAAGCCGCTGGAGTATAAGGTGAAAGTACTAACGCTGGGCCCCGATCAGTTGTCACCGAAGACGGCTTCCTCGTCGGCGCGTCTCTGGGTGCCCGAGGAGCTGACCCAGCTCTGGCAGTGGCAGTTCAAGACGGTGACCGTCACCGCAGGCTGCTTCTGCACCAACTAGCCAAATGAATAACTTTTATGATCTATATATAAAATATGATATTATATATAAACAATTGCCGCTCAAAGAAAACGCCGATGTTGCTTCATTTAGCTGTTTGTACGTTTATCTATTTCAAAAATCGTTTCACCCAAAAGAGGTTCGTGTTCGAGAATGTTGTATAATTCGAGTACGTTTACTAAGAGCTAAGGGAAAGTTAAGGACAAGTTAAGGTATTAGATTGCAAAGGTTTTTGATACAGAAATAAGCTCAAGTTTTACTGAAGAATTACAAGCACATCTAAAAGCCTTTTAGAATCTGGCTTATACTGTAAATAACATACATATCTACACAGAAGGCACATATAAAATACAATCCAACAATCCTTTGCAATCTAAGATATAAAAAAACCTTAACAAGCCTTAGGTACATATTAAAAACGTTAGCGTGAAGGCACTTTGAGGTTGTCAGCTACATACAATGGACGGCGTACACTGATAACTACTAACTAGAGGACAGAATGAGCAGGTATTACAATTACAATTGAGATTACGATTACTTAGCTTCCTTGGAATGTGAATGTGCGTAGAAGAAGGAGCTGCAAATTAGCTTCATTTGAGAGCTTCAGGGCATTAGGCCGCGTTTCATGAGCAGTCCCAGGCCGAGTAGCAGAGCCAAGAACTTGGCCATGTGGCTCTGTTGACCCGTCGCGCCGCTCTACAAAATGAACAATTTTAGCATGATTATCTAGAACCTAGGGCAACGCCCAACTTACGATAATGAAGTAGTTGCACCTGTCGCCCTGGCAGCACTCGTTGCACGCCCAATCCTCGTACCAGATGTGCGTGCAATACATTTGCATGTAGCGGCGGCGCTTCGACTGGCATTGCTCCTTGGTCATGCAGCGCTTGGACACATAGTACTGCTTGAGGGCGCCCTCGGAGAAGTAGGGCTGGCTGCCCCAGCGTATCTCGGTGCCGCAGACATTCTCAAACGGCTCGCAGGTCTTGATCGTGTTGAGGCACTTCTCCGTGTTGCCCGTCTGGTTGGAGCAGACATAGCACTCCAGTCCCTGCACGAAATCCACTGCAAATCGTTTCACATGTGTCATTGCGTCTGTTTCTTAATTAAGGCGTGGCTCCAAACTCACCTTGGCTGCACAGATAGACGCCCGCTAGCAGCAGCACTGCTAGTTCCCAGGATTTCATGATGCAGCTCACAGTAAATGCTGTAAGCCAAGTCAATAAAATGCAATAACAAATTGGTAAATAAAACTTGTTAAAAAGGAGCAACAACACAAATTGGACAACTCCCACAACAGCAGCGAGCGATATCGATAGACGCTGGTGCTGCCAATCGATAACGATTAAGGCACAACAAGCTGCTGCGCAGATTTCGCAACACTGATTTTCATAAGTTGCCGCCATAAGTGAGCAGCTGCAGCTTAACTCGATACGCATTTGCAACTGCTAAAATTAAGTTAAAATTATTTATTTTCATTCAGCGGTTGACCTTCGCTTTTGCTGTGCGCCTAGCCATCAAAGGAAACCACTATTATTATCAGTCGCGCACTTCACAACACTGCTCCGGTTTTTGCGCTGTTTTCGCTGCAGTTGAGTTTGAGTGCCAGACAGACGGCGGAAGATGGCCAAGAAAGCACAAGAAAAGGTAACAGCCTCGCCCGTCGTGCCCATGGGCTACTCCCAGCTGCTCACCCAGGTGGCTGGCCACACATTCGAGGCGAGCAACGCGGCCGCCGTCGGCCTGCTCCAAGCCGCTGGCGAGGGCCGCGTTTTCAAGCCGCTCGGCAAACCAGAGTGCGGCGTGCGTGAACTCAATTTCTATGAGTCACTGGCGGCGGCGCTGGCCGATGTCGATGTCGATGCCACTGCCAATGCAGTTGCAGGTGCCAATAACCTGAATGGCGCAGGTGAAGGGAAAGGCGAAACGGATCAGTCACTGCTCGCCGCCTTGGCAGCGCACGTCCCCCGCTACTATGGCCAGCTCAAACTGGTTGTCAACCAGCGTGAGCACACATTTATCGAACTGGAAGATCTGACACACGGCATGGCCAAGCCGTGTGTCATGGACGTGAAAATCGGCCGACGCACCTGGGACCCATTGTCGTCGGCGCAGAAGCGCGCCATCGAGGAGCAGAAGTATGTGCAGTGCAAACAGAATCTGGGCCTTTGCCTGCCCGGCTTCCAGGTCTATTGCCCCGATGAAGAGCATCCCGAACAAACTGTACTGATACGCAAGGGTCGAGACTACGGCAAGAGTCTGGACGTGATGGGCTTTCACAAGGCGTTGGCGCTTTTCTTCAACGCCAACTGCAGCGCCAGCGATATACTGCTCCACGAGGTGCTGCATCAGCTGCGCTCCATACGCAACTGGTTCAAGCGACAGCGCCTGCTGCACTTCTATGCCAGCTCCCTGCTCATCTGCTACGACTTCGAGCAGCTGCAGCAACTGGCCGCGTCCAACTCCAAAGCGTCGCTGCACAATGGCTTCCATGGGGATGCCACCGATCCTGTCCCGCCCACCAAGCAAGCGAAGCAATGGATACGCGTGCGTTGCATCGACTTCGCCCACATTTTCCCGGCCGAAGATGCGCAGCCCGACCACAACTACCTGTTCGGGCTGCAGAGCCTCATCGATATAGTCGAGACGATGCTCCATCGATAGCAGGCACCGCAAGACTCCTCCTCCGCCGGCGGGTCCAACACACATTTGTATTACTACTAAGCCAAAAGATTAGATCGCAGCAGAGCTGTAACTAGAAAAGACACTTTCGCAAAAACTTCAACTACTTGATAGATCAGGTGGAACTACCATTACCCTACGATTGCTCAGTAGCGCAGCCAAACGGGAAATACATTACTCAAAGAATTAAATATCTACTCGGACTTTAATTACCAATGCAATAGGCATGCATAACTGCTAGTATTTAACTGCATTTACCCAAAAGTAACTACAGAACTAAAATAAAGTGAATTACTTCAAATTCTAAATAAAGTTAAATGGAATAAATTCCTTTGCAATTACTCAGTAATTCCTGCAAGTAATTGTTGGTAATTAAACCCAAATATCCCAAGTAATTTCCGGTAATTAAAAGAAGTAATCAACTCAAATTGGTAATTAAAGTTTATCAACTTGAAATTCCTGGTATTCCAAATATGTTCCCTGGTAATGAACGACATCAAATATATATAATATGTATTACAGCTCTGGTCCACAGTAGCTGCGGCTCGCCCGTGGCTACTCTAAAAAAATGTAGAATAAATTCTCCTTTTGTACATTCGTGCTATATTTGTGTATTCATCTTATCAAAATTACAATAAAATTAGGGCGAGGGTAGAGGGAGGCTGCTTAGAGCGTGTAGTCCAGTTCGTAGCGTTCGTACTGGTTCTTCGGATCGTTGGTGATCCGAGGATAACCCGCGATGAGCGCATCCTGGCCGCCAATGTACAGCGAGTTGTAGATCTTCCAGTAGACATCGCGCACCTTGCGCGCCGGATGGAACAGACCTTGCAGCGTGTACTGCAGAATCTTAATTGAACCGAGTGAGACGCGCAGGCCATCCACCGAGTCCATGAAGGCCTGCACCAGATGCGGCGATGTCTCAAATATGTTGGGCCACACATAGTTGAGCAAATGTGTCAGCGCGTCCTCGCAGCCAAAGCCATAGACGCCCAGGGACATGTGCTTGATCGCTGAGCAGGCTGTCTGGCGATGCACCAGGTCGCGATCCATTAGCGCATCCTCGAGCAGCGGACACACGGCATAGATGTAGTCCTTGCCCATCTCGCCAATGTACTCGAACAAGAAGGACAACGACTTCAGCACACCGTTCTGCACATTCAACTCCGGCACACGGTATTCGTTCATCAGCGCTGGGAGCACGGTGAAGGGGCGACACGTTTCGGCCACAATGGCGATGGCGACGGTGGTGCAGACACGATTCTGTCGCTCCTGGACCTTCAGGTTGTTCAGCAGGGTGGCCAGCACATCGTGTGGACCAATGGCCTTTGCTATGTAACCAAACGTGTTCACTGTGGCGCGGCGAATCGCCTTCTTGTGTGCCTTAAGCAGCTCCAGCAGCTCAAAGCAGATGCGCATCCATTCGCGGGCGGACACGTACTCGGGTCCACGATCGGCAATGCGGCCCACCAGGTCGATGCAGTTCTCCTGCACCTTCTCGTGCCTGTTCTTCAGGATGGGCGTGAGGCGGGGAAGCAGATCCTTGATGGGCGGCGTCATCTTGGTCATGCCAATGACATTCACAATCGCCTTCAGGGCGCCCAAGATGCTGCCCAACACTTCGGGATACTCCTCGCCCAAGTATTCGTAGAGCACCACACCTAAATGGCCCATCAGCTTCTCCTCCTGGCAGGTCTTCATGACCACAGCGATGCGCGAGATGAGATCCGCTGCCTGTTGACGCACCTTGGCGGATTTGTTGTTCAGACGCCACAGAATGGTGCCGCAAATCTGCGGCAAATACGGCTTGACGCGTTTGCCCAGCTGATTGACAATGGTGCCGAAGCCATTCAGCATGACCACATCCTCCGTGGTCTGCTCCTGGAAGGCATACAGAATGCCGTCGATCAACTGCTCCTCCAGTCGAGAGTCAATATCAGCCGCTCCGAGATTTCCCATAATCTTCTCCACTGTTTCCATTACCATCTTGCGATACTGTTCGTTCTCATCCTTAAGGTCGTCCACAACGCGATTGATAATCTCGGAAGTGCCCACCTTGTTGGCGATTTCCACGGTGGTGTCCACTAGCTGGCGATAATTGCGTCTGTCCAGGGCCATGCGGTGATTCCAGAAGAACTTGAAGAAGTGCGGCAGAATTTCCTCCTTGATATACTGCGGCTCCACACCATCCGTGGCGCAGCACTGCTTCACCACCTTCAGCACAATCTTCTTCATCTCCTCGTCGGGCGACTGGAACTCACGTATCAGAATCAACATGACCTCACGTGTGTAGTAGTTGGCATACTCGGCATCCATCAGGGGTATGAGATAGCCAATGGCCTTGAGGAAGGCGGCCAATCCCTTGCCACGATGCGTCCGGATACCCTTCCACAGCGGCTTCAGCACCGAATCGAAGGACTCAATGCCATAGGGCGTGGCGGCCTCGGCTAGCGCTGCAATGGCCAGCGCAGTGATGGTGCGCACCTTTTGCTGCTCGTCGACCAGGCCGTGCTCAATGATCTCCACCAGCGCCTTCAGATGTGGCAATATAGCGCAGCCCATAAGTATAGCGATCTGTTGCACAATTTTGATGCCCGTGTGGCGCGCCTGCCAGGACTTCTTGGATTTGCAAACAGCCTTCAGGAAGGGCAGCAGCGAGGGAATGCCCAAGGCGGAAGCGACCACGGCAAAGGCACGCGCAGTCGTATTTCTCACGTACTCGTCAATGTTATCGATATCCGGACGCATTGTGGAGATCATGGTGGCCAAGCCGGCTGCCTTGGCCAGATTGGAAATGATCTCCCTGCCCTCGATGCGCGCGTAGTAATCTTCGTCAATAAGCAGCGGCTCAATAACCACCAAAATCTTGTGCACAAACGGACGCACCAGATCATCCAGTTTGTAGAGCACGCGATCGATAACTTTTACCAGCAAATGCCGCTCCTGATCCTCCAGCGTGGGCGACATAAGCAGCGGCAGAATCTGATTGAACAGCGGCCCCGCGCCAAATTCACGCGCCTTGTCCGTCATCTGTCGCAGCGCCGATTTGCGCATGGGCGGCGAGCCGTTCTTAATGGTCAGCAAGAGTTTCATGATCTTGCGCTCCTTAAGCTCCTCGGGCGACAGGGCATCCTCGTTGACATCCACGAGCAGCTTGTCAAAATATTGCGCATCCTCGGGCTTCATGAACGGCAGATTCTGGCCTTTCGGCTGGTTGTCCATAAACTTGGCATTCTTGTCCTCCACTTGGATAAAGAAGCCAGCTGGTGTGCCCGCTATGGGCGTGGGCGTGGCCATCAGCTTGCGACCTGGCGTTCGCAGCGGCACGTAGCCCGCAGGCGGCGGCAATATCTTGTAGCCCGGCGGAAACATTTGATCCAGCTCCTCGTCAGTGTAGGGTCTGTTGCGCTCATCGATCTCCTTTTCCCAGCGATAGGCTTGCAGTTGCTCCGGTGTCATGGCAGCGAGAGCTCCTGGTGTGGGCGTGGCCATGGCCATTGCCTTTACGCCCACCGGCGTGCTGCCACCGGGTGTCATCAGAGGCGTGGCATGTCCAGGCGTCGCATGCGGCGTCATGCTGGGCGTCATTGCGCTGGCATTGCTGGGTGTAATTCCGGCCGGCGTTGCATTCGAGGGTGTCTCATCCCAACGTGACCGTCGCTTGGAAGCCCCCGGAGTGGACTCAATTGAGATGCTCTCGCCAGCGCCGCTACCAGTACGATCTGGCTTCGGTGTCTCTGCCCATCCGCTGTGTCCGGGCGTTTCACGTTCCGTCTTTGGTGTCTCATCCCAACGATTTCTGCGTGCCGACTTCTCGTGGCCAGGCGTTTCATGGCCAGGAGTCATGGCATGTGCCGGTGTGGCATCCCAGATGCGTGTGCCCAGTCCAGGCGTAGCACCCGGCGTCTCGCTGCCCTTGTGACCTGGTGTCTCGTCCCAGCGATGATCTCCGGGTGTTTTCTGGAAGAAGAACAAGAGTTTAATCAAACTCTCTAGTTTAACAGGAATTTTATCTATACTCACGTCTTCCCAGGTGGGCGTTGCAGCGCTGCTCGGCGTGGCTGCTACTTTAGCGGGTATGAAGCTATCGCTGACCGTCTGATCCCAGCGCCCACGCTTGCGTCCACCTTCCTTCGACGCCGACTCTCCGTTTGAGGACTTAACCAGTGTACCGTCCTTAGATTTCTCCATGATGCGACGCCGCAACTCGGACTCCTCGCCCTTTAGCATCTGCTCGCGCATAATGTCTGTGTAGGTGCGAGAGCCCACATCCGGCGTTTTGCCGCCATCGGCAAAAGGATCTGCTCGATCGGGCGAAATGATGATGCGTCGCCGCTTCTGTCTGTACTCATCCTCGCGATCAGCTATGGTCGGTCGCCGGTGCTCAGCCATTGGATCCACGTCCTCCTTGCCCTTGGTCACATCCTTCAGTACCGACGTGGGCGCCGTGTATGTGGTGCGCTTCTGTGGCACTGGAAAGCCATCGTCCTCTTCATCCTCATCGCCCTCGTCATCATTGGCCGCTATAGACGTGTTGTAGCCCTCATAGCGGCCTTTTGCCCCCTTTCCTACCGCAGCCTCATCGTCGTACAAGTCGGTGTCGAAGAAGCCGCCACTGTCCAGCAAACCAACACCGGCTGCCGCTGCATTGCTCTTAGCCAGCTCAGTCTTCTTGGCCTGTATATCCGATATTTGCGCCTCAATGTCTGTAAAACGTTTTTAATACATTATAATTGATTTTCTCGGCATAGCGGAAGCAACTCGGGCGCTACACGGATGATTGGCGCGTTTAAAAACGCGCTATGAGCAAAGCGTGATAGTCTAAGTTGTTCCGGTTCTTATTTGCATTTCATATTCACTTACCTTCATGAGTACGCGGAATATTTTCCATTTTATTCAATTTTTAGGCAACAAACGTATGAAAAACGCGTACATGAAAATTGTGCGACAGTGCTGTAAAAGATTTGCATGCAAAACACATTACACAACACTGCACTTTCTTTAGCCGATTTCGATAGCTGTGTTTATGTTTTACTCGTTTGGCACTATCTAAGACTGCAGCGCTTATTTTTAATATTTCATGCAATTTTAGTTTCTTTAGTTGAGATGTCATTTTTAATTGCTCATTTTACCACTTAAATGTTATTTAATTAATATAATCAATATTAAAATATTTCCAGCGGTAATACTTTAACATGTATCTCTGTTGCTAAAACTGTTCCCACTGTTAATAACATTTTAATCTTCTGTTAAACTGCAGTCAAGCAGCGCACGTGTTATTTTGTTGTTTTGGTTCGCGCAGTTTCAACATTCCGAACCGCAAAATGTTGGCCAAAAAGCAGAAATTCGAAAATGAAGGCGAACAGATGTTATCAACGCCGCACACACTGCAAGCACGTCTCATATCCGACACGGGCGAAGAAGCGGGCCCGCCCATAGATCTGCCATCGGGCATCACAACACAGCAGCTGGGGCTCATCTGCAATGCGCTGCTGAAGAACGAAGAGGCGACGCCTTATCTGTTCTTTGTGGGCGAGGATGAGATCAAGAAGTCGCTGGAGGAGACCCTCGACCTAAGCACAGTGGACACGGAGAATGTGATCGATATTGTCTATCAGCCGCAGGCGGTATTTAAGGTTCGTCCAGTGACGCGCTGCACCAGCTCCATGCCGGGTCATGCTGAGGCGATAGTATCGCTGCACTTTAGCCCCAATGGTGCACACCTGGCCAGCGGCAGTGGCGACACTACAGTACGCCTCTGGGATCTCAATACAGAGACGCCGCACTACACCTGCAGCGGCCACAAGCAGTGGGTGCTGTGCGTCGCCTGGGCACCGGATGGCAAGCGTCTGGCGAGCGCCTGTAAGGCGGGCAATATTATCATTTGGAATCCGGAGACGGGCCAGCAGGTGGGCCGCGCCCTGAGCGGACACAGGAAGCACATCAACTGCCTCAGCTGGGAGCCCTATCACCAGAATCCCGAATGCCGCAAGCTGGCATCGGCGAGCAGTGACGGCGATTGCCGCATCTGGGACACGAAGCTGGGTCAGTGCCTGCTCAATATTGCAGGACACACGAATGCAGTGACAGCCGTGCGCTGGGGCGGCGCTGGCCTCATCTATACCTCATCAAAGGATCGCACCATCAAGATGTGGCGTGCCGACGATGGCGTGCTCTGCCGCACCTTCACCGGCCATGCGCACTGGGTGAACAACATTGCGCTAAGCACGGACTATGTGCTCCGCACTGGACCCTTTCAGCCGGTCAAGGATCGCCAAATGGCGCAGATCGATGGAGACAGTGAGTGGCGTCTACTGATCCCTCGCATTACAAGTTAAATGCAATCCATTTTCAGCCGAGGAACTGCGCGCAGCTGCTCTAAAGCGCTACCAGGCCGTTTGCCCGGATGAGGTGGAGTCGCTGGTCTCCTGCTCGGACGACAACACCTTATACTTGTGGCGCAACAACCAGAACAAGTGCGTGACGCGCATGACTGGCCATCAGAATGTGGTGAACGATGTCAAGTATTCGCCGGATGTCAAGCTGATCGCCTCCGCATCCTTTGACAAATCGGTGCGTCTCTGGCGCGCACACGACGGTCAGTTCATAGCCACATTCCGGGGCCATGTGCAGGCTGTCTATACGCTGGCCTGGTCGGCGGATTCACGTCTGATTGTTTCCGGCAGCAAGGACTCGACGCTGAAAGGTGAAGCTCTTTCTTATATGATCAATGGAGTACATTGCATAAATGTCATTTCCAATTTCTAGTTTGGAGCGTGCAGAGCAAGAAGCTGGCGCAGGAGCTGCCTGGGCATGCGGACGAAGTCTTCGGCGTTGATTGGGCGCCCGATGGCTCACGCGTCGCCTCCGGTGGCAAGGACAAAGTGATCAAGTTGTAAGTTAAAATATTTTTATTATCATCTTTGGACAATACTAATCACACTTATTGTCATGTTTGCAGATGGGCCCACTGACGAGCTGATCCATGTAGCATCGATATATACTTATACATGTATTTAAAGAATAAAGCCAGAACCCCGAGTTCAACTCTTCGTTCCGTCTGTTGGTCTAGTCTAGAGGCACTGCCGCTGCAGCGTCTGCAGAGCGTTGTGGAGGCTGCTCTCGAAGCCCTGTTTATCCTGGAAATAGGTGAATGGCACCGCCGACTCCGACATTAAAGCTCGCTCGGCGGACACAAAGCCCGCTGCCACGCACTCGTCCAGGCTGTGCGACCTGAGCAGCGCCGTAATGAAGCCCGCACAGAAACTGTCGCCGGCACCGGAGACATTCACAATGTTGTCCAGCTTAGGCGCCGCGTAGAAGTGGGTGACGTGCTCGCAGCTGGGCGAGAGTGAGAGCAGCTTGCCCGCATCGTGTTGGGCGTCGGCGCGAATGCTGAGCAGCACTCCGTGATCCCCCAGTGTGGCAATGATGCAATTGAAGTGGGACTCGATTTGGCTGAGTAGCTGCTTGACCTGCGCCAACAGCTCTGAGCGCTCCACTCTCGTAGTGGGCTTCCAGTTGACGGCCTGCCCCGTGATGGTCTCCACAATCGTCTTCAGCTCGTGGATGTTGGGCTTGGTCACTCGAATGTGCTGGGTGAGCTCTGGGCGCAGCTTGAACGGCTTGCCGGCTATGAACATGTCGGTGGGCTCAAAGAAGACGGGCACCTGGTAGCGCTGCGCCAGCTCCAGCGTGCGGGTCATCGCCTGCTCCGAAATGTTGCTGTCCATCACGATGAGCGGCGCATCGCGGAAGAGCTCGGATCGCTCTGTCAGCAACTGCGGCGTGATGCTGTTGTGCACCTCCATGTCGCCCAGGATCAGCTTGCAGTCACCTGACTGATCAAACACCACCGAGCATAGGGAGGTGGCGCGGCCCTCATCCACAATGAGTCCCTGCTGCAGTGTCTCCGGCATCAGCTGACGCAGTATCTGTCCCAACTGGTCGCTGCCCACAGCCGAGATGAGGTTAACATCGCCATATAGCTTGTAGATGCCCTCGGCTATGTTGCGTCCAACGCCGCCAGCTGCCTGCTTGGCCACGCCGGAGTAGGTGGCTCCATCCAAGTCCAAGTGCCGCTTCTCGGTAATCTTGAAGGACAAATCGAGTATGGAGGCGCCCACAACCAAGGGCTTCTTGGTGGAACTCCCTCTGGCCGGAGTGGAGCTTCGCTCCTTTGCCAGCTCGCAGGCAATTTGTGCAGCCACCGAGGCATTGTTCCGGATCAGCGCTATGTTGGCCTGCAGGCTGCGTCCTTTGGTGAGGCGTGCGATGTGCGCCAGAAGAAAAGGCGTCACATCCTTTCCTGTAATGCCTTGGGCCAGCGCCTCAGCATTGGCTTCCTTGATGGCTGCATCGATGGCCGACTTGTCGGCGGCATATTCCTCTGGGATGGGCACTCCTATGAGCACGCCCGACTGCAGATTGAGCTGCTGCCAGGCGCGCAGCAGTTGAGCAGCGTCCTCCGCTGTGGGCAGATTGTAGGGTACCTTGCAGCCGCTGTCGCGCGTATAGAAGTCGGGAAAGACGCCACCCTCACTGGCAAAGGTGGCCACGCAGACGCCCTGCGTCTCCAAATACTCCAGCGTTCGCGGTATATCCAATATGGACTTGACGCCGCTGCAAATGACAGCCACCGGCGTTCGTCCCAGCTCGACGAGATCGGCGGACACATCCAGTGTGATGTGACCCTCCCGATGCACTCCGCCAATGCCGCCGGTGGCAAAGATTGGAATGCCAACGCGATGAGCCACAATCATGGTGGCCGCCACAGTGGTGCCACCACTCTGACCCATTTTCACCACGTAGGGTAGATCGCGGCGTGAGCACTTGATGACCTCCTCTCGCGGCTTCTGCGCCAGTTCCAAGAGCTCCGCGTGAGTTAATCCCACCTTGATGCAGCCATCGATGATGCCAATGGTGGCTGGGACAGCGCCCCTCTTGCGCACTTCCTGCTCCACTAGCAGAGCGGTTTCCACATTCTCAGGCACCGGCATGCCGTGCGTTATAATCGTCGACTCCAACGCCACGACAGGCTGCTTCTGTGCCAGCGCATGCCGCACATCTGGATGCACTACGATTTGCTGTTTCGTGGAAAATGTGCGGCTTAGCGCACGAATGACGCGGGGTGAACACCGACGCATTGCAATAAACTAATCTTTATCGCGAATTGGAGTTCCGCCTTATGCTGATATCACTTTCATTATTAAACAATAAATGTCGTCTGTTCTAATACAAATTACATGTGCTTATCACAACAAGTGGGCTTCACTGGCGGGAATTTACAACTTATGCACTTTACAACACTTAAGTGGTATAGTATTAATTTAGTATTTTTTAAATTAATTTTTGATATTTAATATTTAAAAATGTGATATACTTCAAAATTTATACAATAAAAAAACTATAAATTTAATATTTGTGGAATGAGCGTTAACAAGAATAATAATAGAGTGAAGTCTTATATTTTACAATTTTAAAAAAATAATTGAACATTCTCACTATTATCCAACAAGTTATCGATAACTATCTAACTATCACTGCATTCGATATACTTGCTTGTAATCAATTCGCGCAATTTTGGCATCATTTTGTTTACATTTTTGTTTTAAATTATTTAAGATATTAAGAATGGATTTTAATCAGAGTGCCTACAATGTAGAGTTTTTTAACTTCACGCCAGAACAGATAGCCGCTGAGCGTAAGTCCTTAACACAACTAATAAATAGTTTCTAAATTATTTGACGTCGTTTTTAGGGGACAACCTGGTTCAAGCGCTCATCGGCCGAGCTGTTAAGACGACGATTCAGAAAATTGAAACACCAGCTACAACCGCACTACTGAACCGGAGTAAGGACGCTGTCATTAGCCTAATGATGGAGGCGTGTCAGCCCAAGCTGGATAGACTGCGTGAGCTGGACAAAGTCAATTTCGAAGTGCCGCCACATGTGCTGCAGATCAAGGACTTTGAGCTGGAGCAGCGCTTCACCGCCGAAGAGGAAGAGGCAAGGGCGGCACAGGTCAAGGAGCTAAAGCTACGCTATCGTCAGGTAGTTGCCAAACTAAATCTCAATGAATCTCTAAGTTAATAAAATATTTATAACTTAAGAACTTGGCTATGCTGGCTGAGCTGAAGGCAGAGGAGGAAAAATACAAGGACATCGAGCCGCTCGTGCAACAGGAACTGGAAATGCATAAACAAATTTATGAAACTTGCTCGAATTCGGACTTAAAAAAGATACACAATTTTGCTATGCGTGCGGCAAAGGATCACAAACTCTTGTAGGTCGGTCAAATTTTAATTTTATTTTTAATATAATGAATTATTAATATATATAATATTTATTAATATAAAAGCAGCAATGAAACTTGAGTTAATATTATACAAAAAAAATCTCTTCTAACTCTTTTTTCGCCTAAATGTCCAGGCCTTGCTTTAATGCAGCATTTTAATTTCTTTATATTCTAATAGGCTGTTCATCTTTAGAGTTTCTACTGTACTTTGTTTTGAAAACAAAACTATATTTCTCAACGAACTGCGTCATTAAGCACAAATTCTTTTGCCCTTTCAGCTGGGTATTCTAATTATATTGTTAAATGTGTAACGCATGAAAGGAAATGGCAAATAGTTTAAAATTAGGCGGCATATCTAAATATATGTATATATAAGGTATTCCTCGTATTCCTTATTAAATGAGTATTTAAAGACATTATATATACATATATTAATTAAATAAAAACAAAATATATATAAAAATATCTTTAGTTAACTATATAAATATTTTATTTTATTATATGGTTTGAATATATTTATTTTCAATTAACAATTTCATATAATTTTGTATTTAAATAGATAATTTTTGTTAGTCTGTCAATTTGAAATTTGTTCAAAATATTTATATTTAAATCGGATTGATCTTATCATCAAGAACATAAAATAATTATATTTAATTTATATGTATACATAATATCCTATACATATATACTTGCAAATCTATCTTTCTGTCTGTAGCAAATATTATCTCAATTTAAATCAATGTTGATCAAACATTGCACAGATTTTTAGCCAAGGTGAGCTGATCCACTAGCTATATCATAATTGTTATAGCAGCAGCAGAACAACAAGATTGAACATTGAACTTCTGTGTGAAAAACTATTTTGAATTTTGAAATTCAAAATAACAAACTATTTTATTATAAGCTCTATTATATATCGAGCAATATCTTATATATCTTTTCTATTGAAATACCACATTTTATAGCGAGAATTATACACCGAATTTCATTCCAAATGATATCTATCAAGTGTATTTAGCCATTCGACATTACGTATATCAATTTTCTTTACTATTTCTTAAGCTATACGTAAATCGAATCGAATACACACATTTTTTTATAAATTTCTATATATATTATATATACATACAACACTTTTGTATAGTGAAAGTTTGACCTGTGCGCATGTGTCTGTGTTGATAGTCGTTTATCTATTTTTGACGCACTGCCTCGGATGCGTCTGCGTGTCCAGTGCGTCGTCAATAGTTCAACAGCCGTTGAGGACGATGCGAACTGGGGTTCGCTTTGCTCGCCTTGCCTCACTATTGCCACACGGCTAGCTGCAGAGCACTGGGCAGGCAACGGCTGCCGCCTGCCATGGCAGAGATTCTGGGCTATTTATAATGTCGCGCGACATTTTTTTGTGTTTCGCTTTTCTTTTTCCCATTTAATTTTTTTTTGCGTGCGAAAACAAAAATGCAAAAAGTGCCACAAAAATAAAGCAGGCGAAAGATTCGCCGAGTTGCGTTATTAATAAAAGCAGCGCTGCTTCGGTTGGGGCTTTGGGCGCTGGTCGGTCGGTCGGTCGTTCTATGCTGTGGATCGGTTTGCCCCGGCTGCATTTATTCGCATTTGGCTCTTACGTACGTGGAGTTGCACGTCGGAGGACCAGGCTGAAAATTGTCTAGAAAAACCCGAGGTAATCTCTTGATAATTTTATGTAATATTATAATAGATATATATTTTATTTTAGAGATTCGCTATGAATGTGGAGAAGCTGAAAAGGCTGCAGGCGCAGGTGCGCATCGGTGGCAAAGGCACGCCCCGTCGCAAAAAGAAGGTCATGCACCAGACGGCGGCCACCGATGACAAGAAGCTGCAGAGTTCATTGAAGAAACTCTCGGTGAGCACCATACCCGGCATCGAGGAGGTGAACATCATCAAGGACGACCTGACGGTCATACATTTCAACAATCCCAAGGCGCAGGCCTCGCTCTCGGCGAACACCTTCGCCGTCACGGGTCACGGCGAGACGAAGAAGATTGTCGAAATGCTGCCAGAGATTCTGCCACAGCTCGGCCAGGAGACCGTTGTGCAGCTGCGCATGTACGCCAACTCCATGTCCAACAACCAGAAGTCCGCTGAGGGCGGCACAGCTGCAGCTCAGGCGGCCGACGATGATGATGATGTGCCCGACCTGGTGGGCGACTTCGATGAGGTGGCCAAGCAGGAGGCCGCAGCTGCTGGCAAAGAACAGCAGGCAAAGCCAGCCACAGAGAAGCCCAAGGATGCAAAGAAGGCGAACAAACAAGCGGACAACAAGCAAGCGCAGCAACCCAGCAAACAGGAGCGCAAGAAGCAACAACAGCAGCAGCAACAACCACAGCAGAAGCCCAACAATGCGAATGAAAAACCCAAGGATAAACAGGACAACAAGAAAGCCCAGCAGAAGACCCAGGAGAAAGCAGAAAAGAAGAATGAACCACAGAATAATAAGCAAAAGGATCAGTTGGATGCGGCCAAGGCGGAGGTCAAGCCAGCAGCTATTGCTGTAGAGGATCTAAAGATCGAAGCTAAGAAATCAGCTTCGGAGCCAAAGGCAGAACAATCCAAGACAGTGGAGCCAAAAACGCAGGCCTCTGCAGGACCTCAACCAGTGCCAGCCGCTGTTGCAGCACCACAACCAGCTCCAGTCGCTGTTGCAGCACCCCAACCAGGGCCAGCCGCTGTTCCAGCTGGCAAGGCCAATACACCGTCAGCTATGCAAACATTGGCCCAGATTGTGGCCGCTGAGCCGACCAAGCCAGTCGAAGAGAAAAAGGCTGAGCAACCAGTGGAGCAGAAGCCGGTGCCAACTCCGGCCAAGGCTGAGCCAAAAGCAGACGCCATCAAGCAGGAGCAGAAAACAGTTCCTGCATCTGAACCTGATAAGAAGCCGGAGCCCAAGCCAAAGGAAGCCGCCCCACAACAGGCTGCTCCACCGCAAGCCAAACAGGCAGCACCCAAGCAAGTGACGCCGCCAGCTGCCAAGCAGGTTACGCCGCCAGCTGAGACTAAAGCGCCAGTGGAGCAAGTTAAGCAACAGCCAGCTGCAGCTAAAGCGCCCGTGGAGCAAGTGAAGCAACAACCAGCTGCACCTAAAGCGCCTCAGGAGAAGAAACAAGAGAATAAGAAGAACGCAGCTCCAGCACAACAGCCAAAACAAGCCGCATCCAAGCAAGCCACGCCTCCACCGGCAAAGCAAGTGACGCCGCCGGCAACTCCCGCTGCGGTTCCTGCTCCAGCAACAGCAGCTGTCCCAGCAGCAGCTTCTGTACCAGCTCCAATTGCTGCTCCAGCTGCAGCGCCAGTT
This sequence comes from Drosophila pegasa, assembly GCA_035046225.1. Taxonomy (NCBI): domain Eukaryota; kingdom Metazoa; phylum Arthropoda; class Insecta; order Diptera; family Drosophilidae; genus Drosophila; species Drosophila pegasa. The sequence continues at coordinate 473,565 of JAWNOD010000473.1, read as the reverse complement.
ACAGCTCCAGTTACAGCTCCAGTTGCAGCGCCAGTTACAGCTCCAGTTGCTGCTCCAGTTGCTGCTGCAGTTGCAGCTCCTGTAGCAGTGCAACCATCAGCTTCTGCGGCTCCAGTTGTACAGGCTGTAGCTCCTGTTGTAGTTGCTCCCATAGCAGCAGTGCCTACCGAAAAATTATCTGCACCACAAGCATCAGCAGCTCCAGCTCCAGTAGCAACAGCAGCTCCTCCAGCAACAGCTCCTGCTACACCACCAGTAGTAGCTTCTGCTACACCAGCACCAGCAGTTCTTCCTGCAACACCACCAGCTACAGCGGCTCCAGCCGTAACTGCTCCAACAGCAGCTCCTGCTACACCACCAATAGCTACTCCACTTACTCCACCAGCAGCAATTGCTCCCACAGTGGCGCCTGGACAGAAACCAGCAGCAGCAACAGCTCCAGTTACTCCACCAGCAACAGCTCCAGTTACTCCACCAGCAACAGCTCCAGTTACTCCACCAGCAACAGCGCCAGTTACTCCACAAGCAACAGCTCCAGTTACTCCACCAGCAACAACGGCTCCAGCAGCTGCTCCCGCACAAAAGCAAGCAGCCAATAATAAGAAGCAAGACGGAGCTCAAAAGTCCAAGCAGCAGCAACCTAAGCCTGGCCAGGCACAGCAACAAGCTCAAAAGCAGCAGCCGCAGCCAAATGCTGCTGGCAATAAACCACAACAGCAACAACAACAGCAGAAGCAGCCACAGCCGGCCAAGCCCGCGGTTGCACCCAAGCCAGAAACGCCAGCTGCCAAGCCAGCTGGCCCAAAGCCCACAAACGCCCAACAGCAGCAGCAACAGCAGGGCAAGGGCAACAAGGCTTCGCCACCAAAACAGCAGCCAGCAGCTGCTAAAACGAATCCTCAGCAGCAACAGCAGCCAAAGGCTGGCGGACAAAATGATGGCAAGCCAAAGACGCCGACAAACACGCCCAATTCGCAGGCCTCACCTAAAGCGTCGCCATCACCCAAAGCGGGAGCTTCGCCCAAGACGACCTCCCCAAAGGCGGGCACACCAACGACCACCACTGGTGCACCGAGCGGTGGCGCCAACTAAATATGATTTCAATGCATTTTCAAAAATTTACGTTCGGCTAAGACGAAGAAGAAGCAGAATGATCGACAACAGGCCGCACATGCAACTCTGCAATCGATCTATCGATAATGCCGATGCGATTTTATTTTGTGACGATTACATTTTCTATCGAAAAATAAACATTTTAAAACAAAAACTTATGATCTCTGTATAAATCAGCAATTATTGCTGCTTGCGCCCCTGAGCCTCCTGCTCACCTTTGTTGGGCTTCTCCGGATTGAGCTTCCACATGGCATAGTTCAAGGCGGTGGCGAATCCCAGCCAGGCCATATATGGCACAAACAAAAGGCCGGCCGTCTGATTGACGCGATAGAAGAGCACCCCACACGCGCCGGCCGTTGCCGTCAGCGCAACAATGTCAATAAGCGCCTGCGGGCGATATTGCATAGATAAGACACACAGAACACTCAATCAACTGTAAAGCTTCAACTTACGCCCTTGATGTTATGATTGCCAAAGAATATCGGAGTCCAGGCCCAGTTGAGCGCCAGCTGTGTGCCGTAGGCGATCAATGGCAACTTAGCATCGCCGCCGAAGCCGCCGCCGTCGCGCCACACCAGGTAAGAGCCATAGCCCATGCCAGCGTACAGGGATGTCCACACAGGTGCAAACACCCAGTTTGGAGGCCTGAACGATGGGAAGTTCAGATTGACATACCAATTCTTTATATTCTTGCGCGTCAAGTGGCCATTGAGCAATCCTCCCAGATTGGGTAAGATGACCGCGCCCGCAATTTTCAACGCAGTTTTCGTTGTGTTTTCCTCAGCCATTTTTTTCGCTTGTTGCTACTCCAGTGATGGGCTCGACTCTGGTGCAAGTGTCTGTTCCTAGCCTGCAAGTGCGTCGTAATATTGAAAAGCTGCTTGCCGGTGATTTCATATGTGCATACACACACAAACAAAGAAACACAGCTATGTTGATCCAACGTGCGTGTGTGTGAGTGTGTGTTCATTTTATAGCTGTATACTCGCCGACTATGCATGCATGTGTGTGTATGTGTGTATTCGCATACTATGGACTTTTGCACTATTACACTGCTCAGCAAAATATTTGAGTGTGTGATGAAATAAGTGCAATGTAAAATAAAAATGAAATAGTTTTGATATTATTATAAAATATATAAGCAAACATATGCTTATTTTAAATATAATATTTTAGGTTTATTTAATATATTTATTTATATTAAAAATTTAATTTTATTACTCATATTTTATAGTACGTTTTACTTCAATAGTAGCTATTTGGTCCCCTGTTTTGCTGAGCAGTGTAATTCGTTTTTAAGCGATCATGTGCGTAGAATTAGAGAGGGGCTATCAAGCGTAAATCTGATCGAGAAGATGTAATTAGTTCCCTGATTGCCGTCGCTTAGTTGTTTTTCAAGTATTTCAACCATTATTATTTGTAAACTAATTGCAATGTAATTTATCCAGGGTTGTAGCAACACGAAGGAGCAGTCATGGCAACCGTTGCCTGTTGTGGCCAGCGGCTTGTTGTGGCCGCAACGAAGAGTTGAAAGGATACCAAGAAGCAAGCACAAACGATGACGCTCTATTTTGATACAAAAATCGAGTTCCTGGACTCGGATGCAGTGAGCACCATCAGCAGCTGGCATCCCAACGAGCCGCTCTTCGCGGTTGCCTCCTACAGCCAGGAGCGCGGAGGCAGTGTGACCATATTTGCGGATACAGTGAGTTTCACCTGAATTAAAATGAAAGTACAAACATTGGTTAACATTTTTTTTTGACCAGGGCGAACCACAACGGGATGTCACGTATCCAGTCCATGCCACCTCCCAGGCGACTGCTTTGTGCTGGCATCCGGAGAAGGCGCTGCTGGCCACGGGCTGGGAGCATGGGGACATACACGTCTGGTTTGCCGGACATCGTGAATTCGCCAGCGTAAGCGGACCACACAAGGCGGCAATTGTGCTGCTGGAGTTCAGCGAACAGGGCGGCCGCATGGTCACTGCGGATGCAATGGGTCTGGTCACGGGCTGGCGCTGCGACGGTCAATATCAGTTTCTGACTATGTTCTCGCACGATCTGCGCGAGGCGCTGCTGCTGATCTGCTTCCGTCGCACAGTCGAGAGCGAGGTGCGCGAGGAGATGGCGAGTCTGGCCAAGGCGGCGGTGGCGGGCGATGAGAATGCGCTGGACACGCTCACCAACTGGCGGCCGCGCACAGCTGCTCGCGGTCACTCGGGCGTGCGGGACAATCACTGCTTCTATGCGTGCACGCAGGGGGGCGTGGCCTACTACATTAATCAAGGCGGGAACTGCAGCGAAGTGCTGAAGGGCGGACCCCATCAGCCGTGCATCATGCAAATGCTCTGGCATCCCAAGAAGTATGTGAAAGTATTCCTAACTGACTTTGGCTTAACCCATTGTTTCTTTAAGGGATGCAGTAATTTGCCTGCTGGACGACTTGACCATCATGCTATACCTGGTGGAGTCTACGGGCATTTTGACGGAGTTGGATCGGGTGAAACTGAGCGGTCGGGGCACGAGCAAACATGGCGCCATTGCTTGGGCGGGCAATAGCCTGGCCATAATCACGGGCGACCTGTCCGTGCGCATCTGGGACATTGAGCGCAGCGATAACTATCTGCTTAAAATGGATTTGCCCATCTCCAGTGTGGGCTCTTCGTTGCCCAGCCTAGGCAATGGGCCGACCGCCACCTCCTCCTCGAACAACAACTTGTTGTTCAGCCAAGAGAGCAGCGTGGAGAGCAACAACAACAATCATCCACGCAAGATGTCCAAGTACTCGCAGCTGAGCTCGAATGAGATCTTCACCTGCCTCGCGTACAGCAACAGCAACCAGACACTATGCTCAGCCACCAATCTGGGCAATCTGTATACCTGGAAGCGCACAGTTAGCTGCTTTGTCAGTGCGCCAGAGGATGCCTGGCAGCTGGGCAACATTTCCACATTGTCGCGCCAGGGTGCCATCAAGAGCTGCACCTGGGGCTACAATGAGCTGGCCAAGCCCTGCATCCTAGTCAATTGCTTGTCGAGCGTGTTCATGCTCAAGGAGCAGCCGCTTCTGGCCTGCCACACGCGCAGTCTGTGGGCAGTGCAGAGCTCGGCAAAGTGTGTCCAGCTGACGCACTGCAGCGGACGCCAGTGCACGGTCGAAGTGGACTTTGCGGTGACAGCGCTGGCCTTGAATGAGCTCAGCTTGGTCGTGAGCAATGGACGCTCCATATCCTCATATAGTCTGCAGAAAATTGAGAAGAGCCTGGATGAATTCGATGAGATTCTGGAAGCATCCGGTGCGGGTTCCGTGGCATCTGTGAAGAGCTCGCCGGCACTGAACGTGAGATTGATGCAAACCTTCGTCGCCGAGTGTCTGAACTTGTGCCTGCATAATCAAAACATCTTTTGCCTCAGCTCCAGCGATATAGTCATCTATTCCGTTGGAGGCGTCGTCCTCCACCGAATTCTAGGCAACGATATAGAGGGGAAAATCATCGGCATGGACCTGACAAGCTGCTATCTGTCCGTGTTCACGATGAATGGCTATGTGAAGGCGTACGATGTAACCCGGCATGATCCCAAGCTGCTATTTCCCAGCAAGTCCGGACACGAGATCTTCGACGACTTCGGCGAGTTCATTTTGGTCAAGTGCAATAGCTTGGGCAGTCACCTCGCCCTGGTGATCGCCAACAGCAGCTTTACGCCCTGCGCTGCTATCTACTGCTGGGACTTTGAGCGCAACAATCTCTTCGAGCATGACCTGGTCAAGGTTGAGTCCGAGAACAACAGCAAGTCCAGTCTGCCTGTGCGACTCTTCTGGGACACGGAAGAGCCACGCCTGCTGGCTGTCGAGGTCAAGTCGATGGTGATGCAAGCCCAGAAGCCCAGCCGGCAGCAACCCACGCCCAGTCACTATGTGGAGTCGCAGGTGCTGGTCATGTTCTACTCGGAGAAGAACGAATGCAAATTGAATGTGCTCGAGACGCAGGCGATGGCCACCGGCGCACAGCTGCTCAATCTGTGCGTGCCCAGCGTTGTCTGCATGCAGGTGAATGCTGTGCAGGAGCAGCCGCTCAAGGATTTTGTCGATCTGCAGCATTGCGACGCCAACACCCGGAGGCAGGTGCTCAACTTTAGCTTACACGTGGCCGAGGGTCAAATGGATTTGGCCTTCCGTTGCGTACGCTCCATTCAGTCCAAGGTCATCTGGACTAATCTGGCCAAGATGTGCGTGCACACAAATCGACTGGATGTGGCCAAGGTGTGTATGGGTCATCTGGAGCAGGCTCGATCTGTGCGGGCTCTGCGCCAGGCCATGGAGGACGACGATCTCGAGCTGGAGGCCAAAGTTGCCGTGCTGGCCATTGAGCTGGGCATGATTGAGGAGGCCAAGGAGCTATATAAGCGCTGCAAGCGTCACGATCTCCTCAACAAGCTGCTTCAAGCCACTGGTCAGCTGGATGAGGCGCTGCAGGTGGCCGAGGTAGACGATCGAATCCATCTGAAGCACACTTATTACCAGAAGGCGCAGGCTTTACGCGAACGGGGCGACATCAAGGGCGCCCTGGAGTACTACGAGAAGACACAGAATCCTGTGCAGAACATAACCCAATTGCTGCTGGAGAATCCCATGGCCATGCAGCGCTATATACAAACCACCACAGATCCCAAGATGCTCAAGTGGTGGGGCCAATATGTGGAGAGCTCTGGAGACATGGACGCCGCTTTGGCTGTCTACAGCAAGGCCGAGGATTGGTTCTCGCAGGTGAAGATTCTCTGTTACCTGGGCAAGATCTCGAAGGCGGATGCCATTGCCAGGCAGTCGGGTGATCGTGCCGCGTGCTATCATCTGGGCAGGCATTACGAGAATGTGGGCAAATTCCAGGAAGCCATCATGTTCTACACGCGCGCACAGACCTTTAGCAACGCCATACGCATCTGCAAGGAGAACGACTTTCAGGAGGAGCTCTGGACGGTGGCCAGCTCGTCGCGCAGCCGCGACAAGGCCATCGCGGCGGCCTACTTCGAGGAGTGTGGAAATTTCAAGTATGCTGTGGAGCTCTACCATCGTGCGGGCATGCTCCACAAGGCGCTGGAAATGGCCTTCGAGTCGCAGCAGCCGGAGATACTGGAGATAATAGCCACAGAGCTGAGCGCCGAGTCGGATGCGGAGCTGATCAATCGCTGTGCGGACTTCTTCTCCAGCATCGAGCAGTACCAGAAGGCGGTTCAATTGCTGGCCAAGACGAAGCATCTGGAGCGTGCGTTGAACATTTGCTTGGAGAAGGGTGTTCCGGTCACGGAGGAGCTGGCCGACATGCTGACGCCCGGCAAAGGCGACTTCGACGAGGAGACGCGCACCGGCATCCTGGTGCAGCTGGGCGAGCTTCTGCAGCAGCAAGGCGACTATCACAGCGCCACCAAGAAGTTCACCCAAGCCGGCGACAAGGTGCGCGCCATGAAGTCCCTCCTCAAGTCTGGCAACACGGACAAGATCATCTTCTTTGCGACCATGTCGCGCCAGCGCGAAATCTACATCATGGCCGCCAACTACCTGCAGGCTCTGGACTGGCAGAGCGACGGCAACATCCTGAAGCACATCATCAGCTTCTATGGCAAGGCGCAGGCCTACGACTCGCTGGCCAACTTCTATGCCATCTGCGCACAGATTGAGATCGAGGAGTATCAGGACTATGAGAAGGCGCTAACAGCCATGCAGGAGGCGTCCAAGTGCCTGGAGAAGCTAAGCCACGCCCAGCACGCCTACAACAATCTGCAGCGCACCGTTGCAGATGTCAAGACCATTCTGGAGATGCAGCAGGCACTGCGCGCCGGCGACAATCAGTCCGTGATTGGCGCTTGTCGCAGCATGCTGAGTAAGTTTAGCCAGGGAGCAAATATTGAAGTGGAATGTAGATATATCCTTTAGACATTGTTCAACATATATTTATATTTGATTTTCTCTTTACAGTCAAGCCAGAGCAGCCGCCCATACGTCACTCCCACATATTGGCGATGTTGGTGCGCGCCTTGGTCTATGCCAAGCAGTTTTCCGAGGCGGGACGAGCCCTCAAAGAACTGGCCGTCAAGGACAACTCGTGGAGCGCCTCTGGCCTGGTGGATCGTGCGCTGGTGCAGCGCGTGGCCAAGGAATGCGACTTAGATTTCGAGCTCATCTGGAACTCGGGGCGCCAAGTGACCGCCTCGACAACAGCAACAGCAGCCACCACTATCTCAATGACAACAACCAACACCACATCAAACAGCGATGACGAGGCTGATGACGAGGAGATTCGCGAAGAGCTACACTGAAATAGCTACGTTCGTAGTTAGCATCGATTCAGCGTTTCCTATGAGTAATGATAGGGAACTACTGCTATAATCTATAAGCTTTAACAGTCTATCGGCTTATCGTGCAGATAACCCAATACTATCAGCAAATAGATTTCATTCGTACTTTCCCGTAGTATTTTGGGCTCTTATCGAATTGTAAAACTGTTCTAAATATACGCTGCTAAAATATATGTAGTTACCCGATCCAATCGGCCATGACATGGAGCGTGTATTAAATTTCAATTGGAGCTGAGTTAGCCTAGGTCTGGCAGATACATAATAGATATAGAAACATCTGTAATAAATCTTCTAAATATTCCCAATTGCAATCTGCTTTCCATGGCATTACTCATAAGGTACATTAATAATAACTTAACCAAAGATATAATTAGTACAATGCAGAGCACTCATAATTTACAATCGCCAATTTATGAATGAGCAATCGGAATATCTTGAGATTACTCGAGCTTTCACCCATATAAAGATACTCGCAGCAAAAACAAAGACAAGCTAAACAAAATGGTTATGAATGAATTTGTACGTATAGTAAAAGCTCGCTGAACAACAGGTCGACCATACGTACGCCCGTGTGTACATACATATAGATATATATTTATATATATATTGTATCTCCCCACACAAAAGCGAAAATAAATACAATATCTCGTGGCGCCGCGAGCATTTAGTTGAAGAGAAGTGAAGGGCGCGTGTCATAGTCGGTCGTATGAATCACATACAACTATGAAATCAGAATGGCTTCTCGGAATTACGAGCTGAATTCAAATAATTTCAATAGAGCAATCGTCTATTTGTTGCGCGAGCCGCATACACCAATTATACACTAGACAAAAACAAAAGAAAGCTCAACTTGAAAGCTTACTTGAAAATACAACTGGGAAGATCGAGTACTTTCTGACTGGAAGCAATACGTAAATAGGCAAAACTCTGTACTTTGTACTATTCAGATCGATGAACTTTACACTGTCTTTGTGTATTGTAATATTACGTTTAATTTTGAAATCGAATGACTTAAGAGACTATTCCAGAATACACTCACTTTTTACTTCAGCTGAAAACAATAATAGGAAAATGGATATGAAAATCAATAAAAATTTGGAATTTATTTATTATTTTCATATAAATATATATTTAATAATAATATTTTTATATTGTAGTAGTAATAATAATAATATAGAATAGAATACACTCACTTTTTACTTCAGTTGAAAATAATAATAGGTGGAAAATGGCTATGGAAATCAATCAAAATTTGCAGTTTAATACTTATTTTTATATAAATATATATTTAAAAATAATATTTTTATATTGTAGTAGTAATAATAATAATACTGTAAATTGTAGCTTCTAATTAGTTCAGTGTAATGTTGATCATCACCGGAATCGTCGCCGGCATTTTCAGTTTCCTCTTTTTTCGTGGCGCTTGCAAGGCTTGAACGACTAATGAGCGATTCCCATGAATGAATGAGTGGACGGAGCGAAGCAGCCAGCCGCAGCATCAGTTAGATCAAAAACAAGCGACGCCACGGCCAGTCGATGCCTTCTTCGATCTGCGACCACATATTAGAGATTATTTTGGCTGTTTGAAAGCCAAATATTGTATGAGCTACAGATCGGATGCCCAATCATAGCGTTAGTCTGCTGTAAGAGTCATGCAGCTTTTCCAGGAATTATGACGAGCCTTAAACGCGCGTGAGAGCGAGCGAAACGAACGTACGAATGAATGAATGAACTTATTCAGCAGCCAGCCAAACGACCTTACCCACTCCACCTCCGCTCCCGGCACAGCTTTGCTCAAGCTGTAGTTGAGAAACCTGTGCCTGGGGAACTCCATGACGCGCTCCGCAAATTTGTTTGTTTATGCGCCCGCATTGTCGGCGTGACTCACGCGTCTGTCCAACGTCCGCAACTGACGACGTCACATCAGCGCGAGCGTAGATAACGACGAATCGCGAGAGTCCCACAGCCGAAAGCTTTTTCCATTTGTTTGTATAACTTGCGATCCCCTAGCGAATGGCACACAAAAAGCGGTTTGCCATACATTCGGGCTAGCTAATTGAACAGCGTGCCTAAACAAGAAGAGCGCGAGAGAGAGATAACGAGCGAGAGAGCGAAACTTGTGAGCGAAAGCTTTTTCGGCGTTGACGTTGTTGATTTCGTCACGACTTTATCGTGGTTCAAATTTGCCGATCATTAACTTGTCATACGCGAACCTGTGCGGATGCTCGCCGTCGATCGCAACGTAACGGTTATTGCAAAGAATTTTCCATCGCCGCGACTTTTCACTGTGTGAACTAAACTTCAACCGGCTTTTGAGTAGTAAAGTTTCCGAAACCCCCCTGTCCCGAAACTAAATAAACGTTGTTTAACACGCGCGTGCATGCGGAAAAATAAAAAAAATATAGTGTGAATCACCGCGTCGGTTTTTATTATTAAATCCTAAGTCCGTCCGCCAACAGGCGGACCTTGGATCGTGTTTTTCCAGCATCGCTGCAGCAATGACGAGCTCAAAGAAAGCCGAGATAAATAGTCTAAGCTGCAGCTGAGATTGTGCAGTGTGCAGTGTGCAAGTGCTCCAGTGCTCCAGTGTTTCGTCAGTTCCATGGCCATTCTGAGCAGCCAGATTCACAGTTTAAACTCAGGTCAAACCGACGCTTGTGGTGCAGTGTGGTCAGTGCTGGTGCCGAGCGTGAATGCCATGCACCAGGATGCCCGACCCAAAGGTGTCGGAGCATCATCATCATCATTATCTTCCAGCAAAGCGACAACGGCCGCAGCGACGGCGGCGACACAGGCGGCTGATCATCATCGAGTGCGACGACGACGTCGACGCCGCTGCAGCAGCACAAGTAGCTCCTCGGACACAGATTCAGACAGCTCCACCAGCAGCAGCAACAACAGCAGCAGCAGCAGCAGCAGCAGTAGTAGAAGCAGAGCCAGCAGCCACAGCTCCCACTTACCTGCGCCGCTGCTGTCGCCTCTGCCGCTCGCTGCCTCCCACCCGCCAACACCTGCTCCAGCAGATGCCCCAATCGACTCGGACACGGAGAGCGAGTCGGACTCGCCTGTGCTGGTACCCGTGGATCCGCATGCCTGGACCACCGAGGACATTGTCAGCTGGGTGAAGTGGCTGACGCGCAAGTTCAAAATCGAACCGGAGCCGGACATCACCCGCTTTCCCAAAGTTGGCAAAGAGCTGTGCGAGCTGAGTCGCGCCGACTTCTGGGTCTGTGCCGGCTCCAGGCGCGGCGGCATCCTGCTGGCCAAGCATTTCGCCTTCAGTCTCTACCACGCCACCGGCCGCGAGACGAGTCCCATGCGCAACGAGGACGAGCCAAGTAAGTAGAGGAGGCGTTAGAAGGTGTTTTCGCTCTTAGTCTCGGCCTAATCTATGGCCACATAAATCTGATCTGTCCAGATTGAGTTGCTTGTAATTGGCTGCACGTCGTCAATTCCCAGTGGCACGTTTAAGGTCAGCAGTAGCTGCTCTGCTATCCGCTGGTCCTTCTTTGTGGTCGGTCAGGCATCAATTGAATCCTTTTCTGCAACCTAATGGCAACTGATTAAGATGTGGAGGCGCTGATAGAAACGTTACTTATGCCCCTCATTGATTGTTTTTCACACCCAACCCCCAAGCAGACGCGATACGAAATGGCTTGGCCATTGATAAAGGCGTCAAATTAATGCCAACGGGGTGGGGGCATTCGAAAGGGGCTAAGGATATATGCGCGTGTGGGTGGGTTGACTGGTCGTGTGTGTGTGTATGTGTGTGTTTGTGGATGAAGTCAAGTACAGCTTGAACTATTGCCAGCCAGGATTAAGTTGAATTTTAATTAGATATGGGCAGGAGGACTTCAGTAACAAGCTGTAACTTGTAGATTTTCGATGTGTTTTTATCGGAGGTTCAAATATAATGAAAAAGACTTCTCTTAATTATTTAATTTAATTTAATTATTCTTGTGCATATTTTAAGATTGAAAATGATTCATATATTCTTTTGAATATTCTATAGTATATAATTCTAAATTAAGTTGATATATAGGCATTCGTTAGAGCCGTCGGCATAGGCTATATCATTATCCGTCTGTCTGACGTCTATGTGTGTGGATCGCATGGACCCGCAAATCTCAGAATAATCGATTGCTCAATCACGATTTCCATGGAATGAATTAAATTATATAACAATCTTTACTTATTTGGGCATAGCTCGTTTATTTGCGTCAGCAATGTTTGCTTTCCTATATAATAATTTTTTTTAAACATATATATATCTATATATATTTTTTCGCATACATATACATACACACACACACACACACACACATATATATATATATATATATATATATATATATATATATATATATATATATATATATACATATATATGCAAAGTTACCATATTTCTTTTCCATTTTTGATGCCGACATTCATTAAATAAATCAAAATATATCAAAATTTGCGTAACGCACATTCAATGAAAAAATAGTTATTTAAAAAAAAGGAGAGAATGACCTAAATTAAATAAAATTTAACTTTCCTGTATTATAAGTGAGATAAGTGATTTAATGAAAGTTTCTGGCAGTGTTAATCAAAGGATGTTCCCTAGTTATTAACGGCCATATGGACCTTGTTAGGTAATGCAGAAGTAATTAATGAAAATCGTTATATTATTGGCTAAGTCACGTTGAAGTTATAGACAAGGGAAGGCAATTTTTGTTAAGCATGTACACATACACACATGCAAACACTCATAAGCACATATATTTCTTATCTAAGTGTATTATTCTTTTAAGAGAATTTCAATTACAATTGAATTGTATTCGATTCCTATGTCCGAAAAATTGCTTCAGTGGTGATTTCAGTAGCTTGAGATGGAGACTTAGGAGTAGGGCGGGCTGCACTTCTTCAACTTCTTTAATCTTATCGTTTTTTTCGTCTACTTATAGAGATTTTGTGTAAATTGCATTAGTGTAGATAGATGGAGTTTAGTTTATATTGGGATAGATATTCTAATATTATATATAATTTTGTATTTCTAATAATTTTGCATCATAAGTGCTGTAAAGAATAGATAGTCAGACATTTAAAGCTTAGATTGTAAAGGATTTTCATTTATATTTTAAAATAACTTTTTAATACTTTTATAAGCATTAAAAAATCACTGAAAATATGAACAAATTTTATTTACAGCGCAAATCTATCATTCTATCATAAAACAAGCATAATGCTTATACCCTTATATTTATATTTAATATATAATATAGTTCCTCCACAAAAGTCAAGATTATTGCCTAGCTTAAGCGTTTTAATTAGCGACCGAGCACTGTATTAAATAAGTGTATATATTTATACACTCGCACCTGCTCACAAGGCAGTCTTTCGCCTGATGCTTACAACTTTTGCTCCATAAACGTAAATCTCTTGGAAAACGCCTTCGCAGCGACCGCAAAGTATGCAACACTTTTCTCGCTCGTAGCTCGCTCGACAGTTATTAACTTCGCCGTTGGGGCGTGAGTGTGTGTGTGTGTGTGTGTGAGTGGGCGGGGCTGCGCTTCGAGTGATGAACTTAATAATAAACGATGTAAATATGATAATTTCTCACAGGATGTGGCATCTAATAATAAAATCAAAATAATCCCCGCCAAGCGCCGACGCGCAAAAGTCGCAAAGTCAGAAAAGTCACCGGAGTCACAGCCGACTGCCTGCCGACTGACAACAGCGCAGCGGGCGGTCAACGGTGTGGGTGGGGTGCACGGCTGGGCGGTCTGTCCGACCGGGTGGGGCAGGAAAATATTCAATTCGTTGCATCCTTCCTGAGATTTGGCATTGGTATATGTTAAAGAGTCTCCGTGTCTCTGCCAATTTAATTGATTTGTTTTTTATGCCAAAGAGGATTACATGTTGTTCTGCCAGAGCTTATAGCTGAGAGAGCGGGAGAGGGGAGTGAGGGGGCTGGGCTGGGCGAGGGTTGAGTGGCTGCACGTGGCCTTTTGTGACTTTTGGTCCAGCATTTACCACCAGCTGCGCAGGTGAGCTGCGCCTTGGCATTTCTCGTGTCTAGATAGCTATACATCTATATACCATGATATACTATATATGTGTAAGTGTATATGTGTGTGTGTTTGTATATGTCTTCTGATATGGCGCATAGGGCTGTGGGCGCCGCTTTGTTTGGCCGCAGTTGCCACATGGAGTTCGTTCGAATCGGTTCGCACTCTGGTCTTCGCGCTCTGGCCCCAAACAAATACAGAAATATATAAATAAATCAAGCTCGATTTAGCAAGAATTATGAAAATAATATCCAGTTCTTAATAAATAGTCTAGATAATTTTAAAGTGACGCAAAGACATAAATTTGCCAATTGTTAATTGTTTCACATCGCATAAACAGTAAAAGAATAAAAATAAAAAGAATTTGCAATAAGGTCAATTCCGCGCAAATAAAGAACTTTTATATTATACAATCGACGGCTTCTGGGAATATGTCGCTGTAGAGACTTTCTTGTGTTGCCATTCGATAAAGCGCTGGGAGTTGGCGAGCGCGCCATGAGCGTCAGCGTCGATGTCGGCGTCATGTGGCGCCTCTCGGAGGACCTGAACAGGCGCTTCGGCCTGCGCATGCAGCCAGCACCGCCGGCAACGCATCATCCGCACCACCACACGGCCGTGCATCACTACCATCACCAGCACCACCATCACGGCCATGCGGCTGGCACCGCACATGCCGGACATAGCTCCATGATCTTCAATGGTAAAAACATTTGGCATTTCCGGACACGAGTTGGCGCAAGAATTGAAATACCAAAGCCTAATAGAAGTTGAGGAAGCAAATTCCGATCAAGCAAGAGCAAGAGCTTGCTCACGCACTCACTCACTCGATCTCTCTCTCTCTCTCTCTCTCTCTCTCTGTCTCTCTTTATGTCGCCCTCTCTCTTTCTCTCTCTATTCTGTCTTTTTTCGCACGCGTCTTTTGGCGAAACTGTCTTCTCTTGGCCATGAGTCACCTGGAATTATGTTGCTTTCGTGACTGCAGCCGACAATATTTCAATATGAGGGGAACTTTTTGAATACCCTAGCCAGATAGCAAATTGATACAAATTAGTTCGATTGAGGCCATAAGTATGAAGTATGCTCTAATGTATAATTTAATTTGCTAAAAATAAATTTATATTATTATTTAAATACTATTAAAAGTGTAGTATAGTATAGATTAGTATAGTATGGTTTAGTCTAGTAAATTGCGAGTATTATATAGTATATATTTGTATATTATATCGGTATAGATCAGTATCAAAACAATATAGTCGTCTACATACGTCAGTGGAGCTACCCGGCTTAGAATTTTCTCTCTTTTATAATGAAGTGTCGAAGAAGTATATTTTTTACATACATATCGTTTGAAAATAATATATATTTATACATTTTTGTGAGGTAATTACTTAAAATATATATATTTATATATATAAATTGTTTCAATCTTGGTTTTCCTTGCATTTCTTAAATACATATATATATATGTATATACTATTATTGTTATGGAATATATTTTTCAAAATTAGAATAGTCCATTAAAAAACAATAATAAATTTTGTCATTTAATTATCTACATAAATTTGACATATAAAAGTCGAATTTTAAAATATATATCGTATCTGTTAAGCAGGTTTTCATCTCTTTTTAATTTGTTATTAGAAACTCTTCGTGTAAATTGATAAATATTAATTATTCAGTCTAGATTTTCTTTTAAATTTTCACTTAATGATTACTAAGAATTTAGGAGCTCAAATTTAATAGTCAGATAATGTGTTTATAGTTGACAGATAATACTTTTATTAAATTGTAGATAATATTTTTATTAAATTAAAAAAAAAAACAATTTAGATAATTTAATATAAATAATAAATAATTTAATATGAATAATTATTATTCCTTTATAATTTAATTTAATTTAATTTATTATAATTTTGAATAACATCTTCCATAACACTTATAAGACTCCGCATACTCAAACATTTAATCGACTTTAAGGTACTTAAACAAGCTTAACGTCTTTCAAATCTAATTCTTTCAGTTCTATGTTAAAAATTCCGTAACTCCTCGTCGACTTTCATGTAGAGACCCACACAGTTATGCAGCGTAATTGCTAGAGGGTATCCCTGGCTTAGATCACAGTTGCATTTGCACTCTTTAGGTTGACACCTGCTTGAGGGGCTCTGCTCTAGGCACTTCACGTTGCCGCTGATGGCGGGAATATCCCAAGCTCTGGCTCGAGGATTTATGTGTCGTTGCGGTTGTTTTTCTGTGGAATCGGGCCTGGTCGGCTTATGGCCTTTCATTTGGTTTGCATGCCACGTTACCAACGCCTCATCCAGGCAGCAACAACCCCGCCCGACCTCGCAGCCATTGACCAGCAAATCTCGTTTAATACGCGCTCAAGCGCCCGCTCCCACACTGCTAGTCTCTCTCTCTGTGTGTATGTGTGTGTGTGTGTGAGTGTGTGTTGGCTATATAAATTGCTGTGTGTATCTGTTGCTTGATTGCCCGTTTGTTTTTGTTTGCGCTTTTTTCAGATCCATATCAGCTGCTGAACGCTGCCTCGCACCGATTGGTCGCTCAGGGCTCTGGCGGGCAAATACAGTTGTGGCAATTTCTGCTGGAGCTGCTCGCTGATTCGTCGAACGCCAACTGCATCAGCTGGGAGGGCCAATCGGGCGAGTTCCGGCTCATCGATCCGGACGAGGTGGCCAAGCGCTGGGGCGAGCGCAAGGCCAAGCCAAACATGAACTACGACAAGCTGAGCAGAGCTCTGCGGTAAGTCTCACCACGAACTGGACCAGCAATTCCTGCGCTCTGAGTCACGCCAGCAAAACTAGTTTTCTATTGAATTTGTCTTCTTTTATTTTCGCCTCTATTTTTGCAGCTATTACTACGACAAGAATATCATGACCAAGGTGCACGGCAAGCGGTATGCGTACAAATTTGATTTCCACGGCCTGATGGCCGCTTGCCAGGCGCAGGCACAGGGCTGCGATCCGGCCAGCAGCATGATTAGTTCCTATAAGCATCATCATCACCATCACCATCATTCGCATCCACATGCCGCCGCTGGCGGTGGCCCACACGCGCTGCCCGCGCAGCATCTGCCGCACCACTTGGCGCATCATGGTCATCATGGCCATCACTCGCACGTTCATCCGCATCAGCTGCTGCATCCACATGCCGCTGCCGCAGCCGCCGCCGCCGCTGCTGCTGGAGAGCTCACTTCGCCAGCCTCGAACTGCTCCAGTTTGGGTTTTCCCTCGCCGTCGACAGCGTCGTCGCTGCCCTCACCTGCCCAGGTGTCGTCCGTATTCACCGGCCCAGGTGGCTATACAAATGTAGCCTCAGCTGCCACGACACTTTCCAGCCAGTCGTCAGAGCAGGAGCCCCGCACATCCGCAGCCGCCTCCAGTGTGACCTATGAGCAGCGAATTTAATTGCAATGGCAAATGGCCAACCCCAATTTGTCAGGGGTTGCTTTTTAATGTGGGTGGGGGTCGGTCTTGCGCAAGGGCCGCCCGCTGCGCACAAGCCGAGCCAGTCTAGCTGTCTATCTCCATCTCGCTCGGGCCGCCAGGGGTCATACTGTAAAAAGGTCATTTCGCTTAATTCCAGCTACTTTTGGTTTAATTACGTAATTTCTCATATGTGATAAATACATGGAGCAATGCAGCCAAAAAAAAAAAACAAAAATAAGGAAAAGGAAGCAATACATGTAGAAAGTATCCAGGATCTAACCCGGCCTGACTAATTTGTTACAACGTCTGTTAAATGTTGCTTTTAAGCCTACGTACTTTACTTTTAATGCGTGTGTCTATGTATATAGAGCTCTCAATATATTATATATATATAATTATAATACCAAGTTCATAAATTGAACGAGAAAACAAAGAAAACAAATACAAAATACAAATAATAGAAATACACTCTGAGCAGAAAAAAAAGGGAAAACTTGTTTCAATTAAAGCAAATCGAGCAAAAGAAATGCGAGCTCCATAAACATAAGCTTCTTCTTATGGCTAATCTTAATCTTTCACATATCATTTATAAATTGCTTAAAGTTTATTCAAAACATACATTTTCTCTGAGTACAAGTTATACATATATATCTATAAAATAAGCACATGATTTACAGCTATTGTTTGGGTATATTCTGGGATCTTAGATAACGTAAACAATGCTCAACACTATGAAGACCAGGCAAAAGGCAATGAAACAAATGCGATCCACGGCAGTGGCCAGCAGCACCCAGTCGAATTGCAGGGCACGCGCTGAGGGCGCGCCAGTAGGATTGATGTCCAGCGGATTGGTCACTTCGTCCACACTATCATACATATTCTCGTCCATCTCCTTGGGAATGCCGTTGCTTTGCGTCGCCGACTGCTCGGCCTCGTTGGTGAAGTGCGAGAGCAGTAGGCAAGTGCCCAGCTTGCCATTCAACAGACGCTTCACTAGGTCCGGCACGCGACGCTTATGCTGTGCCGTGGCCAGGTAGAGCACCACAACCTCTATAATCGTGGATATGCTGAGCAGCAACAGGCTAGCGCTATAGAATACAACTGCAAAGAAGAATTAGTTAGGGATTGATTGGAATTAGAAAATGGAGTAGTTGAGCTTACCAACGAGCGGCGTATTCTCGCCCAGCACGGGCAGCAGCTGAGCAAAGTACATGAGGAAGGCAGCTATCATTAGGATGAGTATGCCATTGAGCAGTATTTTCTCGCCCATCTTCGGCGGCAGCCAGAAGGTGGCCAGCGCCAGGAGCACTATGCAAGAGGCCGGCGTAAAGATGACTGCCGTGTACATGCTAGAGCGTCGCTGTGTCGTGAATATAAACTCCACATAGCTGTAATAGTCCTGGCGCACAAACTGTGTTCGGCCGCTGACAATTTCCCACTCTGTTGACTGCACCAGATCGTCATAGTCGATCGCCTTGCTGTAGGCCGCATTGAGATTGCTCACCGACCAGGTGCCAATCTTTAGCTTGCATATCTGCTGATCGTACGGCCAGTTGATCATGTTGAGCGCACAATAGGCCGTATAGACAGCCGGCGGCACCCACTCGAAGCTGCCATCATTGGAGAGGATCACCTGGGTGCTCACAGGATAGTTGCCCTCATCGGCGGCGGCATTGAAGATCATAATCTGTGGCTTCCATACTTTGTTGTCCGGTATATGCAGCTTGGTGATGTTGTCATACTGCCGGATATTCCACGAACGCTGCTCGTCCTTCCAGCGCTGCAATGCAATTGCAATCAATTCGGATTAAGTGACTGACTAAGCACGCCTTTGTCGCAATCTACACTTACTACACTCAGCCAACAGTGGAGCGTGATCTTGCCGTTCAGTTCATCGATATCTATGTAGTTCACCGACAGACCAAGGCTTACGTTTGCCGCTTTGCCCTGAATAGTGGGCTGAACGTTCGCATCGTAGTTGACGAAGAGATTCATTTGCAGCCGATCCAGAGCGCTCACATTGGCAGACTTCGTATCAGGGGCATCTAAGTCTCCCGGTTTGCCTGATCAGATGTGGGATTTGGATAAATGTTTGATAATATATATACGTATTGCACTTACAACTGGCGCTTGGCACGGAAACGAGCAGGCACACCAACACCAACAACAACAGCAGCAGCATACGACCGGAAATCAAAGTTTTTATCTTGGTCGACATTGTTGTTCCTCAAGTTCACAATGTGCCTGTTTTTTGTTTTCTTGTTTTTTTTTTGTGGATCCACAATGTACTTATTCTAATTTTAATGTGAGCTCATCGGTCTCTGGATAGCGACTGAGCGTCAAATCGAAAGCCAACGGAGGGTTTCGCACATGCCTGCAGCCTCTGATAAAGCCAGCGGCGTAGCTGCCACCGAGAATTGTACAAGATAACACAAGCGCTGACTTGTGCAGTCAACTGAGAGCAGCTGCAGTACATACAGTGAATGATGGCGCCGCCCACACAAAATTATTTGGCAATTAGCTAGTTCAAAAATAAAGTTTAAGCTGTAACGGTTTATCCTTAGATTTGACAGCTGATAAGCTGGCTGACAGTGCCATTTTGAGCTTAACAGAGACTTGTTAGCGTTTTGCATCTGTCATTAAGTAAATGATTGTTTAAGTGAAATGCAGAAATGTAGTAATTAAATATATGTATATGTATTAAATATTTGATATAAAATAAATAGAAGAAAATATAATATAGGCAATCTTTTAATTTTAACTTAAATATATGCAGTTTTACCTTTCTCTGCTAACATCGATAGGCAATGCTGTTATCGACCGTCTCTAGCGTTGACGTGTGCGTCGTTTGCAGTCATTGTTGTTGCTGTTGTTGTGTGGCTGCGTGTCACAATTGTTACCCCCCAATCGCGAGCCGAAACGATTTTCAACAGAAATCGTCAACGGCAACGAAAATATAGAGTTAAAGGTAAAGCTGAGATAAAGTCGACATGGCGGAGGAAGTCATTGGCACGGTGAAAAATGCAATCAAGGGCATACTGGAGAATGTGAGTGCGAGTGCAACTAAAAATGAAACAATTACAAACGAAAAGAAGCCATCGACGCCGGAAGGCATCGCCGTAGCGTATGGCAGCCTGGTCATAATGGCCATGCTGCCCATCATTTTCGGCTCCATACGCTCCGTCAAGCTGCACAAACTGAAAAAGGTACGTGATTAACCGCTTTTGTTTGCTGCCTCATACTTTCACTCTCGCCTTAACTTTCACGTGTTTCTCAGTCGACGGGCGAGAAGGCGGACACAATGACCAAGAAGGACGCCATGTACTTCCCGCTCATCGCGTCCGTGGCGCTGTTTGGGCTGTACATGTTCTTCCAGATCTTCCAGAAGGTCCACATCAACTTGTTGCTAACCGGCTACTTCTTCGTGCTGGGCGTGATTGCGCTGGCCCACCTGCTCAGCCCAATTATCAACTCGCTGATGCCGGCCGCTGTGCCCAAAGTACCATTCCACATCCACTTCACCAAGGGCGAGGGCAAGCACAAGGAGGACATTGTCAACTACAAGTTCTCCACGCACGACATCGTCTGCCTGATCATCTCGTCGGTCATCGGCGTCTGGTATCTGCTGAAGAAGCACTGGATCGCCAACAATATGTTCGGCCTGGCCTTCGCCATCAACGGCGTCGAGATGCTGCACCTGAACAACTTTGTCACGGGCGTCATACTGCTGAGCGGACTGTTCTTCTACGACATCTTCTGGGTGTTTGGCACCAATGTGATGGTCACAGTGGCCAAGAGCTTCGAGGCGCCCATCAAGCTAGTCTTTCCCCAGGACATCCTGGAGAATGGCTTCACCGCCTCGAACTTCGCCATGCTGGGTCTGGGCGACATCGTCATTCCGGGCATCTTCATTGCCCTGCTGCTGCGCTTCGATGACAGCAAGAAGCGCAAGACGCGCATCTATTTCTATTCCACGCTAGCTGCCTACTTCATGGGCCTCATGGCTACGATCTTTGTGATGCACGTCTTCAAGCACGCACAGCCGGCGCTCCTCTACCTGGTGCCCGCCTGCATGGGTACACCGCTGCTGGTGGCCCTAGTCAGAGGCGAGCTGAAGGTGCTCTTCGCGTGAGTCCCTATGCAATTGCATGCCCATGAAACCATAAATAAACCTGAACTATTTGCCTCCCACAGCTATGAAGATCATCCTGAGGAGAAGCCGGAAAAGAAGGACAAAAAGGAGAAGGATGACAGTGGCAGCAGCAGCGGCAGCAGCAAGAAGAAGGAGTCCAAAAAGGCTAAATAATTCATGAAATGAATTCCAAGTGCCGTTCTCTCCCTCCCTCCCACTTCCCCTTCTACAAAGCCCGCTTGGAAGTCTTCTATTGTTAACAAAAAAAACACTCAATATGCACATCATATACTTTGCATTTCGCAATTGAGTTTCCTTACGTAGCTTCCTCTTATGCGTATTTCCATCGACCTAAAAAAGACGATTTGACTCTTAAGAACTTAGGATTACTCCTTGACAAGGCACAACCACCAATGCGTTCGAATAGGCTTAAATGCTTTGAGATCACAGTTTGCAAATCCTTTTTTAAATCAAAAGTCCATAAGTCAATAAAAACTGTAACAAAATTAGGTACATATAAGAACAATAATAATAAATTGAAATATTCCAAATTAGAATCCGTAAGCGCCCACAAAAGTCGTCCATTGGGGGAAATATCGATAGTTAATCGACAATCAGTAAAGTTTTCCGCTGCGAGAAATATCGATAGCTTGGTTAAGCAAGCATTCGTTTTTAAGTCATTCAATTTGAATGCCTTACAATGAAATGCAAAACACATCTATTGCCGAGTAAATCATTCATCAAAATATAATAAGTAAGAATAAAAGAATATATAATTTTCTTTGTACACCATATTGTCGGGTATTTTATGGTAATCTTGCTAACTTCTCGTTTGGTCACACAGTTTTCGGTGTGCAGCGTATCGATGTATCAATATCTTCTGCCATCCCTAATGCAAGCCGAAGCCGTCGAATTGCGCTAATTTTGTGTAAAAAATTTTCGAGATCGGTAGAAAAAACACAAAATTGCAAGTAGTTTTAGCTATTTAAGACTGCAAACGCAATACGAAGGTATGTATACAATTTATAATGCAACATTTTTCACTATTTTAGCGTTAATAGTGAGCATATTTTTTTCGCACAGACGCAAGGCAGCGTGTACAATCCGAAGGTAGAAGCAGAGAGACAAAAAGGAGAAACGGCAATAGATTTCACAGAAGCGACAAGCAACAAGAGGTGCGAAAGCCGCGATGTCTGGAATTGCAATTACCCGTTTGGGCGAGGAGCGCAAGGCTTGGCGCAAAGATCATCCGTTCGGCTTTGTGGCCCGGCCGGCCAAGAATCCCGATGGCACACTGAATTTGATGATTTGGGAGTGCGCTATTCCCGGCAAGAAATCGACGCCCTGGGAGGGTGGCTTGTACAAGCTGCGCATGATCTTTAAGGATGATTATCCAACGTCGCCACCGAAATGCAAATTCGAACCGCCACTGTTCCATCCCAATGTCTATCCATCGGGCACCGTGTGCCTCTCGCTGCTGGATGAGGAGAAGGACTGGCGTCCAGCCATCACAATCAAACAGATTCTGTTGGGCATCCAGGACTTGCTCAACGAGCCCAACATCAAGGATCCCGCCCAGGCGGAGGCATACACCATCTACTGTCAGAATCGGCTGGAGTACGAGAAGCGGGTACGTGCCCAGGCGCGTGCCATGGCTGCCACCGAATAGAGTGTTACCCACAAGATAGATAACAGGCAACAACAGAGAATACCGCTACTCTAAGAAAGCACACACACTTATACACAAATCAACGTTTATAATGGACAGGCAGTCAGTGATCATCCAACACACACACACACGCAACACACACGTACACAAACACAAACAAACACACGCAACACACACACAAACAAACAAAAACATTTTTAGCGAGGCATTTTCGTGAATGCCTCTTCTAATTACAAAACATTTTAATAACTCTTAAGTTGATTAAAAAATAATAAAAAAAAAAAACAACACAACAAAAAACACCTTAAAGAATTCGGTTTGCACCAATTATAAATTATATAAATATGCATATAAATTACATACAATTATTACAATTACATCATGTAGAGCTCCTTATTTCACACTGTAATTTTCGCATGATTTGTGTTTCAATAAATTTATATGATATATGTAATAATAGACAGTCGCTGTTTCACTAGCAATACTAGGTAATCATCGTTCGGTTTCACTTCACACGGCCAACACTGGCGCTGCTGACGTCACCCTTTGCTAACGTGGCAGATATACTTGACCTTTAGTGCTCGCCGGGAATGTCTTCGAGACCAGCTACACGATTGGCTGGTGCTCGATCGAAAGTGGGTCACCGGCATGCGGGGCGCCGGTGGGGTTCAAGGAGAGTCTTGTGAAATTATGATAGAACGCATGGAATTTTATCGAGCACCCTGAAAGTAGGCAACACTAAATTTGTAACTGGGGAGGGAATGGAAATTGGTCATAAAGGAATTGAAATGTTTTATTATTAGATTGGGATGATAGTGAATTAAAATATATATGTGATTTATATGGCATATTAATTTGCCAAGATATTCAAGTTTAAGAGCTGAGTTCTGATAATATATAAAGCTTAAATTATGATCTTTTTCAATATTTTTTTTGGATATTGAATCAATTTGATTATTGATATCAATTTGGATTTCCAGCTTAGGGGTGATATTGGTATTCCTGTAAGCTGTCAATATTGATCTGATAATGTAGAAAATATCAGTGAGAATTAAAAGTTATGACCGTGTTCTGAAATATATTCGAATAAATATAGATATGTATATCTAAAATATATTCGATCTAAAAATTAATATAGATATGTCTAAGTGTAAATAAATATATAAAAATAAACTTTTATAATTATAATTTGAGCCTTAAAAATGTTCAAAAATATTTATAAATTTAATAGAAAAATTTACAAAAATAAAAATCCTCAAAAATAAATACTCATAATTACATCTCTTTAAATACCCTCAAAACAAGTCATACTAATATTTTCTTTATATTTATTTTGAATAAATTAATTACTTTTATTGTCGCACACTCTTAATAAATACATACAGTACATATACATATACATATACCTTGTCTATATGCACATATATATATATGTCTATATAAGTTTAAATTACACAGTTTTATTTGTTATATATAATATATATATGCTGGGACGCTGGGTAGCGGCGTCGCAAGTTGGATTTACAATAATTATTATGCATATTATTGGATCTATTAGGATTATATACCGTTTAACCCAACCGTGGCGAGGTTCCACCTGGTTTCTTTTGGGTAGTTCGAGGAGCATACTCCCTGGATATACTATATCTATTTCGATATCGAAAAACTTGTAGTTTCTTGCACTTCAATTGTGATTTCTTCTCTAAGTGGTAAGCTTTGGCATGCATTATATGTCATGATTTCTACAGTACACACACATATATATACCATATGTATATATATATATATATCTATTTGTATGTCTTTATGTATGTATATCTATATATTGCCTGGATATTATCAATCAGGATCTATCTATCTTCGCAGGGGGGAACAGTTGGAGATTCTCCGGAAATACTTTCGATACTGTGTCGGTGGTTGTGGTGTTGGTGGTGGATGTCTGTGGTGGTGCTGGTGGTGGTGATGGTGGCTGCGTCGTGTGGTCGGCTCAGAAGCACTTGTAGTACCATTCCAGCTGCTTGCGCTGCACCTCCCACATCAGCTGGCTCTCTCAAATGGCCGCCTCCTGCAGATTCTCTTTGTTCTTCTGCAGCAGCAGCAGCTCGCCTGGCGACTGCAGCGGCATGGCGGCGCCGCCCACGCCCACAGTGGGACTGGGGCTGTCGCTGGCCTCCGGCCGGTGCAGCTTGCTCTTGCAGTAGAACTGCTTGTGCGCCAGGAAGGTCTTCACATAGTTGAACGATATGTCGCAGGTGGAGCAGTACTTCTTCATGGCCTCCGCGGCGCTCGTGCCCAGCGGCGAGTTGGCCATGGGCGGCGGCAGTGTGGCTGGCGTCAGCTCAATGCCCACGTCCAATGGCTCGGCCTTGATGTGCGTGTGCGGCGTGCCGATGGGCGAATTGTTGTTCTCATGCACCAGACCCAATGTGGCTACAGGTGGCTCCAAGGGCTCCGACTTGATGTGGAAACTGAAAGGGAAAAGGGATTATAGAATTGTTTTTTGGTTAGGGTATCGCCTAGTCGGGCATTGCTGGGAATGCTTACCTGGCCGCCTCGCGTTCGCCATTTACCAGCGCCACCTCAGGCAGAACATGGGCATTGGCATCCTGTTCCCGGGACTCGGGTGATATGGAAGGCGAGCTGATGGCCACGTGTGGATGCAGCAGTTTCATGTGGCGCAGCTGGAGGAAGAGAGAGTTACCATTAGAATCGAATCTACCCTGCATTGCTGCTTGTCTCCAGCACTCACCACATTGCCCTTGTAGGTGGAGGCATAGTTGCAGTGGTCGCAGTTAAAGATCTGCGCCGCATGCTGCTCCAGCTGCTCCTGGGCCGCCGTCACGGCGGGCAGTTCCAACCCCAAAGCCGGGGGTGGCGCTGCCGCCACGGCTGCCGCATCCTCCTCGAAGATGCAGGTCATGTAGTGCTCCTCGTTGACGTCGCTGGTCTTCTTGTCGAAGTGCGTGCGGATGTGGGTGCGCATGCCGCGCAGCGTGTTGCCCTTGTACTGGCAGATGCTGCAGCGGAAGGCCTTGACCGTGCCGTGCATTTCCATGTGCTTGCGCGCCAGCGCGGCGGTGGGGCTGACCACGCCGCAGACGGGGCACTTGTTCACGCTGTTCGCCACGCTGGCCGGCGCCAGCTGGGGCGTGGCTGGGGGCGTGGGACAGGGCTGGCCGTGCTCATGCAGCGTCTTGCACTTGACGCACTTCTCCTTGGGCAGCGGCAACTGTGGCGTAGCCGCCTCCGCGGGCGTGGCCGCCGCCCCGCCCTTGGGGCAGTAGTAGTTCTGGTGCGCGCGCAGATTGTCCAGCGAGGTGTACTTGATGCCGCAGGCGGCGCAGATCAGCTGCTGATAGGCCACGGGCGTCGTCTCCAGGGAGGAGGCGCCAGGAGCGACGCCAGGACCGGCGGCGGCGGGCGGCGTCACAGCATTCTTGGACTCGCCGTCGGCACCCGTGTCCTGGTTGCGAGCGGAGCAGTAGTGCTGCTTGTGGGCCAGATAGTTCTCGTACTTGCAGAAGACTATGTTGCACTCCTTGCACTTGGACACGCCCTGCTTCACGTAGATCTGGGGCTGGCTGCTGGGCGCACTGGCCGCAACGTTGGCCACGGCCGGCGGAGGAGCGGCGCCAGACGACGGGCTGAAGCCCAGCTTGCTGGCTAGCTCGGCGCTGCTGCTGCCCGCCACAGCTGCTGCAGCGGCTGCGGCCAGCTTAAGCGCCAGTTCGGGATTGGTCTTGGCCAGCAGCGACTCGGAGAGGGCGAAGTCGGCGGGCAACATGGAGCGCAACGGCTGCAGGTTGTCCAGCAGATGGGGCACTGCCAGAGCCGGGGGCGACATGGAGGAAGCGCTGCCCGCGCCAGAGCTGCGCGGACTGATCGCCCGCCGCTTGGGCGAGGGACTCATCGAGGGGCTGCTGGGCAGCGAGGGCGCGCACACGATCTGCTCCGGCGTCACGCTGCCTGCTGTCCTGCCGCCGCTCTCCATGTTCTCCTTGCCGGCGCTGAGCAGCGCCTCCTCCATCAGACGCTGGCGCTGCAGCAGCGGCGAAATGGGCGAACGACGCAGCGATAGATCCAGGGGCGTGGTGTCGCTGTGAATGGCGAGTGCGAGAGTGGGTAAGCAGAGATCTATGGGTGGATCAAGTCTGGATTACTTACCGTACGCCACTGGCTTCCTTGCGCTTGGGCTCCGGCGGACTGCTCTTGGTCTCCGCCTCCAGGGCGCTGCTTGCGCTCGGACGCTCTGGCTCCAGGGCGGGCATGCTCAGCTGATTGCTGCTAGCCATGGGCGTGGGCGTTGGCGTGGGCGTGGCATTGCCTGCCAGCGCATTTATGTTGAGCGCCGTGGCCAGCGGCTTGAGTGCCCCATTGTCCAGGGTGAAGCATGTGGACTCCGGATTGACAATGCCCGACGTGGAGGTGGTGCTGGGAATGAGATTGAGATGGGCGTTGGTTAGGCTAAGTAAGTAATGCTTGAAGTATCGATACCCAACAATAACAATAACAACAAGTAAGAAAACTCTAGTTTGGCGTGACCGACTAGGGGATACCCTGAGCCCCGTCGAATCTGTGCTTTTCATAAGGAATTCGGGGCCGGTATCCAAAATATAACAAAATTCAAAATTGCATAAAATACATATAAAGCTAAATATAAAATTTGGTGTCTCTAGCCTAAAATATGGGCGAGATATAATTTTTAAACTGAATTTCGATTTTGTTTTTAATCGATAACAATTATTTGGGGATAGTTATCGATTTAAAATAAATCCGATCTGCGCGTGCTATACACGGACCTACAAAAAAAATTTCAAGTCTCTAGCTCTAATGGGGGCTGAAATCGGCGCGTTCAAACATACGGACAGACGGATGGACGGACGGACGGACAGACGGACGGACGGACGGACGGAAGGACAGACGGACGGACGGACGGACAGACAGACAGACGGACAGGGACAAATCGATTGTCGTCTTGATCAAGAATATATATACTTTATGGGGTCTGCCACGCCTCCTTCTGCCTATTGCATACATCCAACAAAAACATTATGCCCTGATTTCCCTTTTTCAATGGACTCAGGGTATATATAATAAACTAATTATGTTTTCCCTTTCAATAATTGATTCTCCCGGCTATACTCACAGTGGTCCGGGTATGAGGCTGGCGGCGCGTATTAGCGAGCAGGGCACTATAATGATGGGATTGGTGGGCAGAGCCAGGAAGGGTTGCGGCGGCGCTACCTGCAGCGAGGCGGCAGCGGCAGCCGCGGCAGCCGCAGCAGCAGCAGCTGCGACCATGGCCGGCGTGGGCGTCTTGTTGCGCGTCTGCGGACTGTGAGCGCCGCTGTGCTTGGCCGCGGCGGCAGTGACTCCCACGGCAGAGCCGGCCGCGTTGCTGTTGGCGCTGGCCTCGGGCTTGGGCGTCAGCTGGCCGTCGCTGCGGCGGGAGCTGCAGTAGTGCTGCTTGTGGGCGCGGTAGGTCTTGATGTTGTTGAAGCGGATATCACAGTCGCTGCAGTAGCGATCGATTTGCTGCGAGGGAAGCAAGGAATCGGAGTTAGTTTTGATGGGGCTGGAGCCGGAGGCGCTCGTCAACCAACTCACTTGACTAGAGCTCTCCTCGAGCGCACTGGCCGCAGCGGCGGCGGCGGCGGCAGCGGCGACCACGCCGTTGGCCGCCAGCCCGGAGAGGCTGTTCAGGGTGGGCGCGGCCGGCGAGGTCTGGTGCATGCGCATGTGCCGGTTGAGGGAGACCTTCTTGTCGGCGCTGTAGGAGCACTGCGTGCAGGCGTACTGCTTGCCCGTGCGCGCCACCTTGGCGAGCGGCTCCGAGCCGGAGCTGCCGCCGCTGGAGCTGCTGTTGGCACTGGCGTTGGCGCCGCCGCCAGCGCCGGCTGCTGCCTTGTCGCCGCCGGCCGACTCCTCGTCGGCGTCCTTGTTGCGATGCGAGCAGTAGTAGGCCTGGTGCGCCTCCAGCGTCGAGGGCGAGCTGAAGGCTATGCCGCAGGGCAGGCACATGAAACGCGCCGGCTTGAGCAGCGGCTCCACCAGACTGCTGGGATCGGGCAAACTCTGCTGCTGCTGCTGCTCGGGCTTCGACAGCTGCGGCGGCGGACCGAGCAGGCGTGGCTCCAGATTGAGCTCCTTGGCATCGGGCTTCAGAGCCGGATCGGAGGCGAGCAGCGCATTGAGACGCAGCTTGGGCAGCACCAGCGGCGGCGTGGGCGTTGGCGGCGGACTGGGCGTGGCTGCCACTGAAGGCGGCGTCGCCGGCGAATCGGCACGCTCCAGCTTGGGCACCAGCTCGGGCGGCGTAGGACTACGCGGCGGAGTCGTCGCGCTATCGGCCGCATTCTGCTGTTGAGCACTGGCCTCCTGGGCCGCTGCCTGCTCCTCCTCGACCATTTCCTGATCCATGTCAGTCTCCTCGGGCTGTTCCGAGGCGTTGCTTGATTGCTGCTCGGGCTGCTCGTCCTCGAGCTGCTCCTCATCCAGCTGTTGCTGCTGCTTCTCCTCGCTCAGCTCGTGTGCGCCCAAATCTTTGGAATCTGCAAGGATTTGAGAGGTGGTGGCATATGAAGTAAGTATAGTTGAAGTTGAATAAAGAAAGGGATCTAGGGTATAGGCGGGTAGGGTATACGTGTTTAAGCAAGGTTATAAGTGGGGCCTGTGGGCCTAATTGCATTGGTATTACCTATCGTATTAGGTGGAATGACGAGCTATACGATGATGCTGATATAGTCAAGTGAATTATCTTTCAGCTTCATCATTGCCTGATTCACATTGACCATATGGAAGCAACAACTCCAGCTCGAGCTGTATTCAATACGGTAGTTGGCGGATAACGAAGGAGGGAAGGACCGTCGGAAGGATCAACTGAATGAGTTCTTTGTCAGCACTTGATGTTACCAATTGGCAAAGTCAAGCATAGGGTAGGACAGTCCTTCCTTAGGGCCGTTATTTCTAATTATATATATTAGGTTGCAATTGGAAAGGAGACTTTAGACTTAGGACTTAAGAACTTAAGACCTAGGACATGTAACTAACTGCTGAACCTCTCCATTTTAGTTAACTTCCCTTTAGATATACACAAAGAAAGATCATTTGATATTTGATAGGTAAGGTTATGATTGGAAGGAGTCTTAAGACTTAAGACCTAAGATTCAAGTCCTAGGATATATCACTATAATACTCCTTGCTAGAGCTCTTCATTTTAGTTAACTTCCCTTGAGATATACACAAAGAAAGATCATTTCATATTTGATAAGTAAGGATAGGACTAAAAGGTGTCTTAAGACTTAAGACCTAAGGCTCAAGTCCTAGCATATATCCCTTTTATACTCCCCACTAAAGCTCCACAGTTCAGTTAACTTAACTTAAGATAGACACACAAAAAAAATGAAGATCAGTTGATAGATCTCCTGCTTAAGGCAATTGCCAATTGGATGTTGACTTGGAGTTGCAACGTGGGACCGAAAGAGTTAACTGAAATTTGATTGCAGTGCTGGCCGCTGCCCGCTGCCATGGCAAATGCCATGTATGTGTCAAATGTGAGCAGAGGTTAGCAATTATTATCGAACAAATTGTCAGCGATGCAGCGAGCAGCTGTGAAAACAATGCGACGTTGTCCCAGTTGGAGAGTCGACTCGAACGAACCGGGCAGCGAGGTTGTCCGACCGGTCGAAGTCGAGGACCATTTGGGCCGTTTATCCCGCTAACGCATCTCGACGCTGTGCGGATTACGTGGAAAAGCCGGCGAGTGGAAAAGCGCATGGTGGTCAGGGAGTTAGCACACAGTTGATGATTAGAGCGGCCGGGCTGACATCTGATTTGTATTTTCTTTGGTCACAAAATATTATAACGACCAGCGATGCGACGGATAAGCACCAGAGTCGCAGTCGCCGTCGCAGTTGCAGTTGCAGTTGGAGCAGTCGCAGCAGTCAGCAGGCAACAACATGCCAGCAATAGATATGAAGGCGCCGATAAGCGGCCCACAGAGCTGGCCGCGCCGTACTGTACGCTACCCGTGCGGGCCGCCAATGCGCGTTGACCTGTCAATTGTTGGCTATTGAAATGTCAGCGCAACGCTTGTTGCCAGCCAAAAGAGCGAGTCGCCCAGCCAGTCCAGTCCGGCTTTGCAACTGCAACTGTAATTTGTTGTGCAGCAAGTTCGTCGCCTCAGTCTTTTGATTGCTTAGGACGCATTGACGCGTCGGTTGCGCCCACCGCGCGTTTCGCCCTAATTGCAGTGTCGATTTTCACGAATTCACACAAAACGCTGCACGTGAACAATCAGACAGCATCTGCGTTCGCCATCTCTGCCGAAAAAAAAGCCGAAGACGAGGCAGAAGGCAGAAACAAAACTGAATTTCCAGCTCCACTGAGAGCCAGCGATGGCTCCAGCTCTTTTGGGCTCCTCTGTGCATTCCAGCGCATTCTGCTTATTTGTAAGATATTTATTGCCATCGATTGGTGCGCGATAAGCAGAACACGTAAAGTGTTTGCCGGTTACGGCGCAAACTACACGCCAGCAACAGCAGCAGCAGCAGCAAAGGCTGTGCGGGCTAAGCCAAAGCTTAGCTAACAATGGAGCCCAAAAGCTGATGTTGCCAGCAACAGCTGCTGCTGCCGATGTTGCTGCTGCTGAGGATTAGCTCTGCTCTGCGTCATTTTATTGTTGTTGCCGTATCGTTTGTTTAGCCATTTCGTAACGTTACGCCACCTCGCACACCTTAGCTATACACACACACACACACACTCTCTCTCGCACACACACTTGCATCGCCAACGCCAACAATTGTTTATCAATTTGTTAAATCAGCTGCGCTGCGGCGTTGCCGTCGCCGTTGCGATCGATCCTCGCCGATAAGCGACACACACACACACACAGGGGCCAAGGGGATGCTTCGTTTTATCAGCCGGCAGATTATTGTTGCTGGTTTCTCACTTGGCCAGCATTGTTGCCGCTGTTGCTGCTGCTGCTGCTGCCGCCGCTGTTGCTGCTGCTGTTGCTGTTGCTGCCGCTGCTGCTGGTGGGCGTTGTATGCAGCCATAAACAATCGAGCAATTTGGCTTAAACCAGGGCCAGGGCCAGGGCCTGTAAGTAAAGCAGCGATCGAGAGGAGGGCTGCGGGTCTCCCAGGGTCTGAGGGGCAGCGTGAGGCGACCCTTTGTTCATTTGTCGCTGGTGAATGCCGGACCGCCATCGCGGCTAATCGCTGCGAGCCGAAGGTCAGTTAACTCAAAAAAAAAAAAAGCCTCTCAAGATAGACTGCTTTAAACGGCAGTAGATAACTGGAAGATACCCTGTAAAGGGGTTACTTGAAAGGAGAGACAAGAGGTTCCTTATACTTTAGATGATTTTCTGATCAGAAAACCCAGAAAATCGATATTTATCGATTAGGTATCGATAGTCAAAAACCTAATAGAAATGGGTGAGGATGATCTTCTTCGTATATCCTGTGGTATATACTATAAAGTGAATGAATATATCGAATTTTATTTTATTTTATCCTTTCTACAGGGTATCTAAAAGCCAAGCAAATTTACTTAGGCAGCTGCAAGCTTCAAAATTCAAGCTTAAAGCTCACTTTCATCTCTTCTACATATCACATAGTATTGTATATAAATAAAGTTAAATTCAATTTTAGCATATCTCCCCTTTACAGGGTATCTAAAAACCTAGCGAATCACATCATAGAGTATCTACGCAGCTTGAAGCTGCAAGCTCATTTTGTGGCCAGCGTTTTGGAATCTTGATTGCTGTGTGGCAAAGCAGGCGCAAGACTGTGCAGCTTCGGTCGACGCCAGCTGGTCTGGTCGCGTCAAGTCAAGGCAAGTCTTGGCTGTACTTGCAACAGTTGCACGGGGCGTATGCGTAATGTTTGGTGGGGCGTGCTAAGAGCCGGCTCGCTTTGCATAGGGCGTGGGAGTGGAAGCTGCAGCAGGAGCAACTATTTTAGTTTAGCTTATAATTAAACAAATTTTCCCAGCGGAAACAAATTAAAAAACCTGAGTGGCCCGAGACGAGAGCGCAGTGGAGTCAGAGAGCTCGCGGCTGCCTGATAACGAAAATCTTCATTTTCGCGCGAAAATGTTGCCACCTTGTGGCAATCAACGCCATCAGCAGCCGCAGCAGCAGCCTCAGCGGCAGCAGTGAGTCTCCACTTGGGCACAGGTTCGCCAGCCTTCGGGGGCCAGCGCCTTATCAATTGTTATTAATCAACAACAAAAGCCAGCAAAAACAAATGCAGAGAGCGCGCTAAATTCAGCAATTCGCCAAATCGCGAAAGAAAACGGCAAAGAGAATCGCGTTGCGGGCAACATTTCATTTCACACTTTGGCTGCAAGTTCAATGCTAATACCCTGCACTCTGTGGAGGTCCTTGCAGGCTAGCTCAAAGTGTGGGTGAGTGTAACAAGCGGGCGATCTAATCAGTGAAACTATAAATCAAGCAGCAACTTGGGAGGAAATCAAGAATCGTCTTTTGCTCTCATTGGATTACCCCATCAAAAACATTTTAAATGAAAGTTTCGTATGTCTAAAGTAAATATTATGATATGATATGATAAGCTTGATAGAATTTCATATTGTGCCTATTTAAAAAATAATTAACATTGATTTCTTTGTAAATAAATTAATAAATATTAGTCTATCTCTCTCTTCTCATAATTTATATAAAATATATATATTTTTACTTTATTTAAAATACCAATTCATTCATTCATTAGACAGAGTATCTCTGCGTCGACTATTGCCTCTTCCGCACAGTTGCATCTTGAGCGTTAACCCGTGCAAATAATCAACATTCTCATATCTTGGGGGCTTCGCGGAGCTATTCGTGATTTACTCGCAGTTTGCGTTGAGCTTATTTTTTTTCTTCTGTCTGCTTCTTCTTCTTCATCTTCTCTTATTCAGCACCTCCTTAGCGCTATGGGAAACGGCGGTCCAGTGAAATTCTTTGATCATTGCGGATAAGCAATTTGGTTGCTCAGCTTTTCGCCCTACGCTTTATAGCCTTATTACATTTGGCTTAAGGCAAATGCAACAATGTATTTGGTTTATATTTCGAATTGGGGTTTTGTTGTATGAATAAGCAAGGTAACCAAATATATAATTTCAATTGAAAGAAAAAGGATTTACCAAATGTGAAATCTAGTAATTACTGACTGATTATAGCTATGTAGGCTTAGCGAGATTTGAGGTTTGATTGGTTATAAAGGTATTTATATATACTTTTGTTGTTAAGGTTTCCCTGATATTATCTGTCTATATATCTACCAGTATTTAGATTGCTCTAATATATCATTTATGTAGAGGATAAACTTTTAAGGAATTATGTTTATCAAAAAAGTTGGCACAGTTTTGATTAAGTATCCTCTTTGAGCAATAATTAACTCTTGCAACCAGCATCCGGTATTAGCTAGTCGGATATTCCTCTTAGTGCTTGTCATAAATAATAATAAAATAATTAATTTCTTTAAAAATTTGACTTTTTACCAAAACTAGACCAAAAACCTTTCTTATTTATCCTCTTCTGTTAGACGTATCCAAAGTCAAGCTCTTCACATGTGGAAAATGTCTTCGCATGAGTTTCTTGCTGCTTGGTTGCCAGCTTTTGTGTCGATGAATAATATGAAGCTCGTCTGAGTGCAGCTCGAAACGCGAACTGCGATACAGATTTCGACCTAGCCTCTAAAGTTCAGAGCTGGCGACTAATTTAGCGCACGTAGCGCAGCTCCACGTAGATGTCACCAGGCGAATGGGCATACAAAGTATCGACGACTTCGGCTGCTGCTGCTGCTGCTCCGGCGAGGGGGCGGAGGCTAACCATGTACTCCAATCTGCCATCTATAGAAGCCACAAAAACACAAAGTCTGTGTCTGCTCGGGCTGGGCGGACGCGAAACGGAACCGGAGGACGGCAGGCAATTCCTCGAAATCAAGCGAGTCTCCAAACTCTTTTTGATGTCTTAATTAAAAAACGTGCAAATGATGCGACAGGGGCGGGGCCCGGGCCAGGGACGGGGTAAATGTTTGTCTGGGCCTGTGCACAGAGTTCAATGTTGAGCAATTGATGCAACTGTTGAGATGTGTTGCTGCTGCTGCAGCTGTTGTTGTTGTTGTTGTTGTTGTTGTTGTTGCTGCTGCTGTTGCCAGTGCGGCA
Organism: Drosophila pegasa; assembly: GCA_035046225.1. Lineage (NCBI taxonomy): Eukaryota > Metazoa > Arthropoda > Insecta > Diptera > Drosophilidae > Drosophila > Drosophila pegasa. Next base: position 438,637 of record JAWNOD010000473.1, on the reverse strand, counting down.
CGGCATGCTGATAAGCCAGGTAGGGGCTAGCAGGGGCTGCTGGGTTTTGGGTTAAGAAATTGTCGCAGTACTTGAAAATTTCGTGTGAGCACGCTCAGCGTCGATTGTTGCTGTTGCCAGCGCTTGATCGCTTGATCAGCAGCAGCAGCAGCCGAAGCAGCAGCAGCAGCAACAGTTGTCGTCTGTTAGCAACACACACACATACACTCTCACATTCGGCTGATCAATTGCGATCTGCAGTTTCAGCTGCTGTTGCTCCCACTATCTTGTGTGTTGCTGCTGCTGCTGCTGCTCTTGCCGTTGCTGTTTCCGTGCCTGTTGCAACTGTTGCACAAATTTAAATTGACCCAAGTGCAAGTTTGAATGTTGCTAATCTATAATCGCTTCGCCAGCCCGCGCTCTCATGTGTGTGTGTGTGCTGTTGTCGGGCAGCAACATGTTGCTGGCAGTCTCATAATTTGCGTTTATTAAACACGGCCTTCATTTGCATAAACGTCCGCTTGTTTACAGGATTAACATCACAGCGCAATGTTGCTGGGCGCATCAGCAGCACAGCAGCATCAGCAACTGTTGTTGCTGCAGTTGCAACCGAAATCCCTTGGCTCGACAGCAACATTGCAATTGCTGTAAACAAATCACGCTTCTGGCAGATCAATCAACTACATTTCAGCAGCACAACCAACTGACAATTGTTGCCAGCCATTGCTGACAATTCAATTGTGTGTATTTGCCCCAGCGGCAACAGCAGCAGCAACAGCAACAGCAACTCATAGACACGACAGCAACACAAATGAACCCAGCGACAATACAAGGGGGAAACGACGGAAATTTCTCTCGTTTGCCCTCGTTTACAGTTACATTAAATTCGTGAGGGCGGCGACACGCCCCAAAAAAGTGTCGTGGGCGTGGCTGAGTAGACGGGTTGCAACTGCAAAGTCGTGTCTGGCATTGTGTTAACTTCATTGCCTCAACAATTTTTGATGACTTTGATGAGTTTATCAACCAAAGCAGCCACGACACGGCGCGCGGGATGCGAAGGGACGCAGGGCAGTTGGTTGTCCAGTTGCTGAGATCCTTTTTAGCAGTAAATTAAAGAGGCGCGAACATTGCTGCGAGCTGTGTGAAGAACGCGCACAAAAATTGCAACAAACCAAAGACACAACAGAAAACGGACCGCACACACAGCTCCGACAGCAGTTGGTGGTGGTAGGAGGCAAGTTGCTAACAAGATGCGCGCAGGCAACGACAACGACAACAACAACAACGGCAGCAGCAGCAACGGCAGCAAGAGCAACAAGCAGTTAACAAGAGTACAAAGCGAAATGCCGACACGCAGCCGCCCAGAGCCAAGTCCAGTTGGCGAAAAGAACGAACGATATAAAACAGGCCACGCAACATGCGGCAGCGGCAGCGGCAACGGCAACGAGCTTGCCACCGCGCTCGAGTGACTAACAAAGCGGCGCAGCAGACACATCATTACCTACCAATTAGGCGCCCAAAAAGCGCGCCTGTGTGCGTCTCTATATGCGTGTGTGTGTGTGTGTGCTTTTATGTGTGGCGTAGCAGACGCCGCGCTGCTCTTTTGGTGGCACAATAAACGTTTACAACGACGACGACGACAAGGGCAGGTTGACTGACAAGGCAGCCAAGGCGAAATAAGCCATAATGCAGCCACAAGCTAAGGCGGCAACAACAACGACAACACACGGTGGAGGCAGCCTACCTGGCTGTCCCTACTCGCCCCGTTGCTGCTGTTGATGAAGTGCAAAGTGCTCGCTAACAGCTTGTAATGAGTTCAAAGTGTGGCCTTTTATGCAAAACTTAACGAGCAGCCCAAGAGGCAGACGAAGGAGCAACAGCAACAGCAACAGCAGCAACGACAGCTACGGCAGATGAGTTAATGCGTGGCTCATAAAATGTCATGTGAGATGACGATCATCCAAGTTGCACTGAAAAACAAATAAGAACTCTCTAGTGGGGTGTAACCGACAGGGAATACCCTGAAGCCTATTCATCCGATCGAATTTTTGGTAAAAAAAATTAAATAAAATAAGAACAAGTAAGAAAACTCTAGTCGGGCGTGACCGACTAGGGGATACCCTAAGCCACGTCGAGTCTGTGCTTTTCATAGAATTTGGGGGAATTCGTGGCCGATATCCAAAATGTAACAAAATTAAAAAATTGGCCCATTTTCAATGGGCTCAGGGTATAAAAAACAACATTCACAGGCTAAGACTTGAACCTACGCCTAATATTTATGAGAAAAGTACAAAATTTAACAATACTGGAAATTCTTTGCACACATTTTACAAGACTATTTGCTAAAAGCCAAGCTCCAAGAAACATTTTTTTTCGTTTATTTATTTAATTATTATCTGTCGTACTTGACAATAAATAATTTGTATGACCCAAGAAAATGATTTCCACTTTAGTGTAATCAATTTTCACTATTTTCTCTCTAGCAAACTCGAGCTTACTTTGCAGTCACATTTAGTGCACTGTCATCTGGCATTGTTCAACACTTAAACTAGCATTTACGCACACAGTGAGCTAGCTGACTCAACACAAATCAGCTCAATCAGCAAATCAGCTACGAATTCAATTTGAAATAATTCGATTTATGTGCGCTACAGTTGCGATTGTTTGCGTTTAGGACTTGCCACAGCGTGTTGCACAAGGCACAACTTGTGGCAATCTGAAATGCCAACAAGCCAGCGTACACAATAAACATATTACAGCTAAACGCCAATTGACGAGGGTCACTCGATGGCATGCAAACAGAAATGATTCGAGCAACGGGAAGACTTGTAACTAGCTAATTGACAGCCATTTGAATACCCTCGAATGTGACGGCGAGTGACAGGCGTGCCACACACGCCACTCACGCCACTCAAACACTTTTTACACATTCATAGCTTGTCGGGGCGGGCAGGCAGTCAAAAAGGAAAAAAATATGATGAAAAGTCAGCCCGAATATAATGCGTCTCATATCACATAAAAAAATTACAACATAAATCTCACACACGCACACTCACTCACACACACACGGGCAGCTTTTGGGCTGCTGTATTAAAAATAATATCGTCGTCTGGTCGACGAAGATAAGAAAATTTATCCAAAGGATTGTGTGGTGTTATGGCCACCGCAGAGAGCAGCCAAGTCGTTTGCCAAGCCAGACAGTTGGGCAGCTACCCCTCGACCTGGACCAGCCCCAACCCCAACCCCTAGCTGCCACTAGCTATGTCCGCCCTTAGCCGTCAGCTTTGCTTTGGCAACCGCAAGGACAAGGCCAAGCTGACAAGAGCTCTACCCACACACTCGCACACATTTTATGACCAGTTCAAGTCGAAGCCATCATCATCCACATCATCATCATCGTGCTGCTCGAAGCTCATCATCCGCCAAGACAGGAGCAGGAGTAGGAGCAGCAGCAGGACTTGAGCCGCTGGCTGTTTGCCGTGCTCCGTGATCTGTGGCCAGCGATAAGCTGCATTTTTTTTTTTTTGTTAAAGCGAGCGAATAAATTTCATAAATGCTCGCGCGTAAAAGGATTACGAGGCCAAGTGCCTGCCAGCCCCTACCTCAGCCCCTCCCTCTCTCTCTCTCTCTGTGTGTGTGCAAATATTTGGACACATGTGCAGCGGCTCTGTGTAATTTATTGTTAAAAACTCAAGTAAATTTTATATGGCATCGCCGCCCCATAGAAATGGGGGCAACTAGAGCAAATGGAAAGGGTGCAGCTGTGTAGCTCGGGGGCTGCCAAAGATTTGATACCCTCATAACTCATTAAATGCCTCCTCAGGCCTAGCCATGTATGTGCCATATAATCTTAACCAAAGTAATCTAATTTTTATTATTATTTATGGCCATAAATGGGATATTGTATGATATATCATGGAAATTTATCAATATTAAAAGGAAATGATATCAATTTATCAAGAGCAAATCTAATAATTTTAATCTTATATGTAATTGAATTGAGTTAAAATATAGAGATGCTGCGAGAGATTTTATTTGTTATTTATTATTTATTAGTATAAGAAGAGAATCTTAAGCTATAAATATTAATTTACTTTACTTAAGGTTAAATTAAAATTTTTTTTAAGTTTTACTGGCATACTTAAAATAAAATGTAAAAGGTAAAAGTCTTACTGGCATATCTAAGATCAAATGTATACATTTCCAAATTTTAGGAAGAGCACAGACCTATTGTTTACCTGATTATCGTATAGTAAACTCTTATAGTAGGCATTAGACAAACCGCAGATCTATGTGCTTCCTAAAGAACATGAAAATGTTCAAATGTATATGTCAGTAAGACTTCCAAAAAATTGGATTTTAATGTGTATTATAACATTTTCGATATAATCTTGATTATTCATTGTGCAAAACAAGAAAGTTTTTCTTTTAAATATCCTTTACAACATATATATTTATATTTACAATGTGTATATATATATATATTTCAAAATATACCATACAATATCTAAAGACATAAAGAGACATAGAAGATTTGAATATCACATCTATAATCTGTATTATTATGTATTTGTTTTGAGAGAGAGAGTAGCTCCAAAAATATTTTTAGGTTAAAAAACTTGCTGAAGAAATTATTAAAATTATTTAATTTTCATTATTTCTTAAGCAAGTTTTTAGTCAAGAAATATTTTTGTATTAATTTGTTATTAATTTAGAGATCTGTTGGCTAGAATCGTATGCAGCCATATCTTATATCTTTTAAAAGTCTTATATATATATATATATATCACAAAGCTTAAATATCTTAAATATAAAATATCTTTCATTTCTTATATGAGTTATTTATTTTATATATATTATGTTTCTCATTTATCTTATACATCTAATATATCTTGTATTAGCCACTTCCATCTATACCTATAGCTCCCAGCTGTGTAAAATTTCACACAGTTGCCCTAAGAGTACTACATGTACTGTGAAACATGGCTATATGAACATGTCCGAAATGAAAAAATATTATTGATTGGCTTTCAAAAAAGCTCTCTTACAAGTTTAGCGACAAACTGAATGAAACCCTTGCCAAGGCTACCAATTTTTTTGCGCTGTAATCTTTGATATCCCAGCACACACGCACTCACACACAGCAGCATCAGCTATGCACTTAATCATAAATACAAAATATGAGCAGGCGCCAGCTTCAATTCAAGCGAAAGTTGCCTTCAGTTCCGTTTCGCTACCCCCTTTCGGTTGAGTTCAGCTACCAATGCGGCCACAGTGCGTATGCGTAATGCGAGCTGGAATGTTGTTGTTGGAGACGATGGACGCTTTCGATAAGCGAGGCGCGTAATGGATTTTTGTTTTAGCCTTACTGCTGAGCGATTGTTAGGTTATTTTTTGTTTGCTGCAGTTGCCGCTGCTGCGGTTGACTATTTCGTAGCCCGCAGCATGGACACTGCACTGCGTCCCGCATGCCAAACTTGCGCGCTGTTTTGCTGCCTTTAACTTGGTCGCGATAGTCAACAGCAAACAAAATAAAACCCGAAAAAAAAAACAGAAACAAAAAAGCAAACAACAAAAAGTCGGCCGTCAAATGATTAATTACATGCCGAAAAGCTATCTAACAATTTGACTTGCTGTCTGTGTGTATTTTGGATTGTCATTAAGCCGGGCCAAAAGGAAGACAACAACAACAACAACAGCAGCTCAGGCGAATAATAAAAAATTATGCTTCAGATAAAATGCCATTAGAGCGACTGGCGCTCCACTGTGCATGTGTGGGTAGGCAAAGGAGGTGGCCCAGGGGGAGTGGCAGGCAGGCAGGCAGCTCACTTAGCGCCATTAGAAGACAAGCAGCCAGCAGCAGCAGCAGCAACAGCAGCCAAGAGCAACCAACCAAAAAACGCTGCCAACAACAACTATGACCGGAGCGGAGGCCAGGCCAGGCGCTGGGTTGCTGCAAGTATGCAATTCTGCCAGATAAGCTGAGGCATTCATGAATTTTATAGATAAAAACCACACACACACATAGAGAGAGGGAGAGGGAGAGGGAGAGAGTGAGCAAGTGAGATAGCACCGCTTGTAGATGCGCTTACAGTACATTGCACAGCAGCAACAGCAGCAAATGAAGAGCGGCAAAAGTGAGCAGCAGCAGCAGCAGCATCATCAGCACCAACAACAACAACAACAACAGCAACAGCTGCAAACGTTGCAAGGTTGCCTCGCTGGGCGGCCACCTCCCTAGTTGGGGGCTGGGCAAAGCCAGCAGCAACAAACAAAAGCCAAAGCCAAAGCTAAGCGCATGTTGGAATGTGGCTGTGGGGCGTGCACGACGGGCAGATGTGCAGCAACAGTGTTGGAAAACGACGCGATGACTGGGAAGAGAGAAAGAGCTTGTGATGGTAGTTGCAATATTTGACTATCGATAAATTGTGAATAGTAAATTTAACGATAGTTTATTAAATGAAATGGAAATATGATCGATAACAGAATTATAGTAGTGAAGAGTAGAGTATTGTAGAAGAAGAAGAGTAGAGTATTGTAGACCTTGTTGATAATTGCAGATGATTTTGATCGGATTGTAATCATTTCTAATTAGTTCCAACTATTAAGGCTTCGATTTCTGATATTACTACATATCTAGGACGTAGTTAAATAAGAAATGACAATATCGGATGTAATATGAAGAAAAAAGGATGAGAACGTCAAGCTGACTAGCTATGATTGGCACTGTTTTATCCCATGAACAAGGATAAGACATTGCCAATCATAGCTAGTCTAGCTTTACGTTCTCATCCTTCTATCTTGATAGTTCATATTTCTAAATAAGAATTTTGATCGATAACAATATAATCATTCATAATACCATCATAATATTATTGCAAAAGTTTTATCATTGACCATTATCGCTGAGCTTTCTCATCCACCATATCAATATAAAATCGGTATCATATAAATAGCTTTAGTATACTAAGGATGTATATAATATAATACATAATAATATAGATACATAATAATATACATAATTAAGTAACTTTTAGCTACCAGTGTTGGTTAACTCATAATGAGTAAATTTCTATATAAACAGTAGACTTACTCATCAAAAATATTTAATTTTCTTTAAAGCCTAATGAAATACGTAAAATATATGATTTATATTCATATAACTAAAATCTAATTTCACATAATAACCAACTCAAATATCTTGCCATTTTGCAACACTGAAGCTAAGCACATAGCTCGCTCTAGTTGCTATGCCCTTTCAGGTGTTTTATTCGCAAGGCAACAGCAGTTATCTGACATTGAACAGGCCAATGGGCAGCCGAGGGGCGGTCGAGGGAGGGAGACGCGGCGAGCGAGATAGGGCGAGCGACGAGGCTGAAAGGAATGTGACTCTGCGCTTTGCAACACTTTTTTTTTTTTTTTGTAAATCGCATTGTGGTTGTTGTTGCTGGTGCTGGTGCTGGTGCTGCTGGTTGGTCTGCTGCGCTGCCATGGAGTGTCAACAGCTAGATAAAGATTAGCGCAGACAAACGCCCACTTTTGGCGCGCTGTTACGCCCACAGTCTGTCTGTCTGACTGTATGCTTCCCTCTCTATCTCTGTGTGTGTGTGTGGCTGCTGCAAATCTTTCACTGACGCAGCACAAAAAGGCCACGTGGTAGGTAGGGCCCAGCAGCAGCGCAGGGAGACGGGGCAGCACCAATGCCTGCCGGCTTGGGGATTATTAATGATGAATGCTTGAGAAGGCAGCGAAATGGCGTGGAATGTGGTGCCAGCTACCCGCTAGCCCGACCATTCGAACACCCCAGCAAAGGTCGCAGGTTGACCAGCCACACTCGCAACGTCGTTATCATCGTCATCGTCATCGTCATCATCGTAATGATGAGCAGCAACAACATCATCAGTTGTCCATTGAATGTGAATTGGCTCGAGTTTCAGGGGGCTGGGGTAGGGTTAGGGCCCGGGCTAGGGGTTAGGGCTGAGGGCCCTAGGGCAGGGGTAGGTGTGCGGCTTGCGTTGACATTGCTGATGATTATGAAGTGATATGAAATTGATGCCAATGATGATGCCAGTTAAGTCAAAACACGCACAACTTGACAGGCACTTCAGAGCGCGGGGGTTGCCATCCATATCCTGTTACAAAATTTATATACAGCTATGTAGAGAAAGGGGTTGTCAACTGTCGCTGGCAGGGTGGCTGCCCGTCGGAAGGCGAAAGGGTTCGCACCACGCTGAGGTGTCAAAAACGCAACCGCAGTCGCAGCTTAGGCGGGTGGTGCGAGTGGATTGTGGCTTCTGGCTTCTGGCTTTGGCCGACCAATCAACGCTTTTGGCCTTGCACCACAGCTGATAACGAAGCCACAACAAAAAAAAGAGAGGGAGAGAGAGGGAGAGAGAGAAAAGAGAAGGAGCAGACAAAGTCAAAGTGGCGAAGTATGAGAAATTGGTATTAAATTAGAAGGATGGCTCGCCCTGACACTGGATATGCGAGCAGATTAAATTTTTATTGGCAAAATATCAGCAGCGCAGCAGGCGACAACTGCGAGAGCCACTCGAACCACACACAAACACACGCACACACACACACACACAAACACACACTCACGCACACACACACACATATACAGCAAGCAATTTATGTTTGGCATTAAGCGTTTTGGTGTCTGCCACTGGGAAATGCGCTGCTGACTGCAAACTGATAACAGTTTTTGGCTACAACCAAAGGGGTCATGGGCGGTGCGCGGTGGGTAGGTTGAATAGGTAGGGTGGGGCTGTGGCACAATGCTGAGGCATATTCAAGCATCACTCACCTCTGCTGTCGACGGTCATCTCTTCTGTGGTATCGGAACAATCACCTGCAACGGCCAAAAAGAGTTGAAGAATGTGAGTGAAATGGCAATTGAAATACACTGAACGAAAATGGGGATTAAAGTATAGAGAAGTAGATAAAAAAAAAATAAAAATAAATAGAAATAATATGTTTGTAGATTATAAAATTAAAAATAAAAATTATATATATTGTATATTAAAAATAATATAAATATAAAATAAAAAAATTTATATATATTGTAACAATAAAATAATAAATATATATAATAATTATAATAATATATGTACATATAATAATCATGGAGTGGGAAAAACAATATTATCTTGAATAAAGGTTTGTCTTGAAAGACTTTCTTATATCTATATAAACATAATAATATATAAAAATATAATATAAAAATATTTTTTTTTTTTATGAAATGTGTGTTCTTTATTTACAATGGTTAGTGTGCTGTTACCATTTAGGCAATTTAACCTAATAATATAAAAATATACATGTATTATATATAGTATATTATATATCATGAATAGTAAAAAATCACAATGGCTTCAATAAAATCTCGTCTTGAAAGATTTTCATGAAAATACAAAATGTTCAATGGTATTTTATAAGGACAAAACTTATTCCACATGAATAGATAAAAAAGAAACCTTGTCTATATGATATTGGTAAAGATATATCTGCTATCTCTGCTGACATAATGAGGTTTTACCAAAATGTTTAGGAAATCAAGCTTTGTTTAAGTCAAGGATAAACTGCGTTAAGCTCAGCTAAGCTATCTCATGATATGCAGGCAAACGAACTGATGGACAGATGGCCATGGCTACATAGACTTAGCTCGTCATCCTCATCAAGTATAAATGCACTTTATAGCACCTGCCACGCCTCCTTCAGCCTCTAAAATACATTTTTACCAAATCAATATACCCCGAATTCCCTTGATTAGGGTATCATAAAACCAAATCAAATCATCCACACAGAATTCATTAGAAAGCCAATACACAAACACTTCAGCAACTTATAACCACATATTTTCGCCAAGTGCAACAGTTTTTAGCGGGAAATAAGCTAAATCTATGATAAGTGCAGCCGGAAGATAAAAAATCGAATGCAAAGTTGTTGCTGTTGTTGCTTTTGTATACATGTTATTCATAATACACAATAATTGCTTCAAGTGAAAACAATGTTTGCTCAATTGTTGTTGCTGTTGTTGTTGTAGCTGTTGTTGTTGTTGTTGTTGTTGCTGGCCATATCGCCATCGTATCTGTTAAGTACGCACAACACAACGCGCGTTTCCAGTAGTTGGCATAGCCAGAGCCAGAGCCAAAGCCAGAGCCAACAACAGACGCAGAGGCAAACGAAGACGAAGACGAAGACCATGTCCAAGTCCAAGTCCAAGTCGTTGTTGTTGTTGTAGTGGTTGTTGTTGTTTTCTCGTTTTGATTATATTTTGCTGATATTCACTTCAAGGAATTATAATAACAATAATAACAACAATCCGCAGAATTCCTCGTCGTTTTTTTTATTTCTCCTTCATTCGCCAGATTGTAGATATCACACACACACACTCACACACTCGCACACACATGTGTGTGTTTGTCCAGGAATGAATGTGTAGCCACACAGCGCAGATAGTCGACTGATAAGCAAAACCCAAAAGCTGCCTCAACTCCAGCTCTGGGGGGGGAAACTCTCGGCTTGAGTAGCTGCTGTCTGTCGCTTCGAAACTTCAACCGACAGAGAGAGCGAATGAGAGCGAAGAGAAGAGAGAGGGAGAGGGATAGAGAGGTAGCTGCTTGTTGCACCCACGGATCAACCTTGTCTCACCTTTTGTTGCCGTCGAATGGCTGCTGATCATGGCGCTTCTCTATATATCCGTTAACAGAGGGGGACAAATTGCAAAGGGGCGGGGGAATTGGCGGCCTCGTTGCAGCTCGAAATTGTATAATTCTAAGTTAGTTTCGCACTTGCCACAATGTTGCACATGTTTTATTTGCTTTACACACACACACACGCACACACGCACAGAGAGAGACGCGCACGTAATTTACGCGGCACAAAATGATTGACTGATTGAGCGTGTGATTGACGTGCACGACGAGCTCGTTGCTGTTCGCTTCGCGTTCTACAGCTAACTGAGCGCAGCCCAAGCGGCTGACTAATGAAATTTTCTGTCTGCGCGCGGTGTGGCTCTCGCTCACGCTCTCTCTCTCTCTCTCGTCTGTCTGTCTGTGTATCTGTGAGATACAAATGTGAGATACCGAGGCCAGCCGAATGACGACGACGACGACGCCGCGTCGCAGTCGCCGCGCACAGCTGATGTTTGTTGATGACTGCGCGTTGTGCCCGCTGCCTCAGCTCTCCTCTCCCTTTCCCTCTCCTCGTCTCTCCTTCTCCTGCTCGCTGGCAAAGTTGTTTATCTTTCATTTGCCAGTCTGCCAGTTGCGTCTATCTGCAGCCCTATCTGCCCGCCTGTCCGCCTGCCTAGCAGTCCTATTCGAAGTCGCAGTCGCACTCGTCTCTTGGATTCGTATCTGTATCCGACACACACACACACTTACACACACACACACATTTACTGGCTGACTGGCTGACTGAAATAAGATATCTGCTCGCTGCTCTCGCTCGCTGCTTCCTTCGCCCAGCCGCAACGAACGTCGTTCGAAATTATTCGAAACAAAAACTGATAAAGCACTGATAAGAGCGCAGCGCGGCGCGCAGTTAGATAACATCGAGCAAGCAAGCGAACCAGCCAGCCAGCCAACCAGTTGGAGAAGCCAGCCGGCACAGGCAGCTAGCCCAGCCAGCCCAAGGCAACCAACCAGCAGCAAAACGGATACACACACACACACACATATACACACGCATACAGTTGCAATTTCTGTGCACTTACAGATACAGATACAAAGATACATTCAACAAAGGCAAACGCTAGTGTGTATGCCTGTGTGTGTGTTGGTAGATGCTTTTGTGCGATATCGCGTCGCACGGCTAATGGAATTCTGATTATTGCTTAGTGATAAGCGTTTTGTGTTTAATTGTATCTGTGTATCTGTATCTGTTCTCTTTTTTTTTTGTTTTTTGTTTTCTGTGAGCTCACATACACTGGGAGAAACGCATGTCTAGCTTTGTATGCGGCTGCTGTTATCAACCCTTTCATTTCTGTTGCGTTCATTTCCTGTCACCCGGCACCTGCCCCCACTGCTCGCGCCCGCTCCGACAGCTCCATCAAGCTGCGCTCCATTTGGCTTGGGGGTCGCTATTCAGTTTTCATTGTGCTTATCAGCCAGCGTTGATCTATTTTAATGTTGATTTGGCTTCCAGCCATACACTGCTGTCTCCCTCTCTCTGTCTCTCTCTCTATCTCTGTCTCTTTTCGCTTCTGGCCTTTATCTGCATTTTGCTTTATTTCATTTGCCTGACTGCCTTTGCAGATGCAAAACATTTGCCAGATGTTTATCAGCTCGTCCACTTTTCGCTCTCTCGCCGCTCTCTCTGTCTCTCTCTCTCGCTGCTCTCAATCAGCTGTTATCGCTCGATGTTGCGCCTGCGTTGTGGCCAAGCGTTAAAGCCAAGCACATCACCTTCCACCCCTCATCTAGGCTAGCCCTACCTTTGCCTTTGCTCTTGTTGTTGCTGTGGCCTTTAATGACGATTATCTCGTTTGCCATTGTTGACTTTTAATTAGATTCATTAAACGTGCCGCTTGCTGCCGCCGCCACTGCCGCCGCCCAGCCTTGCCGCCTTTATACCCTTTTTGGCCATAGTAACTGGGCAACACGTAGGCCATTTTATACTCTAAGATTTGCAGTTTATAACACCTATGGTGGCTCTATTAGGTCATAAAAGTATATTGACTTAAAATCATAAGGCAAAAAAAATATTTAACTATTTTTAGCATTAATAAAAATGTTTAAAAATTGGTATATTATAATTTAGATTAAAATTAATAATTTTAAAAAAAATTTACTTTTTATACGAACTTAAGTGAAAATATTATTTAGGCATATAAAAGAGCTGCCATAATTTTTATGAATTCTTAAAGAAATACAATATCTTAAAGAAATATATACTTTTTTAAATTTTATATATAAACTTTTTAATCGATTAAAAGAATAGTTTTAATAAAATAAAATAAAAATTAATACTTTAAAATTTAAAATTCTTTTTTGCTATTTATTTAAATTTTTATGTTAGCTGATCTCAGCTGAAAATAATTGTACAATATATAGTAGAGCTAAAAATATTATCAGGTAAATTTCCTTTAAGCAATATATATTTTTTCATTTCTATCACATCAGCATATTCTAATATAATAAAGTAAGGGCATCGTTGCTTCGACTTGTCTTAGCATTGTCACGTTTTGTCTTATAGTTTGGAATACATTTTCACATTTTGGTGGGTGGTTTTCGAGTTTGGGCCGCGATAAACACTTCATGCGTGAATATCTGCAAAAGGTATTTTTTTTTCTCTTTTGATAAATGCGCTTAACATTGTAATTGTAGTTGTTGCTGCCGGTTGTTGTTGCTAGGTATTATTATTGTTGGTGTTGTTTCTAGGGTGATGAACTATCAACAACGAGCCGAGTCGCTGTAGCTGTGGCTGCGCGGCTGCAGTTGCGTTCAGCTCTGAGCAATTGTTTTGCAATTATGTTTATGTTAAGTACAGCTGTCTCTGTGTCTCTCTCTCGCTCTGTGTGTGTAGCTATGTGTGTCATTGTTATTACGTGCTCATTTATTGGCATAAATATGTATGTATTTGCAGCTAAATAAAGTCAGATCAACGTTTGCTGATAAATGTAGGCAAAGCCACGAAAACAGTTTACAAAAATAACTATGAATGGCAGAATGGAGGGAGTGCTGGGACCCAGATATACCCTGTAAGCATAAAAAGGCGGGGGAACTGGTAAAAAAAATTTCTTGAATCAATTTTGTTAAATATTTTGACAGATTTTTTTTACGGCTTGTCGATAATTATCGATTATTGGTAACAAAAAAAAAAACGAAAAAGAATAGAATATGGGAAAACGATTTCTTGAATTAATTTTAAGTATTATAATGATCAATTAAGTTAATTTTTAAAATTATTATTTATCGATTTTCGCATATAAACCTTCCTTAAACTGAATTACATATGATAAGGGGCTGAAGCTATTAAAAACTCGATATTTCATCAACTCTTCTTGCTGTCTATCGATATATATCGATGTATAAATCGAATTCGATATCTGTGAGCATAAACTTCAATTCCCTTGAAGCAAAGAAACTCCCTCAATTTAATGTATCTATCGATCGATACGAAACGTATTTCTCTGTAATTCCCTTCATTCCGATATACCCCTTCAATTTCAATTGCCCACAGAGCGCACACACTTAAAGTCATTTGCGCAATTTTACGCTTAATACCCCTACTTTTATTCCCTTTTCTAGAGAGTATACAAATATGCTGCAAATAATAAACCAAATCAAGTTGTTGCAGCAATTGCAAATGACGCAGCAGACGCAAGCACACACATACACACACACGCACACCTAGGCACACCCGCTCACACACACAGACACACACACACACACACACACATGCGACCCGGTTCGACCTCGATATACGCGGCATGGAGCACAGCACAGAGCAGAGAGTTTAGCTCAGCTCGAAGCGAAGTCGACGCAGATGCAACCGACTGATTAGATCCTGGCGCTGATAAGACGCCGCAGTTTGGGGGTTATTTCATCAGTTGTTGTTGCTGCCGTTGCTGCTGCATTTGTTGTTTTTCCACACGCTGGCGAGTCGCGTTATTTCATTTCGTTCGCCTCGCAGATGCGTCGTTAAGATTAGCAAAAGCAGCATTTGCCCCATGTTGTTGTTGCTGTGGCAAAGCACATAAAAAAGGGAAACAAAACAACAACAGGCAAACATTTATCATGAAATAAATCTATTTAAGTTTTTTTTGTTTCTGTTTCTTGTTGTTGTAGTTGGTTGTTGCTGTTGCTGTTTCTTGTTTTGTGTTTCTTTGTGGCACAACTCGAACAATTGCTGTTGCCGCGTGTAACTTGAAACTTGCCTCAATGTGCGCAGTTAAATCACCATTGCAGAGTATTATCGTATAATTATGCTAAGGTCTATCAACATTACAGGGTATAGTTTAGTCTAATATGAGGTACAGTCTAAGTAGGCTTTACAATATATTAAAGGGTATATCTAAGTCGGTCAGGTATTTGTTAGGTCTATTATAAACAGAAATATGATACATCTCATGATCTTATCTTAAGATAAAAACGGCTTCATCAGCATCAACAGCAAGAGATAAAGGTATTTTCTTTTTACATAAATGAAGTTAGACTTCATGCTGCGTATAGGGTATGCCTAAGTCTGATATAACATAATCAAAGTATAAAATTAATATTATATTCACTGCAGGCTATCTCTTCCATAGGATACTTCTCAGTCTCACATTAATATGCTCATATTCAGCTTAAAGTCTATGGCAGGGTATATTTCCGTCTGATAATCCCTTTGAGTTCAAACTCATTTGCAGCTTTGCCTTGAGCAGGTGCTTCAAGTTTTTTTTTTCTGTCGAGTTTTCTATCTGAACTCGTCACGCCCAACTCTCAAATTTCCCGCTTTCAACCTTTATTCAGCATATTTATGAGCCGACGACAACTCCAACGGCAACTCCAACTCAAGCTCGAATGACTTCATTGTAGCGAAATTAAATCAATTAACATAAACACAAGGTGTGACTCCCTCCCTCACTTCCCACCTTCGCAGCCAGCCGCACGGCCTTTTATCGCTGCCACCGCTGTCTGCCACATTTGCCACCCGGCACCGAGTCTTGTGCAGCGCCTTCCCTAATCTGGCAATCAATCAAAAATGATTTAAATTTCATGCCGCGTTGCCGAGTCTTGGAGTATTTTAATAATGCCTTATTGCCGAGCCTCGACTAAGTTCTAAGTTCTCAACTCTGTCGGGCTTTAGCACTAAGCACCACACAGACAAAGAGAGTTTTCAGACTCGACTACATAAACAGCAAGTGAATGTGAGTGAGTGTGTGAGTGTATTTGTGTCTTGCACTTGGATGGCTTCGAAGCGACTTTATTGAGTGTCGGTGAATCATTTATATGAGTGTTTGACTGACGAAACTTCGAGTAGGTGAAGAATCTAAGGGAAAAAAAACTGTTTGAAGTATTTTAGTTGATCTTCCTATAAAATTAAGATCTGGGATAACTATTTAAAGTAATTATATAACATATTATATTATATAATACATAATATACATATGATATAATAATAATAATTATTAAAATTAATAATTTATATTACACTGCTAGAAATTAATATAATCCTTTTTGTAAAAGGAAGAAAATTCATTATTAATTTTTAAATATACAAATTTAAAATATTTATATTAAATGGCTTTTAATTTTGTTAGCTTAGGTAAAAATATTTAAATTACATTCATTATTAATTTAAATTAATTGATATAAGATTAAAATTTTGTACAATAATTATTTAATTAATTATAATTTTGTTAGATTAAATTGATTGATTTAAATAATACAAAATTAAAATTTTGAATTAGGAAAATTGTATTATATAGGAAACAACATTTTTAAATAAATTGCTTGCAATTGCTTAACGGGAGCGTAAGTATTTATATTTAAATTCTAAAATAACGTAATATTTGAAATTAAAATTAGTTAAAATATATTTCTAATAATTATTTTATAACAATTAGAAAAATGTATACAACATGCTTGGAAAATGCTCTAAACTATTCTCTTTGACTACAACTTCACGGCTGATTCATCAATCAAACTCAGACTGAGTTATTTGAATGATTCCTGTGCTTGTTTTATTGAACTCATTTTGTCTTCAACTTATTTTTTACGCTTTTATGACTGTTGTTGCTGTTGTTGTTGGCATTCATAGAGCTCTAAGTGGTCATAAAATATGCTTAATGCATCAGGAAGCCGATGCTATGCGGGTGCCCATTGCCGAGTGCGGGTGCGCTTTGCACACTCCCCTGCCCCTCCTCCGGCCGTGTTGGAACGTAGTAAATGTCGTAAAACGTAAAACGTAAAGCGTTATCTACCGGCCGAGCTGGCTGCCCCGCTTGGCCAAAAAGCCGATGCCAACTCATTTTCAGTTGAGTTACGCTGAGTCGAGTTCAGTTGGGTTCGGTTCGGTCGGGTTGGGTTCGGTTTGGTTCAGTCAGCCGTTGGTAAGTGCGAGATTAAAATATTGGATAAGGCAGCAGCAGCAATGCACACAGCGCGATAACGAAAATCGAAATGGAAATGGAAATGGAAGCGTTCCTTACGGGCCAGCAGACGCCGCCGTCGCTTTCGAAATATTTGTGCGTTATCGACATCGCCTGCTTTGAATACGTACGGCTCGGCAGTTCCGTCTCCGTCTCCATCTGCGTCTCCGTCTCCGAACTCGCCGTTTCTCTGTCTGTCCGTAAGTGAGTGATAAACACGAGTTATCGCATCAATTAGTTCGGCGTCAACTTGACGTCGTTAAAGCCAGCACGGCCAGAGAGAGAAGGAGAGAGAGAGAGAGAGAGAGACACAATGGGCGAAAGAGAGAGTGAGCGAGCGAGGCTGGGACAGAGGCCATTTAGAAACACACGGTTCGAACAGCGAAAGTCAAAAACGCAGTCATAAAAATTCAAGCCCAAACCCAAATTCAGACTCAGTCACAGTCGCAGTCTCAGTCTCCGATTCAAACTTCGACTCAGACTCCCAGTCAGAACTTGACAAAAGTGTCAATGATCCTATAACCGATATTGAGACGACGTCAACCGACGCCGACGACGCTGACGCCATACGCAAATTGAGCTCAAAAGTGGCTTGTAAAACAATAAACGTTTATAATACCCTGCAGGTAGGCTAACTTGAATTTCACATGAAATATGTGACGCATAGAAGGCTTCGTCTTATGGTCTTATGATAAAGTGGAGTTGTACATTTAAACAGGAATTTATGTAGATCCCTCCGATGGATCAATTATATTATACAGATTGGAAGAACCGATTATAAAGTTTCTTATTCTTCCATCTTAGGCAATCTAGTCGAATAATAGATCCTTTCTTAATATCACTTGACGTCTTCATAAATCTATCAAGTCGATGTGAGTGAAAGGTCTTTCCTCCTTAGGATACTTTACCCCTACCTTAACCCATATCAAGTCCATATGAGAGAAAGGTCTTTCCTCCTCAGCACATTCCAATCAAGCGTTGCTTTACACCTAGCTTAAACCGCATAACTACCAATACATATTCACTTTCTCTATCTGTTAGGGTATTTACTATTCAGCAAGCTCTATCATGTTTCATTTTCTCGGGCTCTCGGACTGCGCTGATGACTCGTCGCCAGCATTAAATGAGCAAATGACGGCTGCGACGCAGGTAGCAACTGCGAGAGAGAGCGAGAGCGAAAGGGAGAGAGATGGTAAGAGCGGGACAGCGCTGCATAGTGGCGAAGATGCTGATAGAGCACACACATGGTAACCAAAGCTAATTGCCGTATCAAGGCGAAAGGACCTGCACACAATGGCAAGAGGCTCGCTTCCTCCCTCTCACTTCGGTGCGTCAAGATCTCGAGTGGATAACGGTTTTTTGTCGTCGGGCGGGACGCTATCGCAGCCGGAAGTGCCATCATAAAAGGAAGGTGCAATAAAAATATATTTTACACACGCCTCGTCGTCGGCCTCAGACGCAGCCAACGTCGCCCTGGGTGCCAGGCTAAATGCCTAACCGTCTGACTGCTTGACTGTCTCGCTGTCTGACTGCTGCTTGATCATCCGACGGCGACGATGTCAATTGACGGCGGCTGAAATGAAACGATTGAGCCAGCACCGCCAGGCGAATACCCTGACACAGCTGTACTCAACTCCGACAGGATTTCATTATGCAGACTAGAGTGGGTAAGCCCGAAAGGACTTGATCGGATCAGTTAGTGTGATGATGTCTTATACAATCTCTCGATTCGACAGCTCGCTGACACCTCCGTTTGACTTATGTGCCACAAACCCATTTGCGTAGTCGCAGGATGCACTGAGCGAAGGGCAGACAATGTCTCAGTCATGTGCGCCACATGTGATGACAGCCGAGATGTGGCAGCAGCAGCAGCAGCAGCAGCAGGTTGGGGCCTGCCATGAAACAGGGGCCGCCGCATCGGAAATGTTGCTCTTGGCTTATCAGTGCGCATTCCTTTTGCCGTTTCGCATTGTTGCCAGTCGACAGCTCAAGGAGTGCGTGCTATGCGGGGGCAGGCTCCTACGTCTGTGTGTGTGTGGGGTGAATCATGGCCCAAAGTGTCAGGCAGCATCATAAAAATCATAACCATTCATGTCGACAACTTGGCCCAAACGGCTGTCCGATGGCCGGCCAGCGCCTGACCTGGCTAGGAGGTCAGCAGGGCAAACTTTGGCATGCTTAGCAGGCAGATGCTTATCGCGGTGAGGCTGGCTGGCAAATAAAAAAGCAGTTGGCCGTCGCAGAACTTCAAGGATAATAACAATTTTGCGAAATTACAAATTACGCAAGAGTGGGCGAGTGTGTGTGTATAGCTGGTCAGGTTCATTAAAGCAAGCTCGGACACGCACACACATAAATCGCTTATCCTTTATCCTGTTGCTGCTGCTGTTGCTGTTGCTGTTGCAGCGACCATGATAAATTCTCAGTGACTGCGACTGCATGACAAACTGCAAGGAGCACGCAGGACGCAGCTGCCGATAAGCAAAACTGGGCAAGGGCCAAGCCAGGCAGGAAGAGGCGGGGCGGACAGCAAGGACAACCGATGCGTTGCTGTGCGCGCGGGGCCATTAAATTGACAAAATACCAACACTCACACACACACACACACAGCAGCCACAAGATAGAGATAGTAAGAGAGCAAGGGAGTGGGGCCAGCAGCAGGGCCAAGCCACAAAAAGGACATTCCTCAGCGCAGAGCAACAGCAGCAGCAGAGCCAAGCGCCATATTTTATATTTTACATTCTTATCGCAAACTCTCACTCAGCCATTCAGCAGAGGCTGGGGGCGTGCCAGAGAGAGAGAGCGAGAGAGACAGAGCAAAAGCCAAGCACAAAAAAGGAATCACCTCGACTCGCCGGAGCTGGAGCTGGAGCTGGAGCTGATAACACCCGCGCTAATGGGACCAAACAATGCCAAATGGAGCAGCGCAGCAGGCAGTGCAACAGAGAGAGAGAGAGTGAGAGAGAGCAGCAACAAGGACAACAGAAAACGAGGACACAACAGCCACAGCGCCCAGCTCCAGCTCCTGCTCTGGCTTCAGCCCCTTACCCAAAGCTAGGCTAGGCCTTATCTATGGCCATCAATCAGGCGAGCAGCGAGCGAGCGATAAGCAAAAAGATTTTAAATGGAGTGCACACACAGCAGGCAGTCACAGTCCATGTGTAGCCGGGCGGTGCAGGGTGGTGCTGGGCGCTGGGGCGGTGTGGCGAGGGCATCTGCTTGGGGTATTCACAACAGCGTCGCCTCGCAGCGACTGTTCGGCGAGATAAGCGAGCGAACGCGACACTGGGCAATGCTAGCTGACTTTTTAGTGCAGTCGGTTTTGGCCAGGTGGTGATGCACCACCCAACCTGCCCCACACCAGTGGGGCAAAAGTGGTAACAGCAGCATGTGCGAGCGCTTCAACATTTTCACTTGCCTTATCAGCGGGCGCACCCGTTGCTGGCCAAGCCAGGCAGCCTGCCAGGATGTGCCGCAGTTGCTTATCGGCAACTCGACACACACACACACACACACACACACACACACACACACACACACACACACACACACACACACAACACACACACACACAAAGACTCAGCAGCTGAAACAATGACAGCCAGTTGACAGCAGGTGCGGCGCGCTTTCTAGGCATAATGAAGTCCTTTTCAGTGTTGGAAAATGCGCGTTTCATTCATTCAATGAAATTGTTTAATGAAATGATTCGCTACGCGCTGCTCCCCATTGTCCCCCATTTGGAGACCTCGTTGTGAACAGCCTTTATGCTCCAGCTCAGGCCCTGTCGATTGATTAAACCCACTCACTGTCGCTGTCGGTGTGTGTGTGTGTGTGCCACGCCCCTGCCTATTTAACGCTGCCTTTAGTTAATTAACTGAAGTGAAAATGGCGAACGGCTTTCTGTGTGGGCCATGATAAACAACATTTTGGAAAATCCTGTTTTGGGACAAGCGACACGAACGGAACGGGCGCTGGCAAATTAAATACTCTAACCAGAAGAGATATATTGACTTGGGCAGTAGATGTGTGAGGCAGTGGAAAATATATAGAGAATATGTAGAAAACTTAAAAGAAATATATTTGGAAATATTATAGATGTTGAGCTAACTCTTTGAGCCTGCTTGAGTGAAGCAATTTATATCAGCCTATATAAAATGTATACGGAACATATTGAAATAGTGGAGTATAAATTAAAACTACTTACAATTTATATGGAAAGTATGAAAAAATTAATATAAAATATATAAACAATTTAAAAGGGCTTTAGAATATAGTTAAGTGAGCTCACTCTGTCTATGTGAACTCAGTGAAGTAAAGAGCTTTATATGAAACATTGTAAAATTTATATGGAAAATATATACAAATTAAGAGAATTAATGCCAAATTTAATCATGTTTGAATGGAGAATAAATTGAGGCTTTGGTAAAATGTATATGGAAAATATGTATAAATCATGAGAACAAAATAAATTCAAAAGAAATTAAGTGAACTATTTGTACCTATGTGAACTCAGGTTGGAGTAAAGCAACTTATTTGAAACTTGGTATAGAGACTGCTTTTGGTTGTAGATAAAACATATGTCAGTATTGTTCAGATCGAATCACTATATCACTTAGGTATTATACAAATTTTTCTATCCAAAATGTTGGAAATACAAGTTAAGAAGGTTTCTTTCATAGCAGTATGTTAAAATGGCTTTTGACTGACTTAGTATTATTCGAATTTTTACTATATATTACTATATTCATGCAATATATATTTACTATATTTACTACAGTATAATATCATCATTATGGTATATACTTTTAACTGTTTATAGATCGCAAAACTCATAGTAGAAAGTGGTGTATAAAGTGGTTTATTGTTATCATTATGCTCTTGGCTTCATTATCTAAACAACTTAATCTGTTATATGAGTTGACTAAGTTAAGTGTGCTGATTACTTATTAAGATAATCTTAAATTCCAGACTTGTAACGCGAGATAAGCGCAAGCTTGAATAAAAATTATAGTAATAAACAAATAATGACATTAATAATATAATAAAAATATTTTTTAAATTTGATTAAACATATTTTCCATTAGCCCTATGATAAATGTCCATATCCATTTGGAAAACCTTTCAATTTTTTTCACAAATCTTTTAGAGTATTTCATTTGGGGCCATATCTAGTGTCAAGGCTTTCTTTCTTCTCTTGTTGTTGTTGCTAGTTGCAGTAGGGCGAGGGGAAGGGTGAGATTGTGGCATGTTAGTTGGTTTGGTAGCCGGGCTTATCGCAACGGAATGTGCCAAGCCATTCGAAGCTCGGGGCAAGCGATAAGCAAGCACACACACACACACACAGACACACCGTTACACATATTTAGGACGCAGGACTCACTAGTTTTAGTTCTATTAAGGGGGTGAGAGAGTGGGGCCTGGGACATATTCTATTTCTTGTGTGCGTGCGTGAGCGATACAAAAGCGCGTCTAACAAAAGGCGGCAGGTGAGCGCACAGCCAACACAAGAGAGCTAGAGATAAGAGAGGGAGAGAGCGAGAGAGTGAGAGAAGAGAGACGCTTGGTATATATTTTGGGGGCGTTTAGACTTCAGTTCCCAGTTCCCAGTTCCTGTTCCTGTTGCTGCCTCTCCGGCTCACACGCACACATACAGTCACACACACTCACGCACACACGACTTGTGTGTGCGCGGTGTGTTTGTGTGTGTGCCGATGTGTGTTGCGTAGCAGGCGCTCAGCAAAAGCTGCAGCAGGATGCCGACTTGTTGTTCCTGCTGCTGCTGCTGCTGCGGCTGTTGGCAGCTATAGATACGCAGATACATTTGTATCTCACACACACTCGCACTCGCACTCGCACTCACACTCACACTCACGCACACACACGCAGTAATACGAAGTACAACTGCGGATACTCAGCTTGTGCTTTGTTTTGCATGCACACACACACACTCACACACACACCACTGGCGACTCCCCTCTTGGAGAGCGGCATGCCACATGCGCTACGCTTGTTGCTGCGGCATGTGGCATTTGATAGCAGCCAGCCAGGTATTTCGTTGACCCAGATTACGCAATCGACTTGGCCTGCACACACAGTCAGAAAAGAGCGCAGCTCGCATTGTGTGCGTAAATTATTTGAGCTTGGGATTTACTTGAATATTAACTTGAAGTTGGCTCAAGTTATTTAAGTAAATATAATTTGTTAAATATTTTAGGTGGGGTTATTGAAATAAGTTGAACTGTTGAAAGTTAAAGGAAAAAAGGAATAAAAGACTGAAGAAGTCAATCCCGATTAATCTTAATATAAAATTTATTCAACTCAATATAGACTTAAAATACTTTACATTAAATAATCAATAATTAGTTAAAAGCACAACATTTTTTTCTTGCAATGTAAACGTGTGTGTTGTACGATAAATTATATTTGAACTTTTGGAAGTTAAAGGAAGTGAGAAAAGGAATTCCAAATAAAATCTGAAAATTAAATTTCATTGAAGTCAATATTTATTTAAAATATTTTACTCTTATCTCAGCCAAGCTTATAATTAATTATAAAATTTCAATAGACTTTTCTCCTCAGTTTACAACTGAGTATTATGCGATAATTTGTACTTAAACTCCTGAAATTTAAAGGAAGTGAAAAATAAATGGGACTCAAGCAAAGACTAACAAATAAATTCTTAAAATGATATTTCATCAAGTCAATATTTATTTAAAATATTTTACTCCTATCTCAGCCAAGCTAATAATTATTTAAACAATTTTAATAGACTTTTCTCGCAGTTTACACGTGAGTATTATGCGATAATTTGTACATTAACTTCTGAAATTTAAATGGAATTCAAGTAAAGACTTACAAATAAATTCTTAAAATACAATTTAGTCAAGTCAATATTCCAAATACCTTAAATTACATACCTCAGTCAAACTAATAATCAATTGTAAAATTCCAAACAATTTTTCGCGCAGCTTACACCTGAGTATTATGTGATAATTTGTACTTTAACTTCGGAAATTTAAAGGCAGTGAAAAGCATATGGAAATCAAGTAAAGACTTACAAATAAATTCTTAAAATAAAATTTCATCAAGTCAATATTCCAAATACCTTAAATTATATATGCCTCAGTCAAACTAATAATCAATTATAAAATTCCAAACGATTTTTCGCGCAGTGTACACGTGTGTGTTTTGCGATACATGTCGCCGTATGTCGTCAACGATATGTACTTCGCATACCGCTTGGGCCGAGATACAGATACATTGAGCTTGCGGCACGTGCAGCTAGCTCGAATTCAGCTGATTAGCGCGCAATGCTGGCTCACAGCTGCTCGACATGATTAGCTATCTGCATGCATATAGAGATCCCCTCTCACTCACTCACTCAATCGGCCTGCATGCCGCCTCTAATTAGCCAAGAGCACGAAATCGTTGCCAAAAAGCGAGGAAGAGGCAGCGCAATTGAAGGAAAAATGCTCAATTGGCTCGGCAAACTAATCGTTATCGATTATTTCTCAGTCGCTGCTCTGGGCCCAAGTTGCCCAAGTTTTTAATGATGATTGCCCCTGATTGATAACACGTATTACGATTCGCAACACCCCGGAGACTGTCTGCCCGCCCCGCCTCTCTGCCCTAGCAGCTCGTTTGTATATCATTTTGTGTTTTTTTATTATTTTATATTTTGTCTTTTTCGCCGGCGAGCCGCAGAATAATTTGGTTTATTTTCGGTTGTAATCGATGTTTACCACTGGGCTCGATGCCAGCTGGCGATACGACTGATGGATTTCTTTGATGATAACTCGAGTGGCAGCCCCTGCCTCCGCAACCCG
This sequence comes from Drosophila pegasa, assembly GCA_035046225.1. Lineage (NCBI taxonomy): Eukaryota > Metazoa > Arthropoda > Insecta > Diptera > Drosophilidae > Drosophila > Drosophila pegasa. Next base: position 413,746 of record JAWNOD010000473.1, on the reverse strand, counting down.
TCAGCCCCCCCTCAGCTATCCTGCCATTAATGGTCAAATATTAACGTTGAAGAATGACGAAGCAAAAACACTCCCTCCCCTTCTGTCGTTCTCTATAGGATGTGGGGAAATTCTTGGGAGTATAATTATTTTGACAGTCAATAAATAGACATAAGAGATCGATAACTAGCTGTATAGAAAACCAAACACTATAACTAAGCTGATTGCGAGTCATACACTCAGAGAACAGGGATTGACAGTCTGTGTCCGATAAATATCGATATAATTAAAAAAAATTAGCCATTATATTGCGATAATTGAGAAATTATAATTTTGTGAGCGAGAGTCTTGAAGAATAAATTATGATAAATAGTTTATGGATAAATATCGATCATTAAAAAATAAATATACATAGGCATAAGATTAGATATCAACAAGTAAATCAGGTTTATCGATGAATAGTTGAAAACAACATAAATAGCGATACGAATAAGCTATTTTAATCCACAGATAAAATTGGTAATGATAAGATCGATAAATATCGAAAGACTATACCCCTAAATATCCTTACACATAAATGGAATTTCAAACAAAAAATAACACTTAGCCTATTTCAATCAACAAATCTAATTGTTGATTATGTTATCGACTAGGATCGATAAATATCGATAGTTGAAAACCATAAATATAAATAAACATGAATTAAATTTCAACTTGTTAAACCTATTTTAATCACAACATTTAATTGTTAATTATAAAATCGATATTGAGACGATCGATAACAATTAATAAATAACTAAACGATATCTAACTTTCACAGTTATCTATATCAACTGCCGAAAGTTAACTCAATTGATTTTTCGAAAAATCAATTGATTCAGTTTCATTTAGTTATTTGATATGTTTTTTGGCGATATCTCCGATCAGGCGATGGTTAGTGAAACACTCTCGTTTTCTGCGGTTTCTAATTAAAATGTAAATCAACTTTCTATGCGTGTCAATCTCTTGTCCATATAACTAGTGTAACCTATATTGTAACTTCCCTTTAGTTATTTCTTCGTTTTTGGACTTCTTCTTTTTTGCCATAAAGGTAAACTTAATGGACTCGACTTGAGAGCGGAATTATGTGAATTCATTTCATTTACGACTGCCATAACTTATGCACATATATTTGTGACTTGATTTGAACGTTGTTTTGGATGTTGTGTTGGTTGGGTGTTCGATTACAGAGGCACCCGAAGGCATTCGAATATCGCTTAATATTGATGAGGCTCTGGTTTGAAGACCTCTCTGGCGCCTCACGACTAAACAACTAAATGTGCCATGAGCAAACAGAGTCATAAACTTTGGGTTTATGACTGCAGACACACACACACACACACACACACGCACACAGGTACACGTATCGACGACTATCGAGTGCAGAGCGTGGCGTTTATCGGCTGCACAGGATCTCTGGGAAAGCCAGAAACGAGTTATCGTCGCTGGGGCATCTCTTGGTTTAGTGTTTGGCGGGAGTTTCTACCTTAAATGGAGGCATTGTGGCTCTGGGTAGCCGGGTAGCTTGGGTAGCTGCCAGCAGGATATTTGCCAATAAAGGCAAAGCCGCTTTTATAGACACACACACACACGTAGCCTTATCAATCAATCTTAATTAATCACAGCGCGCAGATCTCATAAAGTCTGTCAGACGAGGGGCCTCGCTGGGCGTGGCAGTGGCCTAAAACAAAAAGTTGCTTCGTCCGCAGCAAATCGATGGCAAAAGTTTGAAAAAACTTTGCCGAGAATTCAGCGAGAAATGCGAAACGAAACGAAACAGCGCCACAAATGAAATGTTTGAAATTATTGTTAGGCGGCCCTTATCGGTCGTGCCACCATCGGGGCATGCCACACGGCAACAGCAGCTGCTAAGCCGCAAACAGCTAACTAAATTAAAGTTAACAATATTGATTCCAAGGCAGAGTCTGCACGTGTGTGCGTGTGCAAGACAAAGGGTTTGAAGCTTGAAGAAATACACTCAGAGAAAAAGTATATAAATTATAAAAATAATTATTAAATTATAAAAATATTAAAAAAAAATAAATATTCCTTCAACTTCAACTCAATATATAAATTTCCATTTAAATACTTAATTTTAGCCAACAAATACTAAAGTTTTTCGCCCAGTGTACTTCACAATTCTTCATATACGGCTTGCCACACCTGCCCCAAATGCACACACAGTGCCACATGGTAGCCGCTGCCGCAGGGCTTATGCCTCGCAGCGTTTATCAAACGCGCGACGCCGTCTGCGGCTGATAATGAAGACGCCAACGCCAGCGTCAGCGCCAGCGCCAGCAGTTGCAACAACATCAGCGTGTTGCATCAAACGAAGCCGCCGGCAGCGCCAGCACTCGAGCGCCACTTAGATGAGATGTCTTGATGTCTTCCATGCCCATTACCAACCCCCGGCGCATCTTATCAGTTCACGAAGAAATACGAAAAACAAAAACAAAAAAATAAAGTAAATAATTTTCATTAAAATGATTTATGAAAATGCAAAGCGCGCTGACCGCGCAAAGACAACGACAACGACGGACGCCAAGCCCAGTGAGCACCTGGCGGGGCACCCGGGGCCACAGCGTGACAAATCGAGGTATTTAGTGGATGAGCTGCGAGAGCGTAAGAGAGAGAGAGAGAGGGGGAGAGAGAGGGGGAGCGACAGCGTCGGCACATAATTAATTACAATTTAGTTTATGAACTATGAAAGTTGGAGCATTGATGGATGCCATCGATAAAGTTGACAAATTTAGCTTTTAGCCGTTACGAACTAACGGAACTGCCAGCGACGCCAGACTAAGCAAATGGTCGAGGTTATCTTTAACCAAAAGGCGCCAGCAGCAAAAACAGAGAAAGAAAAACTTGAGAGCTTCAAGCAAAGAGGGAGTGGGAGGGGAAAGGAAAAAGCGCACAGTCAGCTAGGGCAACAAATCAAGCAAAGCGTCCCCAGTCCAGCCGAAAAGGGCTCAAGGATAACAGTTTTGTGCTGCGCTAAGCGAGAAATATTAAAATATAATAATTTTGCTTATCGCCAGTGAAAAATCGCCATTTAACGGCAAGCAGCGCAGCAGCAGCAGCAGCAACAACGTCAAGCAGCCAAAGGATAAGGCAGTCAAGCGGGCACAGCTGATAAGAGCGCGAGAAAAGGACGCAAGAGCCAGGCGAGATGCACACACATAACGTTGTTGGCGTGTTTTGTTTGTGTTTTTGTTGAAATTCGCGACCGGCATGTAACAGGCGCACAGAGAAACACAGAAACGGCAGAATAACAAAACACACGCTCGCAGGCGAGCCAGAAAGGCATACAAAAAGACGACGACGACGACGACGACGAAGGCGCGCCAGGCAATCGTCGCAGTGTCTGAGTGTGAGTGCGAGTGCGAGTGTGTGAGAGCGCGCGCAAAAAAGAAAACGGCAACAAAGATAAACAACAGCACAAGAACAAATAAACACAAACAAATACACACGCACGCACACACACACACGCGCGCAGAGCCGGCGAGAGAAACAGCAATAGCAATAGCAGAAGCAGCAGCAGCAACCAACTGTATTAGCAAACAAACAACAACAAGCAGGCAGGCAGGCAGGCAAAGAGGCATACACATACGCACGCATACACTCACACATCACACACACGCACTCACTCGCTGTGTGCAAACAACGTAAGCAAAACGTAAACAGCGACCGGCGACGACGGCAGCGCAGCCGAAAAGGCAAACAAAACAAAACAACGACAACAAATGTTTTGCTCACCCACCCATATAAAAAGTGCAAGCAGTCAAAGAACAAGAGTAGCCAAGGTGTATGCGTGTGTGTGTGAGTGAGTGAGTGAGTGAGTGTGTGCTTATCCTGTTCGTAGGCAAGAGCGAGCGCGAAAGCGTGCGAGAGCTTTTCGCACCGAAGCTGTCGCGCGCGCAATTGTCTTCGTGCCAGCTTCGTGAGCTTCGCCCTATTGTTGTTGCTTAGCTGATAAAACTATAAATCAAAGAGAGTGAGAGAGAGAGAGAGAGAGAGAGAGTGGGCAGAGAGCGCGTGAAGCGTAATCAACGCTGCTAACTTAATAATAATTCATATTCGCATGATGCATGAATATGCTGCTGAAAAGGGGTGAGCAGAGACTGTAAATAAGTATTTAAAGGCGGGCAGAATTTTATGAAACGTAAAACTGGCGATAAGCTAAGTCGCAAAGATGCTGCTGCCGCTGCTGCTGCTGCTGTTGCACATGCCGCATCCTGTCAGACAAGAAGAGCAACAACAACAACAGGCAAAGTGCACACAGTAGCAAAAGTCGAAGACGAAGAAGAAGAAGCAGCAGAAGCAGACAGGCAGGCAACTATTATATGCAACGTCATTACGAGTTGATTACGAAGTTTAGACGTTGCCACAAGGCAAGTGCCGAGGCGTTGCAGGCGGGGGGCGGGGCGTGTGCGTGTGTTGTTGTTGTTGTAGTTAGTGTCGCACAAGGAAGGCAGCAAAAATGATACATTTTAATGCGAATCTTGATAGCAGCACAGATTGCTGTAAAAAGAGGAAACAAAACTCCAACACACACACACACACACACACACATGCATGTGCTGCAAGCGAGTGCACACGAGATAAGCGCGCTGCTCATTCGTGTGACAGCTGAAGAAGTTGTAAGTAGCAGCAGGACGAGCAGCGTGCGGCGGGGGCGTGCCAAGTTTGCAATCACTTGAATATTGCATTAACAGGCACGTAAAGCGCGCACACCCACACACACCCGCACACACATACACACACACAGCATGCTCTGGCAATGAAGACGTTTCAAAAAGGAAAAACGTGAACGCGCGCGCAACCGAAAAATAAAAAAGTTGCAGCCACTGTTGCGTATACGTAACATAATATTGCTCATACGCCGCATTTGGCTGGCAACAGAGTGCAATGTGATTTCCTGCAGCACTGATCGAAAAACGTCTAAATTCTAGTTCTTGTAGATTCAAATATTAAATGGAATTTGAGTATATATGTTTACTATATGCGAGGGGAGGCTGAGGAATAATGATTAATATTTTAAATGACGTAAGACTTTCACTTTAAAATATTAAAAAAATATTTAAAAAAAAACGTGTAAATTCTAGTTCTTGTGAAATTTAGATATATATCTTTACTATATGCGAGGGGAGGCAGAAGAATAATATTAAAATAATTAATAATATTTTTGATGATATTTTAAAACTTTCTTCAAGAATCTGACTTTAAAATACGAAAAACAAATCGGAAATCTAGTTTTTGTCGAAGGAAATATAACATGGAATTTGAATATATATCTTTTCTATATGCGAGGGTAGTCTAAACAATAATGATTAGTATTTTAGTTGACATATCTAAGTTTTCTTTAAGAATTTCACATTAAAATACAAATAACTTCTAGTTCTTGTGGATTGAAATACCGAATGGAATTTGAATATATACATATATCTACTATATGCGAGGGAAGTTCAAAGAACAATAATTAATATTTCTAATGGTAAAAACTTTCTTTAAGAATCTCACTTTAAAATACACTTTAACAACTTCTAAGTCAAAAGTGCCCCCTCATTTCTCTATGTGTAAGTTTTGGGCATAAGCTAAAGGGATGTTAGGCGCTGGTGGGCGTGCCAAATAGGATGCAAAATGCTTGCAAGTAACTGATTATAAGCTGCCTGCCTGCGTGCCTGTCTGCCAGCCCGCCAGCCTGCCTTATCAGGCAGCCCAAGCACATGCAATGGGATATGCGACTGCACAGAGTTTAACATTGGATAGTTGGATAAAGTGTGTGTGGTGGGGGGCATGGTGGGGCATAGTTTGTAGCTGGCTGCGCCGGCTCGTTAGATAAGCAAAGCTGTGCAAATGATGGCAGCTGTGCTCCACACACGCACACACTAGCACATGCATATAGAGATGTTTATATATGTATATAGAGATATATATTTTCATAGTCGCATATGCTCGTTATTTGAAAAGTTCGCCAATCAGCAGATGAGATGCGACGATTGCGTTCATTTCGTGTCACACACACACACACAGGCACAGACACAACATCAAAATCAAAATCGTAAATGAGATCGAAACGGTGCGCGTTACGAGGCAGCGGCCAATGCTCGTTTGTCTAATTACACATGTTAACAAGTTGGACTAAGCTAGAGGCGAACTGACAAGACTACGAGATACCCTGTAAATGAAAATTAGAAATAAATCAAGGCTGAGTTGTGAAGGAGAGGGGAGGCAAGTCACTTCTGAGTCGGCTATAAATGCTTCTCAGTTTTCAAATTGTTAATTTTGCTCGACGACACTATACCCTAACCCACACTTAACTACTTTCAATTAAAATGGAGTTTTAACATAAAAAAAAGCAGCCATTGGCCACACTAGTCCACGGTTGATTGGCCATTTATTTGAGCGGGCGTTTTTTGGGGCTGTCAGGACAATGTCCAAAACGCAGCGCGCGCTCGTTGTAATTATAGATTGTATCGCGATATAAATACAATTTATATAAATTGAATTTAAACACAAAACAATTGCAGAATTGTTGATCAAAATGCAATTTAGAATCGAAATTGCTGCCGTTGATTGCGGCCCAGTAATTTGTGATGTTTGCAGCAGCCGCAACAGCAGCGGCAGCAACAACTGCAATTGCAGTCCCCCTCAATCGTCGTCCTGCTGCCCACAATTAAACCCACTGATGTGTAAACTTAAAAATGCCGATAATATTGTCAGCATTTTCAATTTGCGCATACAAAAAGCGTCAGCGGCAGGCGCAGTGGCACGCCCCCTGCCCACCCAGCGGCAGCTGCAACAATGCGAGGCGCAACAGTTGGGCAGGTCCTTGTCGAATGTCGCCGAGTTGTCAACACGCCAAAGGAAATCCCAACAACAGCCACAAATGCTGCGAAATTGAAAAATAAAAGCACAAGTGCGAGCTGAATGAATGGCCAAATGCGAAGGCATAAAAAAATGGAAGTAAGTCTAGGAGTTACAGCTCGAAGTTTGAATGCCCTTACTTGAAGGTGTAGCAAATTTGTGAGGTGCAAAAAAAATTAATAGTAGTGTGGTTAAGCACAAGAGCGAGCTGAATGAAAATGTCCGAAAAGTATAAAGAAAATGGAGTTAAAATTTACAATACGAACTTTAAATACCCTCACTTGAATATGTAGCATATGTGTGAGGTATGAACAAATTAAAAGTAGTTTTAAGATATCTTAAACAGCTAGATGATTTGATGTTATTTCCTTCACATTTCAAGTTCTTTCCCTTTTTAGGATTGGAAGGAATTAATATTAATATTAAATTGATGATATAGTGTTAAGATTTGTCTAAAAACAACATGTAAGTACATATAAGAGACTACAAAAAAATTCATAAATAATTAAATATATAAATTCATAGAGTTATGATTGGCTATACTGAGCTAAATCTTAGTCTCAGCTATATACTTAAGAAATATCTATTGCGATCTTTATATACATATCTATATAATGGCATTACACATTCCCTGACAAATTCACTGGACTCTCCTGTTAGAGTATATACAATAAAAAATATATATATAACTGTGAGTTCAATTTAAAATGCAAGCGATACGTGCAACATTTCGTGTGAAGCTTTCAACAGTCGCCGTCGCCGTCGCCGTGGCTCCAGCCGTTTTTTTGGTGCACTCTGGTTTAATCAACAGGCAACAGGCAAAAGGTCAGCAATATCTTACCTGCAAAAGAGAGAGAGAAAGAGAGAATTAGAGAGAGCATAATAGAGCAAGAGAGAGAGAGAGAGCTGTGGCCGATAATGTGAGCGCAAGCTGTTCAGCAGCCTAAGCAAAGGCAAAAAGGCAAAATCAACTAAAAGAACTGAAAAACTAAACACACGAAAAAAAAGTGAACCACAAAACGTAGGCAGAAAAACCAGATTGGGGCGGCGCCACACACACACACTAAAAGAGATAGAGAGCGAGAGGGAGATATGTGAATGGGCAGCTAGAGAGAGCAAGAGCGCGCGCGAGCAGGCTAGAGAGCGGAAGACTGGGTGCCAGTGGAGCCACCAATCAGGGCCGCGCTCCAGTGTCGGCGGCTGAGAAAGAAGAAGAAGAGAAAACACAAATTCAAAATGGTTGACGCGACGGCAGATCCAGCGGCCCGATGCGACGATAAGGCGCTAAGTGCGTCCAGATCAGACAAGACGAACGAGCCAAGGCTTTCCCAGCCCAGTCGCAGCCCAATCCAGTCCCGGCCGCAGAGCTGGTCCTTGAGACAAGTTTTTGCCTCAGCCACAGACAGGCAACTACTCAGGCATACGTACAACTACCCAGACATACATACACACACGTATATAGTGTCGATTTCAAGAAACCCGTTTGGGATCTTTCAGTTGCGCATTTGCATATGTAGTTGACGCTTTTTATGATCTTACAAACAGCCAATTATCGCTGAATCTGCACTCCATGCTCAACTCCGTGTTGTTTTCTTATTTTGTTTTTTTGGTCTCTTTTTTCTGGCTGACAAAGTTTATGGAATTCTATACTTAGCTCTAATAAAAGGGAATTTCCTAAAAAATGTGACAATAATTTTTTCAAATTTTTATAAATAAATGAAATATATTTGTACATTAAAAAATTGATAAGGTGCTAAATATAAGAAATTAAATTTTATATCTCACATTTATTTATATTTATAATTTAATAAATTTCTTATTGTATTGGTAATCGTAATTTTTATTGTGTTTTATAAATAATATAATTTTTATATTTATTTTTAAATAATATAAATTTTATATTTTATTTTTCATATATTCATCAATTATTCATATCAATTATTGCTTAACAAAAACAATTTAAAATTAAATTTAATAAAAAATAAATTTAAAAATATAATTTTATAAAATATTTATTTAGTTTTATTTGTTTTAGATTTTGATTTATTATTTTTTTACAGTATTTATTTTAAATATTTTTATATTATTTTAACATTTTTTGCTTTTGATATTTAAAAAAAAATAGCTTTTATTCCTCTAAGGATATTTATGAATTGCAATTCGTGCAGTGCAGCCGAATGCCGAAGGAACAGAAATCTTAGATACATGCTAAAAGTGTGATTCACGAACTGAAATTCAGTTCATTTAGTTGCTATGAACCACAAATCTTAGCAAAGACATTTAATCTTCAGTTTTTATGTCTTAAAATCAATTAATAAACTTTGCGCAAAACAAAACTCTTCTAATTTATGCAATCAATTAAGTGCTGAGCGCAATAAAAATCGCTTTTAATTTCCGAGACACTCAAATTTATCGTACACTCAAGATCAGTTTTGAATGCATAGATCATAATGATCAAATTATGATTATAATTATCTTAAACTGGTTCACTTGGAGCGCGCCAAAGACTGAGGCCAGATGCGAATAGGAGATAAAAAAACAAGACGATGACTTCATGCGCCAATTTCAAATTAAATTAAAAAAAAACACACACACACACACAATCAAAACAAAAAGCAAATCAAAATCGAAACGAATTTTAAATCACACCTCGAATGAAATAAAAATCACTTAAGGCCGCAATCTGCATATGCTCTTTAAGGCAATGTGTGTGTGCGAGTGTGTGTGCGAATGTGTGTGTGTGTGTGTTGAAGATGCCATAAATTACGAGACAAAATATTTATACACACAGATATGCAAGCAATTTTATCAAGCTGGCGAATCTTGAAAGCGGCGACGGCGACGGCGCACGCTGCGTATACGGAATTTTATCGTCAATACGACAGGCCGGACGAACAACCACAACAACAACAACAACAACAAGACAAAGCGTTTGTGCTTTTATCATAACTGAGCAGCCGAAATAAAAGAGCACAAGCTACACATTCACATTGTTTACTAAATATATATATCTTTATATATATATATAACGATATCTATATATATTAATGGGCATTTCAATAAAATTAGAAATTTATGGAAATTGCGAACATTCGGCAGATAAGAAACTTAAAAGCTTAAAACTAAAATGTGTTGTTAATGCGCCCAGATTGTGGAGCGATGCGAATCGAAATCGATTCGATTTTAGAGAATGGAATATGTAAATCCCAAAAGTATATATATAAACATATGTATGTATATGTGTGTTTGTGTGTGTGTGGTAAAACACAGTTAATTTGGGGCCAGGGGCATGTGGGGCTCAGATGCAATCGCGCATCCTTCAGCTGTCAGCAGGGGCAGCATGTAAAAAGCTTGTGCAAACACACAGCTATAAAACCGACATAAAAACAACAACAACAAACATGAAAAATTAACATAAACTGTGTGTGTGTGTTGTTTGTTGTTTTTTGTCAGATATGCATACGTCTATCTATATATACAAATGTATATATACACATATATTTATATGTATTTGTTTGTCTATACGATTCCGTTGCATCATCTGTCAGTGTCAGCGCAATGGCGTTTTGTCAGCTTCCGTTGTACGCCGCCATTTTACATTTAACAACACTGGTTTTTTATGTCGCCTTTTGTTTTCTGATTTCCTATTTCGTTTGCCTTCTGTTTTTTTGTTATTTTTGCCCAGTTTTTTTTTAAGTTTTGCGATAATGTTTTTTGATGATGCCCACAGAGACTTTGATTTGTTTATATTGCATTCGTAATATATATGCATATTTATATTCTTATCAGTCTATTTTGCTTAAATAATACCCAACATTACTCAACTGGCAGTGTAGTTAGTCAACTAAATACACTGCTTGTTGAGATCGATCCCCCTTGATAAGTTGAGCGTAATTAAATTTTGTTTCTAATCAGAATAAGATTCGAAAATAAATGCTTTTATTTTTGCTTAAAGCACTAGGCTTAACAGCCATTCTATAGCAAAATAAATATAAATATATCTTATATATAAAATAATTATATTTTGTATTAGTAATTAAATGTTGTATTCAATTGCTTAGCTATTTAAAATCACGAAACACAAATGCAACACGTGCCTACGTGTACTACGAAATACTTCACCTATTGTTAAATAATGATATTTTTGTCATTAATTGTAAAAGAAGCAAATTCTGTGTACTTCGTCTAAATCAAGCCTACAGTTGTGAAACGTATATAAAATCTCTACAAATATATGAAGAGATATATTTTATTGTATGGCAACTATCAGTCAAAAAACTTTGAATATGCGAGAACTTTTCCTCAGTACTGTAGAATATCATTCAACAGTTCTTTCGTATCCTCGGGTATCTATGAACAGTTGTTTTGTTATTCTAGGGTATATCATCAATTTTAATAGCTCCTACTTCTCTAAAACTTATTCAAAATTTTTGCATATATGGAACTATTACTATTAACTACTATATGACATCTATCAGTCAAGAGCCACAGTTCTTTGATATTGTAGGGTATCAGTTAACTATACCTTAGAAGCTTATGCTTCATCTCAATCCCAAGCAGTTCTACAATTGTAAAGCTTATATGAAGTCTTTGCATACATGGAGGAATCTTATTTACCATATGGTATCTTTATGCTTCCGTAGTTCTTTGTTACTGTAGCGTATATATTAACAATTCCTTTGACACTGGCAGGGTACCTATCAGTCAATCACTCTTTGTTTGAAAAGCCTTCCTTATTGTGTTGCATTTTGCGTATTGTGTAAAGTTTATAAAATTTCAGTCGCATTATCGTCGTTGTTATCTGCGACTCAGCTGCCTGCTGCGGTTTTTATGTCCGCCCACAAATTTTATGTGCCCTGCGATAAGTGCGATATAAAGAGTATACAAATATACACACTAATTTATATAAATATATATAGAGAGAGAGAGTGGTATATATATATATCATATATACGATATGCAAATGCTTCCCCTGATCCGCAAAGCAAAAGAAATTAAGCAGTTCAAAGGCAAAGCCCAGGCCCGCATCTAACAACAGCAATTTGAAAAGTCCAAAACAAAATGGCGTCGCTGCTGGCAGCTGATTGGCTCAGCGCTCGCTGCCTTATCAGCGGGAGATATCAGCGCCGGCGCGGAACAGATAAGATAAGTCACATGCATGGCAATTGATAGGGTATTGTTGGACGGCAAACGACTGCGGGCTGCCTTAGCTACACATTGACCTAACGAGCGACTCGCACGCGATATTTTAATTAAAATATTAAGTCGAAAGGGGAAGAAAAGGAATGAGAAATTATGTTTATGAGAAATGAGCAGCTAATTGGCAGTCGAAATGAGCAGCCCCAAAAGTTGGCGGTGCAATTTATGCGGTCGCTGTCGCTGCCATTATTTATCATGCAATGCCGCAACAATAGCTGCAGCGGCAGCGGCAGTCCGAACTTGCAACACGTTGCAAATCCAATCAGAGCCAGCATGAGGCAAATGCTGCCACAATCTCCATTGTTGTTATTATAGTTAAAAAGCAACAACAGCAACAGCAACAAAAATATAGCTACAAAATCGGCATCAATTTAATATGGCAGCTACGCGGGCGGACGGCATGGGGCGAGCGGCGAGGAGGGGGGGCGTGGCGCAGCCAAAACTGATTTCAATGCAATTCGCACCTCATAAATCACGAAACGTGTCCCAAGTGCACGGCCAGCCGAAAGAAGTTTCGGCTAGAAGAGATTGCAGCAGGTCAGGAAATGGCTGCCCGCCAGATGGAGCCTGCAGATGCCAGCAACGAGCTCCAACTGGTTGCAAGTTGGAGCCGAGCTGAGTTGAGTCGCGTTGGGGCAGCCGAATGCTGCAATGCCAGACTCTTGCAACAATTTGTTTGGCATGCCGTAGGGAGATCTAACCATGCAACACTATGCAACAAATTTAAGGTGACGAAATGTGTGGGAACCGAGTTGAATGGGGAATGCTTTAAGTGGAGTATTCGGAATTAAGAGTGGAGACAGGGCTGGAAAGAGATTGAGTTGAGAATTCATACTTTATTGGTAATGTTTGACAGTTTGTTATATATGCTAAAACTTTATTTGATTATTATTAGACTGGCAGATCAAGCCACCTCGCATCGAATCTAACCAAAAGCAGACAAAAAGCTGCAAGAAATAAACTGAAGATAAAAAAAAATATTATTCTTTATACTTATAACTTAAATTCCTTGATTTCGTATTTTTCTAAAAAAAAATGTAATCAAGCGCTCAACACCTATGCAATCTTTTCTCTCGATAAATTAACTTTATCTGCAAGAGCTCCACGGACACAGCACAAAATATTAATAAATATAAATAAATAAAATATAAATAAATAAAATATAAATAAATAAAAAATAAATAAATAATATATAGATACATACAATTTAAATTAATTAATTAATCAATTAAAATAATTAAACAAATAGATAATTTATTATATTGCCTTCGTAAATAATGAAAGGCAGCTGAAAAAGCTAAGCAGCCTCCCAACAATTATTTTAAAGGCTGTTTAGAAAGTTTAATATGGGAAGAACGAATGTAAATTGTGAATGTAGAAAACAACTTGACTTCAAAATTGCAGTCATACTTTTAAGATCAATAGGAATACAAATTACTAAAGCTGTGATTTAACTTTCAGCTATATCTATCAAAAAGAACTTTAATCAGAATTAGAAGACCTCACAAAAATGGGGACTGTGAACTATTATGCCGCTAAATATATAAATATATTTTGGAGATGATGCCAAATGGCCTTACGTCCCTCTACTTGAAGTGTCCTTACTCTACTCTTTAATCGAGTCTTCTCAGCTATAAAAGAAACATACTTTACCCTATAGCAACACACTTCAATGCGAGAACATCTACCGAAACTCTATCTATTTCAGCTCCATGAAACATGAATCACAAAAAATCATCAACAACAGAGACAAGACTCATCTTCATCTGAGAGCCTAACGCCTCTAGCCTACAAGAAACTCCCTCCAAGCAACTTTACACACTTCTTCAACTTCTCTATAATTCCTCGCACTCTTTTCGCTACTTCTATCAATCTTTGTGTATAATATGCATCTTTAATAAGATTGCCACCTCGAGTTTAATAGCCCATGTAGTGCAGTGTAAACGTACAGTTAGATTGCCTGCGAGAGCGTCTGCCATTGGCGAATTGGTGGCAGACATTGAGGCTGGAGCCAGCTCCAGTGCTGTAGCTGGAGCTGTGGAATGTGTGGCCATTAATTGAAAATGCCTGGGCTAGCAAAGCAGTTAAGCAGTTAAGAACCAAAGATGTTGAGGCCAAAATGAAAGATGGTGTCGAATCGTGCATACACACACACAGAGACAGAGAGCGAGAGGGACTCAAATGAGGCAGAGGCTGACTTCAGCTGTGATCCATACACACCAATCACGATGGCATGCAAACGTTGCGAGTGTGCAACGCCCCCAAGGCAAGCATATCAAGTGGAGAGGGGCAGCAGCAGCAGCAGGCGGCGAGCAATGAGACAGGAACTAAAACTGGAACTGGAGCTGAAGCTGGAGCTGCATGGGCTGCTCGTGCTGCTGGCTGGGCTTATAAGCTGCTGATGATCTGCGCTGATGATGTTGCCGCCGTTGATGATGCGGCTGCAACAGTTGCTGCTGCCTGCAATGGGACAGGCAACGAGCCGTGAAAGTGTTATAATGGGAAGAGTACACTCCACTCCACTCTACTCCACTCCAGCCGTGGCAGCTGCACGCTGTTTGGCTTTGGCTTTAGTTCTGCTCGTTTCGCTTGCCCTGATATCATAATCACAATCGCTAAATAGGCCACGCCCATATCCAGTACGGCCAGCCGAGCTGCACTGCGCTGATAAGCAGCTGTATGGAAATTCGCAATTATTTACACAGCAAGAAAACCAAATATGGTTATAAATTGAATGCTTTAAGCATCAATTTAATGTCAAAAACAAAATGTTGGCTTTAATTGAAAGTAAATTAATTGTGAGGCAATTTTAATTCGATTTGGCTAGAAATTTATGATGAAAAGTGAGTTTAAGGGCTATTCAAAGCAGGCTTAATGCCTTGACAGACTCAGCTAGAGCAGAGAGTTGCTTGGCTTCATCAACTAGCTGAGCTAAATTCTATTGATTTGCATTTGCTTTAAAAATATATTTAACTTCACTTACTTCAGCTCTAAGTTATAAAATTTTAAGAGTTTCATAATTTAACTGCATTTTCATACCCTTCACTTCTCTGGCAAAACTTTTTGCTGTGTAAACCGGCTTCTTGGCCAGGTTAGACCAGGCCCACAGAGGAAGAGGAAGCCGCTGCAGCAGCTGTAGCGTAAATCAAAGCCAACCAAATTCGTATACAAATACAAGCGCCCAGTGGGTGCCCAATTCGTGCCGGCAACGATTTGAAAATCCATCTACAAATTGTCTGCGAGTCCAGAGAGCTGAGAGGCCAGAGCTCGCTGCTGGCTCGGCCTGACCCTTGCTGAACCAGCACGCTCGACGTTCTTTTTTTTTTTTTTGTTTTTTTTGCTCGTTGCGGTAATAACAACGTGGCCGCAACTATTTGGCCAGAAAATTAACACCTTTTCAGCTGCCTCCTGCTGCTGCCGCTGCTGCTGCTGCTGCACGAGCTGATTTTGCATTTGCGATGAACGGGGAGAAAAGCTGCGATCGCAGCTGTGGCAGTTGCCTAATTGGCATGCTAAACAAGCTGCGTTCAACACGATCTACCAGGCGTATCAGCCAGACGGCCAGACAGTCGCACAGTCGGACAGCCACTTCGACTGCGACTGCGACTGCGACTGCTTCTGCAGTGTCATTGTCATTGTTGTGGCTCGTTTGTGCCTTAAATGCGAGCATCGAAACGACATCGAGCACTGTTTCACACGAACGCCCACACAGCAAAGAGAGAGGGAGAGGCAAAGAGAGAGGGCGACAAACAGTCAACAAATGCTGAAATGCTGACGATGACCATCGCGCGACCCTCTGCCCAAATCCAAAATCCCAAACCCAAACCCACACTCACTGCTTCCCATTGGATACCTCCGGCTCGAGGTATAACAAAAATGAGAGTGAGAAAATTCACAGTTTATCAATTTTCAAGATTCGTATTATTTAAATACACTGTCAGTGCAGGCAAAGTGGAGTATATTGGCTGTGTGCAATGCTCGTTTGGGTAATTGAGCGAGTGAGGTAATCAAGTCGAAGCTGACTTGGGAAAAACTATCAGGAGTGGGGTTGATATGAAAGTGGTAAATAATAAGGACAACTAGACTAACTATGATAATTTTTGTCAATTTTGAATTATGAATTCTGCAGGTACAGTGGCTCAAGGGGCTCAAAATGTTGGTTGACCAAAAGAATTGTCATACCATATACTAACTTCTGTTGATTTTTAATTAAAAAATTAATTAGTAATACATGTGGTTGAAATAAGCTGTGGGACTTTTCTGTTAATTTTTGGTTTTTTTGTTATCATTATAAAATATTTTAAAAATAGTTAAAGGTTAAAGTTTAGGACTAGCAACCTGTTTTTAAATTTGTTTGTTGTCTTCTTTGGTTTAGATTTTATAGATGGCAAAATTAATTGAAATAAGCTGTGAACCAAAGTATGTACAGCTAGACAGATATAGATATATATAGATATAAATATGAAAATATGTATTTGATCTTTCGATAAGTCTAAGGAAATTAATAAAAACTACTAACCTACTTAGTAACAAGAACTATTGGCTAATCAACAATTTAAGCAAGGCTGTCATCTGGCTATGACTAAAAGACTTCAACTAGAACCCTAACTCGTATATGTACTATGTGATAAGTACCAGGAAGATCCTCTAATTTAATATAACTTTTCTTGAATATAATTCATATGCTTGCTCTGTCTGTATTAGGATACTTGCGAAGCCAAGTTTTCAGACCTAAGGGTAAGATTTTCTGCAGCCTGAAATCAGCTTGAACATGAGAACATGCGAACTCTGTACATATCTCTTGCAACTTCTATTTAGTCAAGTAAAAGTCTAGTTTGTAACTTCTTGGACATTGCCGACATTGAAATTGCTGTCTTACATATCTTAGAAGATCTGCAAATTCATAAATAAACTTTCTTAAATTATTATATTTTTATACCCTGAGCCCATTGAAAATGGGAAATCAGGGTATAATGTTTTTTTTATTATATTTTTTATAGACTTTTCTTAAATTATTATATTTTTTATATACTTCTTAAAATATTTTATATATATTTTTTATATATTTTTTATATACTTTTTAAAAATTTTTTATATATTTTTTTAATTTTTTTAAAATATTTTTTAATGTTTCTTTTTATATTTTTATATACATTAATTTCATTTCCACCCATTAGCAACTTCCCCTCTTTTCATTCAAAAACCTTGTACTCCTCTTGCTATTTCTGATCCCTGATTGATCCTACATAGACCGATAAATTGGCTAATAAAGAAATCGAAAAAATCTATAAAACAGGCAAAGCAAGAACAAAAACAACAACAAAACGAGGAAAAACTCGGCTAAAATTGCCTACAGAAGCAGCAGAACAAATACTGAGAATTGCTTGGCCCCCAAAAGGCAGCGATAAGAGCGAATTTTGTTTTGCAAAGCTGAACTGAACTAAACTGAGCTGGACAGCAGTTTGCCAGTAACTAAGCCACACACACTCTTACACACACACACACACACAGTCGGTCGCTCGCACACACATGTATGGATATGCATGACAGATAACAGCATGAAAAGCGAACAGAAATTGAAGTCTAAAATAAAAATCAGCGCCACAAAATCAGCTGCAGCGAAAAAAGAGAGAAAAAAAATAAACGCCGAGGCGACAGTTGCCAACAACACGAGAGCAGCGAATCTGCCCCAGCTACGCCCCGCGCGCCGCACCTGACCACCACACCTGCCCCCACACCTGGACTGCCGCTACAACTCCCTCATAGTATACACTCAGAGAAAAGATCTGAACTGAGAAGTGTGCTTAATGAAATGGGAAGGAGTTAAGCTAGACATTTTGTTATGCTATTTATATTCCCATCTGGGATTTTCTTGTAAAAGACTTTATATGAATATAAGCATTTCTATTTTATATATTTAGTATTATATTATAAATAGAGTTTTTTTCTAGAAGTCAAAGAGTTTTCTTGTAGAAGACTTCAGCTTAAGTATAGGAATTTATTTTAAACATATTTTATATACTATACGTTATTTATAGATATTCCTATCTGAGGGTTTATTTGTGAAAGACTAAATATGAATATAAGAAATACTATACGATATTTATAGGTATTCCTAACTGGAATTTTCTGTGAAAAACTTTATATAAATTTAAGAATTTCTGTAAAACATATTTTATATATTTAGTATTATATTATATATTATTGCACATAAATATGAGAGTTTTGTGAAAGACTTAAGATTAAGTATGACAATTTCTGTATAAGATATTCTATACAGATAAACTTATATTAATTAAGTATTATTTTCTGTATAAGATATTCTATAAAGATAGAATTCTATTAATTAAGTATTATTATAGATCATTCGGCTGAGCTGTGATAATCAAATTACAATCTTTAAATCTTTTATTCCATTCCAATACCTTCAATATTATTTTCAACTTGATATTTCATATCTCCCTGACTTCTGCTATTTAGATCCCAATATTTCGCTGAGTGCATCGCGCGCATAGGCTGGACAACGTGGAGTCCAACATTTTGGATAACAAACTTCAGATAGCCACTCACTCAGTCAGCCAAAAGCTGCTTGGCCTTTTTCTGTTGTTGTTGTTGTTGTTGTTGTTGTCTGCGGACTTTTGCTTTACATTATGACGACGCCGACGTCGACGTTTGCGGCCGCCCAGGTCCACGTCCAGTGCCGTCGACTGGGATGCTCTGGAACGCGCGCTTATCGCCTTCTTCTTACTGCTGCACTCAGCGCTAATCTACATGGAATTATCGCCACACACACACACACACGCACACACACACACGCACACACTGGCTATGACTCCGACTCTGTGTGTGTGTGTGTGTGTGAGCTGCTGCGAGACATTGAAAATTAGCGTCGCCAAGTGAATCATGCGGCTTGGCATGCCGGTTCACGGATAAGGCAACGCTGCCTGCACTTATAAAATAATTATAAGCAGTCGAATTAGCTCTGCCTCACACACACACACCTTCTCTCTCGCTCTCTCTCTCTCTCTCTCTCTTTTGCCCTGCTCATGTGTCCCACCTGTCGCCAGGGCCCGGCTGGGAGTCTGGCTGCCCGGCGCTAAGTTATCGCCGCGGCCATTTTGAAGAGCTGTTTTTTATCAGCAGCTGAGCTCATACGAGCAAATGGATATGAGAAGTGGATAGTGACATGAAACGATATGCGGGCCATACAAAGCTCTAGTTAAAGTGTCTGCCAGCAGCGAGGGTTACCGCTCGAGCTGTGAACCTGCCACATATCGCTTTATAGATATCCTCAAGAAATTGCTTCAAGCTAAAAGCCGAAGGTCTCTTGACCTCTAAAGAATTCTTTTAAATATTTTAAATATTTATTTATAATTTGCCAGACAAATTTCAGCTCAATCGAGCTAATGGCCAGATTCTTTTGTCTTTCACTTCAATTGATTTAATTTGGTATTAATTACACCCACAATTTCAGAGGCAACCCGTGCATAGGAACATTCTCAGAGTTTCAGAATTGGCTTTTGTTTGTATTACTTTTTTTTTTTTTGGTTTTCGCGCTGTAATCGAAAAATGCCTTTAACTTTTTGACGTTGACGTCGCGGCCTTATCGCTGACCTCGATCTGCACAGAGAGACATTAAACACACACACACACACACACACACGCACACACCACACTTACAGACAGATACAGTGGGCATGGCAACGAAATGCGATGCCGAAACTGAAATCAAAATCGAAAGCAAACGAAATAATGACAGGCAATGAAAATGAATGTAAAGCACAAAACAAATGCCACGCAATGTACCACGTAAATCATAAATGCTATCAGTCGAAGAGATCGACAAACGGATGCTACAGAAGCAGCTACAACAGCTACAACAAACATAATTAAGAGCAAAGCGACAGCAGCAGACGAAGCTGAGGCTGAGGCTGAAGCTGAAGCCGAAGCACAAAACCAAATGACGACCCAACCGAGCGATAGATGGATGGCTCGACCCCCCAGCTACCCCGCTCAGACTCCCCTGCCTAGCTAATGGCAGCCGTATCAGCAGCAGCAGCAGCAGCAGCAGCAGCAGGCCATGCCATGCCATGGCATGCCAGACCAAGCCGAAGCACTATTAGCTTGTCTAGATGGCTGCGATAGGCGACGATAAGCGGAGGGCAAGATGAGCGACTCTGGAGGCTGCCTCGTGCTGATATCAGCACGCCAGCGCACAAAGAGAGCACAGCACTTGAACGAAGCTGCCAATACCCTAAGCAAATCAGCTATGAAACATAATTGAATCAGGTGCGATGCGGGAGAGATAGAGGGAGCTGAGTGGGAGAGAGATAAGTAGCTCAAGGGATATAATAATAGCAAAGGGATTTAAGAGCTTGATTGATGAGCTCTAAATAAATGTTTTTTAAATAAATAAAAATATGAATAATCTAATAAATATTATATATAATGATATATAGTTGGCAATGATAGATTATATGTAATATAACTCTAAAGAACATTTCATATTTTCCATCGAAATTCATCTAGTCACAAGCCTGCGTACAACTCTCTCTATAACATCTAGTAACATCTCCAGTTAGGGTATCACAACAAAAGCAATTAGCCCCAGTAAAAGTGCGAAAATAGCGGGTAAATAAGAAGGAGATGGAGAAACAGAGACAGAGAGAGAGAGAGAGGGGGTGAGCTCGACAGTTGATGGCGACAAAAAGTCTTTATTTATATTTTTTTGGTATGCTCAATTTGATTTCCAATGAAATTCATATTTAGCAGCGCTCTTATCGGCCTATCAATAAATGAGTGTGCGAAAGAAGGAGAGAGAGAGAGAGCAAAGCTAGCTAAAGACCCTATCTGCGCGATCATAAATCTATAGATGTGCAGCGCTGGCCCTACTTGGCGTATGCGCAACTTTATCTAAATGCCATTTAAGGCTCAAAGACGCGGCCCACTCATGTGGCAAGTGGCAAGTGGCAAGTGGCAGGCGGCAGGCGGCAAGTGGCCAAAGCAAAGGCCAAGCGGACAAACCTTTCAACAAGACAGTTGCGCACATTTGTGGGCCATAATTAAAATGTTTTAATACCAGCGGCTCGACACGAGCCGCAGACCCTTGCCGCAGTTGCGAATTGCATGCGCGATATCCTTGGTGCGGCGGGTGGAGGCTGCCGGAGAGGGAGCAGGAGCTGGACCGAACACGTTGTTAACATTAATTTTGCGCCCTGCGGCGACGCGCGCGTCACCGGCGACGCTGGCGACGGCGGCAATTACGCTAAACTGAACAAACAGCGAGGCTGTAAACAAACACGCATCCATCAAGAGAGACAGAGAGAGAGAGAGCGGGAGAGAGGTAGAGCGGGAGAGTGGCAAGTGAAGCGCTGCAGCCGGCTTGCAACAGGTCTCGGCTGAAACTCGTTTCATTCTCTCTGCGCCTTTTTATTTATTTCCTTCATTTTATTCTGCGCGGCTGCGGCTCGCATGCGATTCACTTGGCTCAGGCTCGAGCAGCGCCTAATGGCGCCTGTTGCCATGTAAATTATGCTTCCTCAACACTTCACCGAATACCCTGCAAATGGCTGATAAGCGAAGCGAGTTGCATTAACTGTTGTGACAACTAGAAAAAGGTTGGCCAGCTCAGTCGATCGTTTGATGTGACAGCCATAAAGACCTAGCCCTGATATCGAAATTAATATTATATATAGCAGCTGCAATTCCTTTTCATCAAGATATATATAGACGTACGTTCGTCTATATCGGCAAAAGAGCATCTGAGCTTCGATATCTAACATCTCTTACGGCTGCTTTAGTTGCATCCCTTTGGAGCTGCACTTGGAACTGCAAAGGCGACGCGCTGGCGACGCATTCGATTGCCCGCCAGATACTCGCTGCTCCACAGTCGCTGGCCAGCCGAGGCAGCCATCCAGCCAGGCTGTCCACGTGTGCATATCTGTGTATCATAATGGAAGACGAGACTCTGAGGCTGGCATTTAGATAAGCTCTGACGGCGACTGCAGCGTCAGCTATCAGCCAGCGCTCCTCTCTCTCTCCCTCCCTCTCCCTCTCCCTCTCGAGGCTGGCCATTCAAATGATTACGCCTAAAGTGCTCCAAGTCGCACGAGAGACCCAAATGAAACGAATCGCATGAGCTGCTCTTAAGAAAATGAAATCACATGATTGAGTTTGTCAAAATTGGGCAAACACAATATTAAAAATTAAAAACGGAAAAAAAGACACGAATTCGTCGGCTTATCGAGATCTACAGATCGTCGAGTATCTCCGGCAAGAAACACAATTCGAAATTGAGTTAATGAGATTTTTCTGTGTGTGCGCTACGATGACGCGATGCCAAGCCACAAATGTCTTTCATTCTTGTATTTACCCTGCAGCAATTGAAGTGACTAATTGATGGGGTATGCTCGAATTGTGGGCCGGGTATGTAACAGCTTATGGAGAAGGTATATATAGGTGATGTACATATTAAAATACATGTAAGATATGATTAGATTTTTAATGTTCTAAAACTGTGTTCAAAAAAATAATAGTGAGTTGGGCAACTTAATTTAGTGGCAAAAATTATATCTCACACAATTATTATATTTTTTATACATATATATATCTTACAAAATTAATATAAGCTTCACATAATATATTTATTGGAAAATGATCTATATAGAAAATCGATCAAAAAATAAATACAGATCAACTATATTTCAATTGAGTAAGTTTTTCCGCCTTTTCTTAACACACCTGTATACATAGATTATATATAATGATCCCTCTTTCAATTGAGTAAGTTTTTCCGCCTTTTTTAACACACCTTTATACATATTTTATATATAATTATCACTCTTTTAAAATAGATATAATTTACTATTTAGTCACTTTAAAACTGTATCCCAATATCTTACTTTACTATATAAACTGCCCAAAAACACACAAAAGTAGAGGTACTCCCTAGTCGACTACTCCCAACTCCGTCACTCTTGTTATTTTATTTTTGGCAAAATATGCGATTAGAATCTGGTGATATAACTAGCCTCCCACCAAGAACCCTCTCTATAGCTGTTGTCTCCGAAAACTCGTTCGTTTCCATTTTGGAACATGAGTGATTCGTTTTTAATCTTTGATTTAATTAGTTGTGTACTTTTCGTTGCGCTGTCTCCCGCTCTCTCCCTCTCTCTCTCTCCTTTGCCCCGCCAGCTCCACCTCTGCCTCGTGGGTGCTGCCAACTCGCTTTCAAGACGCTACAGATAAACAAAATGGACGTTTTTGGGGCTGGGCGCTTATCGCTGTATGTGATCGGCGCAAAGCTAATGGCATAAATAGATTTCATATTGTGCTCCCTTAACCACAAACCCCCTGCAGACTTAATTACCCACAAACACACACACACACAGAGAACAGAAGGGGTGTGTGTGTGCTTCGATTGGTTTGTTGTTGGTTTTTTGCTTCTCTGATCAGCACATAAAATCTAGAAATATATTTTTATGGATTTTTAATCGATTGCCGCCGCTTGCGAGACGCGACGCGACGCGACGCGCCTCGTGCTGCATTTTGGCCAGGGCCATTGCCACAGGCAGAGGGGGCGGGAGGAGGAGGGGGGGGGGCATGTCTAGCGTCCCCATCGTAACGCTTAAACTGCCAGCCATTCATTCGATTTGATTGCCTGGTGCGTAGACGAGGCACATAGAACGTGTGGGCCGCTGAGGGGTCCGCAGCCCAGGAGATAGAGACATTCGAGACAAACGTCGTCGTGCGTCGTTTATCGTGTAATTAGTTTGCTTTTTAAAGCCAGCTGCAGCTCACCGACCTGCCCGAGCACCTGCAATTGAGACATCCCAATTTTGGTTTATATGCGTAGGCACTCGTCGCCCAGCCCCAGCCCCCGCCCCACGCGCCCCCATTGTCTGCCCGTCCTCCTCCGCCATGCGTTATAATGACAAATGTTTGCTTAAAAATCTTTTAATTGCACTTGTTTCGCTTTTCGTATTTGGGGCGGGAGGGCTTTGTCGCTGCCTGATAAGCCAAATTAATCGCAGCACTTAAATTTTCATTTGAAATGTGCCTATGCGCCCCGATTTCGATTCCATTGCGATTGCAACCTGAAGTTAAGTTCGTGCGCGCGAGTGTGTGTGAAATTGAAGAAGTATCAGCGAGACAAGTGACTCGACGTCTTGACTGGGAGGGAGCAAAAAGGGAGCTGAAATGGCTAATGAAGAGGTATGCGTAGAAATAATCGAAGATTTAACTTTTAGAGGTGAACGAAGGGGTAATGTATTAATTGAAGTAGTAGAAGAACTTAGCAAGGGAATAGTATTAAAGAGAGTAGCGAAAAGGGTATAGAGGAGGTATTCAGAAGGAGAAAACTAATCACTATCGATAAGAGAATCGATGGGGTAATCGAAGCAGGAGTAGTAAAAGTATTCGGCGATGATATAAAAACATTAATCGAAGAGATATTTGAAGGGATAATCAAAGGTGAACTAGAAGAGATGACTGTGAAGGAAGTCCGATAGGGCAGGGATCTGTCAAAGACATCATTGAAGCAGTACTCAATGAAGAGAAGGTTTACTGAAGGGAAAATATAAGAGATAGTCAAAAAGGAAGTCATAGAAGAGTAAATCAATAAGGTCGGAGAAAATATGAAGAGACCAAAAGATAATCGCTGAGGATCCCAAGGAAGTTTACTGAAAGGAAAAAGATAATCGTCGAGGATCCCAAGGAAGTTTACTGAAGGGAAAACATAAAAGATAACCAAAAAGGAAATCAAAGAAGAGAAAGACCAGAAGATAATCATTTGGGATCCCAAGGAAGTTTTATAAAGGAAAAACATTAGAGATAACCAAAAAGGAAGTCATAGAAGAGTAACTTAATGAGGTCGGGGAAAATATGAAGAGAACAGTAGATAATCGAAGAGTAAATCATAGAGACACACGCAGAAAAGTTAGTCGAAGGGGTAATTAGAGATAGCAGAGCAAGTAATCAAAAAAGTAGTAAAAAGAGATACAAGAGTTGATGCTCGAAGGGTAAGCGATGTGGTGCTCGCAAGGAAGGCCGAGAGAGCAGCGGGTGGGGGATGGTAGCAAAGCTGTCGCTGTTGTCTGACTGCAAATATAAATTTAATCAATTTATCGCACATGCCAGCTGCTGAGTCAGCACAGGGACAGAGATATAGAGAGAGAGTTTAGGCGGATGCGCGGCATCCAGTGGCAGGGGAAAATGCTGTAATTAATAATTGATTGATGAGAAAGCAAAGCTAAGAGTTTTGCCAAGACAGGATGCTTGAAAAACTGGCGACCACCAGGGCATTGGATTATCAACTTGAGTTTTATTTCACTTTTTTTTTTGCGGGGATCCAAGGGGTCGGTGGCAGGGGTCTAAGAGGTCTACGAGGTGGCCAGCTTAATCAGAGATGTGGTTAGATGAGAAGGAGATGCGAAAGAGAGACAAGACAGCGCGAAACGCTGAGACAGACAGACTGAGGGGCCTAGGGGCAGGCATGGTACGGCTCGGTGTGGTACGGCTGGTCAATTAAACGGCGACTGCCCAGTCGCTGCTCGCTGATCGCTGGGAATAGATAATAGGACCTTGGCTGAACTTTATTTCAAGATAAGCGCGAAAAAGATTGATAAAGAAAGGCCGAAACGAAATTGAGCAGAGAAGAGAGCCTGACAATCATGAGAAGGCAGTTGAGTTTTAATTAAGTGGGTGGGGAGCACGAAACCGAAGCCAGGCAAAGCAACAGATGATAATGAAGATGATAATTATCTGTCTGTGTTGGGGCCAGCAAATCGGCGAATCTTAAGTGCCACCAAAGAAGAAGAGGAAGAAGAGTACGTCTATGACCAAAGGCTAAGTGAATTCCTTTTGGGTTATAGAAGCCGCCGACGATAACGATAACGATAACGATTATCAGTGAGTCGGTGACACTTGAAGAAATTGAACCGATGGCGATATGAGAAATGAGATTTCCAACTTGATATAATAATATTCATAAGCACACTCACACACACACACACATAGAGCTACGTCGCTCTGTAGCGGAAGCAATTCCCGTAGATAAAGGCGCAGAAATCAGTGCTGCGGTCCGATAGTTATCGCGATAGTGATTAGAGCTCAGGCGTGGAGACAGACTGACTGACGGATTGACGGACCACCCGACTATCAACAGCTGACAAAGATTTATGACTGGCCGACAGTTGTTATCAATGCCAGGCGACAGCGATTCTTATTTCATATCGCCCCAGCAGGCGGCTGCCGACTTCTGATGATTGCTGATTTAGATTTCGAGCGGGCTTTACTTTTTTTTTTGGGTTTTAGGGAGAGGAAGGGGTGAGCACCGACTGAAAAGAGAATGAAAATGGAACTGATATCTGATGGCATCGCCGCGCTTGCCAAACGAAAATTAATTAGGCGTGCGCAATGATATCGTGGCCCATCCAAAATGCCCCCGCCGACGGCCCCGCTGCCCAGCGACTGACAACAGTTGCCAAAATCATCAGCAAAGCGAGGCGAACCAGATCGCTGAGCGATAGCGAAACAAACAATATAACCATATATAAACCAGGTACACACACACAGACAGACATATATAAATATGTGTCTGTGTGCACTAAATGGTACACTGAGCGAAATGCAGAGATTTAACTATTCATTATTAAATTTCTGTCAATGCTGTGTTGAAAGAGCTGAGAGCTTAAAAGGAAATTAATTCTACTTTTTTAAGGATAGTCTTAGATAATAGATATAATATCTAACAACTTAGAAATTATATTTTCAAGGTATGAATCACACCTTATTTTTAATAAAGTTGAAACTTCTTGGAAAAAAGTTAAATTTAAATTTGAATTTGCATGCTCAAAATAAAATTAAATTAAAATAATAAGGCATAAAATAAAATATTTATTTATTTTTGTGTAATCTTATCAGCTTAAAGCGTGACTGCTATAAAATAAATAGCAACCAATTCTTAAATTCGGTCAAAAATATCAAAATAAAAATTGTCCTGCATGAGCTGAGAAATTTTCTAAATTTAGATATTCTTAATTTAAGAAAAGTTTCATAAATAAATTTCTAAACTTACTAAAAGCCAAACTAAGCTCAACAAAAATATGTATTCATGCTTTGGATTTACAATAAACATTTAAAAAGAAACAGCTTGTATTTTTTCTCAGTGCGTCCATATATATTCAGAAAATTTCCTGAACAAAGGGCAATAATTCTTAATCAAATTTAAAAGTTGAGTTAAGATACGCTTCTTGCTGCAAAAGACTTCACTCGTAGCTCTATCTTTCGCATGTCCCCTCCACCTTCCTCCTCTTCTTACTCTTTTTTGTCAGTGTATACCTTTTAATCATATTTTCTTGCTAGAATTTCCGTTCTAAGCCTTGAAAAACTTTATTCTTGACCACACTTGAATAAGATTTCCAGTTGCTAACCTTTTTTGTTGTAACTTTTCTCTCAGTGTATCCATATATAATCGCATAGTAGCTGCATACTTGGCGTTGCCGCTGCCCCGGCTACAATCCGACAAGCCAAATCACATTGACATTTTTATCATTTGTTGAAAATCTTTTGAAATTGTTATAAAACAGCCAGACGACGAGCTACAGCAACAGCAACAACAGCAACAACGACAACTAAAAACTCAAAATACATAAAACAATTTTTGTTGCTTTTGCTGCATGTTGTTGTTGTTGCTGATGTTGTTGCTGTTGTTGTTGTTGTTGTTGTTGTTGCTACAATTTCTGTCGTTGTTTTCAGTTCATTCTCATTTTGAAGCAAAGCGCGACAATCTTGCCATCAGATCAGCTGATAAGCGCGAACTGAACAAATCATACAACAACAGCAACAACAAAAGCAACAACAACAACAACAACATGGCTATCTATACGTCGGACAGCTGTTCAAGTTTGTTGTTGTTGTTTAGCTCGCCGCTTGCCCCTCGCAACATTATCACAGCTCGAGCATCGAGTTTCGTATTTATTCCGATTGATATGAAACAGAAAACCTTGATAACGCTTGCTCAGCTCGAATCAGCTGTCTCTGGAAATTGATCACTCACCAAATGGATCTTGAAACATTCCACACGATAGAGTCATGCTTATATGCAGATAAGCGTTATAAAAATAAATAAATAAATAAATATATATATATATATATATATATATATATATATATATCTACGCGATATTCTGATTTCAATTGCCAGTCTTCGTCTCTTCACACAGTCATTCCGAATGACAAATATTAAATATATAAATATAAATATAAATAATCAATAGCTTATCAGCTCGTCTATATAGGGCGCGATATTTTAAGAATTTCGATTTGACTTTCGATTTTATGATAATAGTAAATAATATTTTTTTATTCAAAGAATTCACTAAAATATCAATGGCAGTTAGATTAGCATTCATGACTTAATCTTGGGATAATAATATATATAGTCTAAAGATTGCAATCGTATCTGCACTCGAGTGCCTAAGATTGAGAGCCAGATGTCGCAAGCGGAAATTTTATTAGTACGTTTAATTTTCTATAAAATCAAATAATAGATGATTAGAGCTACGATCGAAGTCACCTTTGGGTTTGCAGCACTTTTTTTTCTCTTTTCTGCAACTTATAAGACAAATAAGAGCTCAAACTTTTTATGGAATGATCTATGATAATCGAATACTTGTATTCTAGCTTATGTGCATATGTGTTTAATTGCCAAAGCCTAATAATTACGACTTGAAATAGATTTCTTAAAAGGTGAGGTAGCCAAATTTCGAAATAAACCAAATTTTTATATTCATCACAGCAAAATGCTCTTATGATACGCAACTTGCTAGCTTAGACTTTAAAAATGAGAAATCATTTATCGACTATATTTAATAAGGAAATGGGACAATAACATATCGAGGAAAGATAATATGGTATATAGAAATATACATTTCAAGTTTCTTGCTAAAGTGGGTTATACGATCGCTTGATTGACTCAGCGGATCTTCCTTAACAAAATTATAAAATTAAAACCCAATATACCCCGAATTATCATTTGCAGTGTACTCAGGGCATACAAATAAAAAAAATACAATTATGATATTATGTATTATAAGAGCGTTTCTTAAGGAATCAAGAATCTAGAAATCCAATGACAGAGATTGCAAAAGTAATATATTAATATATAATTTATATATAAAAATATTAATATATTAATTTGAAAATATATCATAAATAAATAATGTTGAGAATTTTGTTAGATTTTTGACTATAGATTAAGAACAGTTTTCAGATCTTAAAAAAATGAGCATTAAATATAAATATATATTATATATTAAATATAAATGATTATTATGATTATACACATATATTTTATATTAAATTTCTTAAAATCTGCAAAACCCCTTTCAATCTAGAGGCAAAAATCTAGCTAAATTCTCATCTGCAAGCTCTTCTCAATCTACAGTCAAAAATCTAGCTAAGTTCCTATCCAGATAAATAGCGTATTCCATGTTCGTTCTGCTTGGAATTATCTTGTTTTCTTTCTCGTTATTCCTGTTTCATTTCGTTTTCTTCCTATTCTAAATTTGATATTATATAGCGAGTGCTTTTAGTAAGTTGAGTTTCGATAAGCGAGTCTCGACTGGAGTCGATATCGCAATTGTTTACGGGGCTGTGTGACTCAAGACTCAAACGTTCCCAAGTAGCCCCTCCCACGCCGCACACCTCCCCCTCTGCCCCCTAGCCGCTTTATCGCAGTTGATATGCAAATGCGCTGTCCAAAAAGCAACAACAACAACAACAAGAATTGAACTTAATGCGAGTACACAAAACGAAAACAACATTTTGTAATTTGTAATGCAAGTTGTTGTTGTTGCTGTTGCTGTTAGTTGTTATTGTTATTTATCTGCTGATATTTCCTGGTACGATTTCACAAACGGTTAATGCAAAAAAACAAAAACAAAAGCAACAACAAAAAATAATAAGAAGAGAAAAAATAAAATAAAATAAAATAATAAACATCAGCATTAACAACGAAAGCTTATCGCGCTTTTTAAAACACAATGTCAAAATGGCCAAAGCTCGTATCGAGCTTATCTGCCAGCTGTGCCTCGTCGCTCCCTGCGTCTCAACCCCCTCTTCCTCTCTCCCGCTCAAGCGGCTCATCATCATCATGAGCCGCAGCCGCAGCCGCCGTGGATAACCAGCACAGGGTGCGTCGCGTCGCCACAGGGTGGCCTTGGCAGCTGGCTATCTAGCGCAACCTGAGCTTTGGCCTTATCAGCGGGCTGCAGCAACTGCAATTGCAAACTGCAAATACATATGTACAAAGATATGCACACACACACACACACACATGTATGGGTGCAGCTATCAACACTGCAAAGAGCCGCATGACACGTAGCCAGCGATTGCTGACGCGCTCACTCGTTGAATTGAGTTTTTTTTTCCAACTTCTTCTTTTGGAGCCCGGAGTTCTGCTTGGAAAATTGGAATTGGAATTGGAAATTGGCATGGAAATTGTCGCCCGCATTTTGTTGTGCTGGTCGTGACTGTTACTCAGCGACAGGCTCTATCGCGCCACTTCGTTTTTCGACTAGATAATAACAGGGCGCGCACAGCTGGCAATTAGCATAAAATTAGTGATAAAAGCTTATTAAAAATTTATCTAAAAATAAATGGAAAATAAAAACAAACAGTGGAGGGAAAATACCGAACGCAATTTTTTATCTATTCTGGTCTGTGACCTGCAGCCCCGTTGCGGTTGCCCAACACTGGGCACGACAGCGACGGCGTTGCCATATCGCCCAAGCTAACGGCAGCGGCAGCGGCCAAGACTTTTGCACAGTTGCTGCTGCTGCACTTGTGATAAAAGTTTATCGACTGCGCGCTTTAAAGCTATAGAAAAATGCCAAACAACAACAACAACAACAACAGTTAGCAATAAGAACAGCAGCAAATGCGCTTAAGATAAGTATGCAAAACTAACAGCAAAAGAGACAAAGACAGAGAGAGAAAGAGAGAGCGGGAGAGGGATAGTGCTTGGCCTAGCCTGCGATAGAAGAAAGCAAACGGCGCAGGTGCAGCAACAACAACAGCTGCATAGATAAGCGCATTAATTTATCGTAACTGTAACCGTTGCTTAGTTGGGCTGTTAAACAGTGTGTACACACATACATATATACATATATCACTTGCATATAATTTAATACATATAATATATGAATGTACTTAGACATGCTTCGCTGTATAGCTATAATTCCTCTTAATCTTAGCCTGGATATTTAATAGAAGGGATAACTCATCATTTGTTAACCAGTGTGTGCACACATTTTAAATGTAAATATACGCTGTTGTTTATATATATTCAAAGTGTGTACACATTTGTGTTGTAAGTGCTGCTTCTGATCCTTTTGACAGTGTATACACAGTTTAAAGAGTATATATTCATATGTAGTTCGAATTGCGTCATGACTTAGTTGTATACACTACTTATTGCTGAAGCTGATTGATTTATTGCATATATTCTACTTATGATAGGCATGGTAGGATATACACAATTTAATGAAAGTCTATGTGAAATATCCAATATTGCTGCACTGCTTTTTCGGTACTATGGTTAACCTATGCATATATTTTTTGCCAATTATTGTTAGCCAATTAAAATGCTGCTAAAAAAATTAAAAAAATGTTATTGGTGTAGCTTAACCTTTAGCATTCGAATGATTCATGATAAAATGCTTCATGATATAATTTTTTTTATGGTTTTCTTTTTTTTTAGTCAAAATTTCTTTTGTATATTTTTATCCATTTCTTTTGGACTTACTTTTTAGTTGAAATAATTTATTTTTATCAGCTTTTGTTTCGAGTTTCTTGCAGAAATTCTATTCCATATTATTTCTTTTATCTTTCGATTTTAATGGATGTATACAAAAAAGTATAATCTAAAGTCTCTTATTTCATTTTCAGGAATACAGTGAGTGTACACACTCATTAAATTTCAGCTTGATCTTTATATTCTCTTTTACACTAATAATATATAAACAGTGTGCACCTATGAAATTTTTGTAAATATTCAATATCTTCTATGGATGACTCTTCATTTACTAGTCATGCATAATTATTTCACTTCTTTTGCATTTTTATCCAGTCAGCGGACACACACACATACACACTTCATTTACACCAACGAAGGGTGATATCATTGTTTACAACAAAAGCAAAAAAAGAGAAAAATAAAAAATAAATAAATAAGTAGAGAAACAAAAGTACAAGCAAATCCAAGTCAACCTGAACCGTGAAACGTGCTCGCGATAAGGAGCGCTCCAACGCTGGAGCCGTTAGCGATTAGCGAAGACTTTTGGCCCGTTGCTTCAGGTGGGGCACGTATTATCGATTCCAAAATGCATTCATTGGTCAGAGCGAATGCTACGGCGCTGCCTCATACATATATCAAATGACAAACAACGAAATGTAATTAGTTTAATACACATAATAGGGTGTGTTCGATATGAGACCTGGAACACCCCAGGTGTCTCCAAATGTGTTAACAAAGAAATTTCATTTAAATAAAAAAAAAAAACGAGAAAAAAAGACAAGCTCAAATCTAGTTGACAAATCGCATAGTTCAGTTTTTTATGAATATTATTTTTATACCCTGAGGCCATTGAAAATGGAAAATCAGGGTATAATGTTTTTGTTGGATATATGTAACAGGCAGAAGGAGGCGTGGCAGACCCCATAAACTATATATATTCTTGATCAGGACGACAACAGAAATTGATTTGGCCCTGTCCGTCTGTCTGTCCGTCCGTCCGTCTGTTCATATGTTTGAACGCGTCGATTTCCGAACATATAAAACCTAGAGACTTGACATATTTTATGTAGGTCCGTGTATAGCACGCGCAGATCAAGTTTGTTTTAAATAATCGATAACTATCCCCGATTAATTGTTATCGATTAAAAACAAAATCGAAAAAATTATATCTCGCCCATCTTTTAAGCTAGAGACACCAAATTTTATATTTAGCTTTATATTTATTTTATGCAATTTTGAATCTTGTTATATTTTGGATACCGGCCCCGAATTCCCCCCAATTCTATGAAAAACACAGATTCGACGAGGCTCAGGGTATCCCCTAGTCGGTCACGCCCGACTATAATTTTCTTACTTTTTTTATATCATTATTATTATATTTATTTATATATATATATATTTATGTTTCTTTTTTTTTGGTTCAGATCGTTCACATGCTTCACGCGCGTAATGGAAAGCCCCAAAACATATATATTACGAGCTGACAAAGCTGTTTCTTTTTTCTTGTTGCTCGTATTTGTAGCAGGTGTAAATCGACATGGGCGGGGTCGGGGTCGGGTTTCGGGGGCGGGTTGAACGGTTCTCACTTACCTTTATTCAACGGCTTTGGATTCGACTGTTTGCGTCGTGACATTGTTTGCTGCCAATGCAAAGTTGTTGGGGCTGGGGGGCTGCTCCAATGTGTAGAGCTGCCTGGGTCCAAGTCGGCGTCTACATCAAATCCGTTCGCCCGCTCGACATTCACATTTACCGGCGGCACATGGAACACACGTTGAGCACCTTTACTTCTCTCCAATTGGAATGCAATTGGCATGCAGTTATCAATAATATTTGATTTGATTTGATTCGATTTGATTTGATGTGATAATTTCTATATGTATTTATAATTTCTTTTTAATTGCGTACGTGATTTGCATTGACCTTTTAGCGTGCATGTTAATAATTAATTAATTTTAAACGAGGCGCGCGACGATCGCGAGTTCATGTAACGGTATCGCCTGAAGGCACTCTGATTGGCAACGCAATGGGCGGGCGTTCTATTCCAATCAGTTGATGTTTCTTATTGGCATTACAATTGTTGCTTATAGCTCTTGTTGTTGTTGTTGTTGTTGTTGCTGCTCTTGTCGCGTGTTGCGTCGGCGTCGGCGTAGCGTGGGCGTGCGGCGAACAACGTCCGAACAGTGCAAAGTCTTGCTCACAACTAAATGCTGC
Organism: Drosophila pegasa; assembly: GCA_035046225.1. Classification (NCBI taxonomy): domain Eukaryota; kingdom Metazoa; phylum Arthropoda; class Insecta; order Diptera; family Drosophilidae; genus Drosophila; species Drosophila pegasa. Next base: position 379,656 of record JAWNOD010000473.1, on the reverse strand, counting down.
TGCTGCCGTCGTCGACGACGACGTCGCTGCTTTGGAAGCTTTCGCCCCAAGCAGCGGACAGCATAAAAACCGGTGAATTCGCTCGCTCGCTCGCTCTCGCTCTCTTTTGCTCTCTCTCTCTCTTCTTCGTTCGCTCGCTCGCTCAGTTGTTGATTGCGCGCGCATTCTCGCAGCTTTTCCATTTTGTTTTTACTTTATTTTTCATTGCAGCGCCCGCTTTGGCCGTCTGTTTCGCCGCGTGATAAGAATCAAAACAAAAGGCCGAAACGCAACGCACACTCCGCACACAACCCAGCCCATTGCACGCTTCACTTTGCTAACACTTTGCAGTTGCTGCTCTACACTTTTATTACATTTTAAATGTGATTTTATATTTATAAATGTTTTATTTAATGCACAAATTGCGCAGGAAAACCGGCACGATTTGTTCGCGTGCGGCGCGGCGAATTGCACTGCAGCTGTTCGCTGCGCCACCACCTCATCGATTATTGTCAAGTATCGCCAGCACTATCGATAGGTATTTTGAGGGCGGTTGGCAACGCGACGCATATTCGTTGGCAAGGAATGGTTGTTTGATTAAATGCGTAGCATACTTTTAGGCAGGAGCTTTATTTTTGCTGGAATTTTAAATTATTCTGATTGGGCTTAAATGGAAAAGTTTGTTACTTATCTTATTGGATATTGCGTTTTAAATTTGTTTTTATTATTTTGATTAGATAACACAATTTCATATAACAATTAAATTAAATTAAATTATTTGTGTTATAAATCAAATTCTATTTAATTTCTTTGAACTTCTATTTGGCAGAATCTTATTAGATTTAAATAAATGCCAATTAGACTCAACTGTCTTTGACATTATTCAGATTGCATATTTATATAGAAATGTCATTTATCTTATTGGAAATTTATTTTATTTCATTTTTTATTTGTAGAAATTAAATTAATTATTTATTCGTATCTACTTTAATATTTAATTAATACAAAATATAAAAGAAATTCTATTTATTTACTTTTATATTTCAGATTTCAGAATCTTATTAGATTAGCATATATGCCAATTAGATGTAACTATTTTCCAAACTCTTATTAGATTTCTCAATATACCAATTCGATTCAGCTAATTTTCATTAATTTCCCACTCTTTTGCAGGGTATTCGCAGTCGTGCCCACTGGCCCCGCACGTGACAGCAATTTATTCGCATTTGGCTTTATATATTTCGCCTCAGCTTCTTTTATTTATTTTGCGAGTTGGGGCTTTTTTGTCTTCTAATTTGCACCTATTGCATTTTAATGGAAATTTTTGGTGCTTTGCATTGGACGCTCATAGATTTGAAAAATGTCGACGGGACCGGAAATGAAACGCTTCCTCTACGAGCGCCACGTAATGAAGCCCAGCTCTAAAAAAAAGGGACATTTAGCCAGGGTCAAAAGGGAGGGGAGGGAGGAGGGGATGGGGGGGGCTCGCTTATGCGTTTGGGCAATAAATATGAAGAAAATGTGGGAAATAATCCGCGCTAACATATGGCGCAGCTGATTAGCCGAAAGCGTTTAACATAACTCTGCTGCATCCCACAGAACCACAACGCACCCCGCACCCCGCCCCCGCCCCCACCTGCGACTGCGGTCAATGTCGTTAATGAAGTATTCGCCACGTTGGCCTTCGCCGCGTTCATTCGCCCCGCCTTTTTATGCTTGACTTTTCGGGCAACGAATGCACTGCAATTCGACATTCGCCCAAAAACCTATAAATATCCAACGAACCGTAAGTCGCTGCGGCTGTCGCCTGTATATGTGCCTGTATCTGTATCTGTGCCTGTGTCCTCAACTGCCAATGCAACTGCATCTTTAACTGGCAAAGTATCTGTCACTATGCCTACTTTGCATCTATAACTACAAATCGAAAGTATCTGAAGTCTTAGGTTTTCGTATCCTTATGTATATATCGGAATATGTGCTTAGCTACTAATGTATCTGTATCTTCAACTAGCGTATACCTGTCTCTATGCCTACCTTAGACAATGCCATGAGTATCTTTAACTGTATCTTAGGCTGAGAATGTATCTTTGACTACAAATGGGAAAGTATCTTTTAGCTCTTGGTATCTTTATGCATATGTCTGCATCTGAGTGCTCAACTGCCAATGTATCTGTATCTTCAACTGTCAAATTACCAGCCTCTATGCCTAGTTTAGACAGTTAATCTCTTGCCATGACTATCTTCAACTGTATCTTCTTTTGAGAATGTATCTGTAACTACAAATGTAAAAGTATCTAATGCAGTGTCCCTCAGTATCTTCATGCATATATCTGCATCTATGTCCTTAACTCCGAGCCAGTGTATCTGTATCTTCTATAGACAATGCAGCTGTCTCTCTTTTAATAAAGTATCTGTAGCTGTTGATACTAGATATGTGTGAGTCCTCATGTTAATGTGTCTGTATCTGTATCTGTATCTGTATCTGTATCTGTATCTGTATCTGTATCTGTATCTGTATCTGTATCTGTATCTGTATCTGTATCTGTATCTGTATCTGTATCTGTATCTGTATCTGTATCTGTATCTGTATCTGTATCTGTATCTGTATCTGTATCTGTATCTGTATCTGTATCTGTATCTGTATCTGTATCTGTATCTGTATCTGTATCTGTATCTGTATCTGTATCTGTATCTGTATCTGTATCTGTATCTGTATCTGTATCTGTATCTGTATCTGTATCTGTATCTGTATCTGTATCTGTATCTGTATCTGTATCTGTATCTGTATCTGTATCTGTATCTGTATCTGTATCTGTATCTGTATCTGTATCTGTATCTGTATCTGTATCTGTATCTGTATCTGTATCTGTATCTGTATCTGTATCTGTATCTGTATCTGTATCTGTATCTGTATCTGTATCTGTATCTATATCTGCGTCCTTGATTGCCAATCTATCTATATCTTTTACTAACAATGTATCTATTTCTGTGTCTCCCTTAGGCATGGCTAATAATTCTCCAGCCAATAGTATCTTCATCTGTGACTTCTACTTTGAATGTATCTTTAACTACGAGTGGAAAAGTATCTAAAACTGTTAGTAAGCTTACTACTCAGCATCTTCATTCATTTATCAAATATATTCATATATCTGCAGCTAGCGCCTCTACTGCTAATGCATATGTAACTTCTATAGGAAATGTATCTGTGCCTGCTTTGGGCAAAGTATCTGTAGCTGTTAGTATCAGTATGTGCTACTCCTCGTGGAAATGTATCTACAGCCAAATCTGTGCCTTCGACTACCAATGTATCTGTATCTCTGGCTAACAAAGTAGTTGTTTCTGCGACTTCTTTATCTTTTTCTTCTGCTTTGAATATATCTGTATCTATAACTACAATTGTGAATGCATCTAATGTCTGGCAATGCATCTGTGCCTGAAATGTATCTGCATCTCTAGGTCCTTAGGGCCTGTAGTTGTTTAGGGATACAAGATATCTCAAATATTCTTCTATTATTTAATAATCTTCTTTTAGCAATGTATCTGAACTGCTTAACTGTTTATCTCTCCAGCAATGCATCTACAACCACTCATATTTACATCTGACTCAGCTGCTTGCTATCCGTATCTGTAACTGTAGACTGAGTATCTAAGATCACGTTTATGTCTAAGATTACGTTTCCTTATTTGCTCACATATATAATATATATTTGTGTCATTAGCCACAGCCTTCGCTCTGTTTGCCGCCAAAGCTTAATCTGTATTTGCTTTGGCCACTGCATCTGTCGCTCTGCCTGCAAATTGTATCTGTATCTTTGCTTGGCCGTATCTGTGTGTGTGTGCATCGGCGACTGCCCCTATATCTGCTTGGCCGTAATCGTGGTGCATTACACTCTCGCGGCCAAAACGGGCTGCGGCCACTTCCAGGTCAAGCAACTTCCTCAGTTCCGAGGTTATCCGCGGCTGCCGCGGTTGATGCCTGCCGGCGCTGCTGTCGCTGCCGCTGCTGCCGCTGCCGCTGCTGCTGCCATAACTGAATAATTGTATCGCATACGTGACGATATCATTGACCCAAGGGTGCAGTTACCTTGTGCTCCTGTCATTCAGATATATTTTGTACAAATACCCTGACTCATGCTGCTTGCAGTGGGGTATATTGTTGAGACAGACTATGTGACAGCAGATGAAGAGGTCATTTTGAGAGATTCGTTTTGCTCTGGATTGTTGACTATTTGATGTGTGTTTCTAATGTGGGGAATATATATGCTAAGTATGCTCTTTAAGATTAGATATATATTATATAAAAAAGGGTATCCTAGAGTAGTGATTGTAGAAAGAGAGAGACGGAGAGGAAGAGGGGTTAAATGAAAGAGAAAAGAAGAGATAGTGAGAGAGAAAAAGAGGGAAAAAACATATAGATGTGACATAGAAAATAAGAGTGAGAACGGGGAAAGAGAGAGAGAAAGGGGGAAGGAGAGAGTAATGGCGGTGGAGAGAGAGAGAGATAGAGAGAGAGGGAGAAGGAGAGGGAGAGAGATGGAGGAAAGGTGAGAGAGAGCATATGATAGAGAGAGAGAAAGAAAGGGGACATAAAAGAGAGAAAACGAGAAGGAGAGATTGAGAAAGAGATCTCTCACGCACTCTCCTTTCCTCTCATTAATATTCAAAGTCTTGTATCTGAAACAATCTGCAGAAGGTGATGCAACGTTCCCTTATGATCGATAACATATCGATAAACTCATATCTCTGCTACAGTTTAAACATCACTGCCTTGCTTATACACAGTTTAAAAGTCATTGAATCAACTGCTTACCCTCCGCCCAAGCTATTACGTAGTTACTACAACCAAATCCCACAAATCTTTTCAATATATTCACTTCTCCCCCCCCAAAACAACAATTTAAATAACTCAACTTCGCATTTTGTAAATTATTCTTCAGCTTTAACGCCACTTTGGTGAATTGCTGGTGATTAAAGCATTGCCCAGCGTATTGCGCCGTCTCGCCAACCCGTTTTCAATGTTCTGACTGGTTTTTGTTTGATTCGAAAATGTGTTTCGCCTGGAGTGCGTTGATCCGTTATTGCCGCCGCTTTTAACCTTGTTTGACAAACAGCAGCAGCAGCAGCCTCGCCCCCGCTCCCTCCCCCGGCAATCCCTTTTTGTCGAGTGCCTGCGACACTCTCGCTGCTGGGGCTGCGCTCGAAGAGCTCCTCACACGCCCCGTTACGGCGCTCATGATCACGACCAACTTGCTCAGTGTCGCGCTAATGATGCATAAATTAAAAGAGCTGATGAAATTTGCCAGACGATTCGCATAAGCAGCCAAAAGTGCATAAAAATATGGCCAAAAAAACAGCGAAAACAGTTAACAGAAACAAAAAAAGAAAAAAAAAACAAGCTGAGATGAGAGAGAAGAAAATAAACTAAAATTATGCAGTTATTTTTACACGCTTGGCATTACAAGGCGGCCCTGCCACGCCCACCCCACAAATGTTGGCCACAAAGTCCACTTGGCCTGGCGCCCTGCCTTTGAGGCTATTTATAAACCAGCAACAACAACAGCAATGCGAATAGCAATGCATTAGGCCAATATTGTTGCTCTCAGCAGCTGCTAATTGGCACTGAGTGTATGGGTGTGTGTGAGTGTGTGTGTGTGTGTGTGTGTGGGTGTGGGTGTGTGTGTGGGGCTGCCATTGCGGTAGGTTCACGCCTGGCACACGCTGCGTATACGTATTCGTTCGCTTTATGGGCAGCACCGCGTATCACGCATACGACCCGTGTGGCCCTAGCATTGGCTTCCTTTTGCGCTCCGCTCGCTTATCAAACGAGCCAATTTTAAAGTCAGCCTCGTATCGGCTCGGCTATTTATAGCCAGCGCGACTCGACGTGCTTCCACACTCATCATCACAAATAAAAATAATACAAATTTGCTCGTCTAGCAGATGCCCTGCAGATGACCGTGTCAAAGTCCAAAACGTATTCGGTGATTATACATATTTTATTAGGCAATGCTCAGCAGGCGGGCCGAGATCAAAGTAAAGCTGAAGCTTATTGCTAGAGTAATCGATATGTATCGAATATCGAGTATTAAATATCTAATATCTTAATGATAAGTTATAACATTTGTCTTATAGTCTAGACACTGCTCTTCTCTCTGGGAGTCTAAATAGTCTAGTCTAGACTCTGCTTTTTTCTCTGGGAATCTAGCTAGTCTTTCTCATCAATATATATTTGCAAATCGATAAATATCGATAGCATATAACACTTAGGCACCCCTCTAATACTTGAAGTTCTATTTCTCAACTGATTGAGTAGACTCTAGACTCTACTTTCAACTCTGGAGTCTAGCTAGTCTAGTCTAGACTCTGGTCGGCTCTTTTCTACTCCTCCCTCATTAATATACATTTGCAAATCGATAAATATCGATTACATATAGTATTTAAGCGCCTCCTCTCCAATGGTCCAATGGTCTAGACTCTGCTTTTTTCTCTAAGAATATAGCTAGTCTAGTCTAGACTCTGTTCTACTCTTCTCTACATCTCTCTCATATATATATATTTGCAAATCGATAAATATCGATTACATATAACATTTTAGGGCCTCCTTTCCTCTCTCTTCTCATTGCTCAACTGATTGATATATGAGTCACTAGACTATACTTTTAACTCTGGAATCTAGCTAGTCTAGTCTAGACTCTACTCTGCTCTTATCTACTCCTCTCTCATTAATATATGTTTTCAAATCGATAAATATCGATTACATATAGCACTTAAGCTCCTTAGAGGCATATACTTGAAGATTGCAAAATTTGTCTTGAAGTTCTATTGCTCAACTGATTGATAGATGGGCCACTTCCTGCTGCCCCGACGCATGTTGCACTCCACTTGAGCCGTCTCAAGGGGTTTTCCTCTAATCTGAAGATCTGTCTGCGATCGTTAGCCAATGCATGACATCATTCCAAAGTTCAAATCAATATACATATATAATTGCTGTTATTGTTGTTGCTGTTGTTGTTGCTGATTTGCGACCGGCCTGCTTTACATTTTTTACACTCATCGCTGGCTCAGGGTCTGGGGCTGTTTGGTTCAACGTTTTCTCAATTTCGTTTTGCGCATTGACCTTTTCGCGCAATTCGCTGCTGTTTGTTGTTTATTTCGGCTTTTTTGTTGCAATCGCTGCTTCCTCCTCGTCGACGCGCGGTTGTCCTTGCCAAGTGCCAACGCCTCGCGGCACATGCTCGAAAGGTGATCTTGAGCCTGGGTATTGCCTTTCAAGTGGAAATATATGGGTTCGTAGTACAGCCAACCTTCTCTCGCTCGGTCTCTCTCGTTCTCTCTCTTGCTTGCTGCCTCTTTTTCGGCGTGGATCATCCGATCGATTTATGGCCCCCAAAGTCACAACACACGATGCATAATTTGCAAAAATATGTTAATTAGATTTTGTTTGTGCCTTCCTTTTTTTTCATTAGACTCTGCCTCTTCTGCGCTTTGATTATAAGCCGAATAATTCCACGCTATGCGCACTCTTACCAAAATAAACTTATAATAATCATAAAGAAAAAAGAAGAAAAAGGTGTATATTTATCTGTCACATACCCTGTAATTATTAGGAAGTTGTATGTGAGTTTTAATTTATTAAATTATTATTATTTTATTAGTATACCCTGAACCCATTGAAAATGGGATTTTTTATTTATTATTTTTATTATTTATTTCTTATTATTATTATTTATTATATTAATATTTTTTTAAACTTTTTATTATTTATTTTCATTCAACTTCCATTTTAAATAAAAAATAAATAAATAAAAATAAAAAATATTTTATTCTTTTTTTTATTTTTCATTTACTATTTTTATTATTTATTTATTATATTAATAGTTTTTTAATATTTTTATTATTTCTTTTCAATCAATTTAAATTTTAAATAAGTAATAAAAACAAATACAAAATTACAATTTTAATAAAATTAAAAAAAAATCGTATACTATAGTAAAAATTCATTGTAATGCTCAAATCTCATCAAATCCCATTTACTAGGTATCTGCGTGTGCTCCCCTGGCGCTGGATTCATTATTATTTGTTTATGGAAACGCGTTGAGAGTTGCTAAAAATAAATAAATAATAAATAGGCGACTAAATGTTGCTCGTGCTGCGCTCAGCAGCGACAATAATAAACAGAGAAAATGTGCTAAATTGTTGTGCGCAACGCATTGCCTGAGATTGGCCGGATCACGCCTTTTAGTGCCCACTGTAGCTGCCTTTTCGGCCCTCTCAGTCGCGCAGCACTTGATGTTTTAATCTTTGAATGCGACTTTGTAAACTTTTGTTGTTGTTTTTTCCTTTTGCCATTTGCTATAAATAAATGTTTTACATATTTTATAGCCGCCGTCGGCGGGCAAAGCTTTCAGCGCTGGTCACCCAGACAAGGCCGCATTTGCGTCACACATGGAATTCGAATTTGAATTTGCCCATAGGGCCATTGAAATGGGGCTTTGGACTAATGCAGACCTGTTTTTCTTCTTCCTCTCGCATTTGGCCAGGCCAAACCCAGTTTACATTCACAAAGTTCTCGCAAAATATAATCAGAATTTTTAGGTCAATTGTAAATTCTTATATATCAAATCGAATCTAAAATCTATATTTAAGTTCATTATCTTTGATTGAAGCAAAACTTCAAATTTTTATTGCTATTATATTTTTTATTTTACCTTATTTCAAGTTTCTCTCTTCATTGATAACTCTATTTATTTGTTTATATAAAATCGTAGCCCCATTTGCTGAGGCTCACTCAATCGCGCAAGTGAACACTCAATAAGTGCGTGGATACGTATTATCTGCCGTCAGCGATAACGCCTCACCCACACACACATACATACACACACACGCACATTCATGGCTGTACTCATTGGTGATCGTCATGCGACGACATTCGTCACAGACAGAAAATAAATATCGACTAAAGTCAAGCACTTGAACAAAATGAAATTGTAGTTCAGCTCTCAAGATGTTAAACCCTAAAATACCCTGTAGAGAGCATATGGGAAAGTACAGTTGTGCATGGCATAGGTGTGACAGACATGAAGCTCAAGAGAAGCAACTGTACTTTTTTCAGCAGGAGTTTGAAGCATATTTATAAGGAAATTACTTTTGGAAATTACTACCTCTAGTAGTCAGATCTAACTTAGAGATCTTTATGATTATATATATATATAAATGTGAAATTCAATGATAAATGTAATTAATAATAGTTTCCCATTTTAAATGAGTTTAGGGTATTAAAAAAAACAGTAGAGCCTACGTATCTATCTGAGATGTTCCAAAACTATTTTTTTATCGATATTAATCGATTTTATTATAAAATATTTTTATATAAATATATGTTGTAAAATATATATATATAAAAGCAACTTATTTCAGAAGGAGTTACTTTCAAGCATATTATTCGAAAATAATTTCTTTGATATTCCTCTAATAAAAAGATAAGATCTTTAAGATTATATATAAAAATTTTAATTAATTAATAGAAAAATAAGTAAAGTCCACTTATCTATCTAAGGTATTTCAGAACTATTTCCATCGATACCTATCAATTTTATTGTAAAATATATTGATTTTCAGACAACTCGAATGCCTCAGATAAAAACTTTAGTACACATATCAGATCAAATCTCTAGCTTCATCAAAATCTTCAAAATTACGAACTTCATCATACCCACTCACGCTCAACTATACTACAGGGTATCAACAATAGCAAAACACTCTGAACAAACTGGCAAGGTGGGTTGGGTTGGGTGCTCATGTCTTGTGGTAGACTAAAGCGCTGCGCACTTGGGCTATTTCCATTGTTGACAGACGACGACGAGCAACGAGCCTCCAAAGGTTCCCACACCGACAAAAGCAACAGCAACAAACAGAGAAGAACAGCAAATCAACAGCGCCAAATCCCAGGGGCAGTTATCGACCCACAGTCGACGCTCAACAACGCCCCTTATAAGCTCGCCAGCGTCAGATAAACAAACCCAAGATAAACCCAGCAATATAATGAATAAAAATAATAATACTACTAATATTGATGACTGATTGGATACGCAAAAGATGTGCAGCTGGCTAGCTAGCTAGCTTTAGATAGAAGATTCCACTTCCTCCATTAGAAGTTCTGGCCCGACAGATGATTAACTGTATTCTGCTAGCATTGTTCGTCGTTTTCTCTATGTCCAACATCTTGTCGGTTGACTCACTTGCATGTATTTCGCCACTTAGACTGCCTCTTAGTCACTGTGCGCATTGTGTGCAAAACAAAGTTTTTGTGATTAGCGAAAAAAATGGCCTAGAAGGCGATTATTATATAAGACTCAGAGTTTTTCAAATATTTATGAAATAGGTGTTACGAAATATAGAAAAAGATATATGACTTTTAATGACTTCTCCCCATCAAAAAATTAAATTTTAGAATTCCCAATCAGTTATAGACTCTCAAGATCTTACAGGTATTTCCAGTTAGGTAAAGACTTACAAAGTATTACGCCAAGTTTTCAGCGAATTCAATCGAAATGCTGAAAACCCAACAAGTGGCTAAAAATTTTAGTTCACAACATGCACGACTCGTTAGATACCCCTTACAAAATTCAACAACCTTCAAGCATTCGCTCACATCAAAGAACTTTTGTATAATATATAATACTAGACATTCAACTATTTATGGGATCAGCTGTACTCGAAATGCCGATTAGCTCTATGTACTATATATATACCCTATAAATATTTAATTGGCAGCAGATAATCACATTCCATTCAGCACAGATTCATTGAGAGCAAAAACCTAGTGATATTGCACTCAACGGCTGCATATACCCATTGATCTGGCCGCCCCAGTGGGCATATCAGCCGTGCAATCGATAGAAAGTTTATTTGAGCGAATGTTCCGCCGTAGTTTGGGTCGCACGCCGATTTGGGCGATGGCGATTACGTTGCTGCTGCGATAAGAAGCGGCCGCAGCCGCGCCCACCTCGTTTATGGGGCGTTGCGACCATGCGGCGTCCAGCTGGTCAGCCTTATCAAAGTTCCCGCAATGGGCTTGGCCGCTCACGGGGGAGACGCATCAGCCGTACAACTGTGCCGCGCGTCATGCAAATTGTGAATAACGCAATAAGATAGCTCGCCTTCTCCCTCTCTCTCTCTCTCTAGCGCTCTCTATTGCTGAGACACTCCCTCTCTCACTCTCTCGCTCTCTTTCTCTAGCTGTTAATCTATTTGCGCTCTTTCTCTCTCTCTCTTCCTCTGTTCACGTTGACTTCACGTGCCAATCAGCCGCAGAATATGCGACCTCGTCATCATATATACAACCACTCTATCCGGCGTATTGGACTACCTACCCCGCCCGTATACCTCTATATGCTCCACATTTATTTCTTTTTCTGCTTCTGCCATATAAACATGTATACTCGATTCACTACAATAAACAGAAGTTTATTAGTTTCTTGCAACGACCGGATTATTTATAGGTCCGTAATTACATTTCCGCACTGGGAACTATATTTTTTATCGCCCCCTTTTCGCATGCCCATAAATATTCAGCTTGGGCTTTCCAGCTATTTTTAGATAAGTCGAAAACTTTAAGAATTACAGAAATCAAATTTGGTATGCAAGCTCTTGGGAAGACTAGATAAATAAAGGAAAATCGATTTTTTAGATATATTTTAAAAATATCGAAAGAAACCCATTTTATATCTCACAAGTCTAGGTCTCTGGCTCATATTGATCTATGTCGTCAGCTTAGGGTATCTTCTAGTCGCTCACTTATTGGATTTTCCCATTTGATCTTATTAATGATGTTGTTTGTTGATTTCCCATTGTGAACACTCACGATTCCCAATCGGTTTATAATATGCATGATAATGTAGATGATCGTGATGATGCCAACTACGTCGACATAGGCGAAAATACGAAATACAAAAAACTGAAAAATATAAAAAATAATATGAAGGCAGAGAGACAAAGAGAACTGCCATTGCCCCATTAAAGGCGCTCGGATGAACCGGTTCAGGGTCAATCGACTGAGTCGTCGTCTGTCGCCTGCGTCGCCTTCGTTCCCTGCCGTCCTGCCTGCCACGGACGACGACTTTCAAGTTCAGTTGGAACATTTGGCAAGGGCAGGAACTGGGCCAAGGTCGGCCAAGTGGCCAGAATGATGCCAGGCAGCCAGAATGCCAGGTAAAAGGGGAATGCCACGCCAAGGCGAGCCAAGCCGCATCATTGCCCGCGGCATCTTCATCATGTTGTTCTGGCAGCTGGGCAAAGCCTTGACGCCGCTTCGTATTGTTTTGTACGTAAATTTCCATTGGCCTTCGGCTAGCCAGACCCATGTACATCCGATCGACCCCGAATTGAAGTAAAAAGTTCTCAGCACAAGACGCGATAGAGACGTGAGCATTGGCTAAACGCAGCGCGACGCAACGCAACGCGTCAGCCAGCACGTAGGCCCCCGCCTAGATGGAGGGATTAGGCGCTGCTCCAAGCAAATGATATGTCACGCGACAGTTATTACGGCGGAAAAAAAACTAGAAAATATTAATAATTGCAGTTGAAATAATACAGAGGGCTGAGGCAAGGTTCGACTCGCTTTTTAGACTCAATATATCGTAGAAAAAATCCCCTAAAGAAATCTTAACAATAAACAATCAAATATTTGCTTGATGAGATTTGAAAAGCTTATGAATTGCGGTCTTTATGACTGAGATGCATAAATTTATGCTCAAGTTTGGAAAAGTTTAAAATTGTTATACCCTGAGCCCATTGAAAATGGGAAATCAGGGAATAATGGATTTGTTGGATGTATGTAAAAGGCAGAAGGAGGCGTACCAGACCCCATAAAGTATATTCTTGATCAGGACGATAAGAAAAATCGATTTGGCCTTGTGCGTCTGTCCGTCCGTCCGTCAGTCCGTCCGTCCGTCTGTCCGCCCGTCCGTCCGTCTGTCCGTCCGTCCGTAAGTCCGTCCGTCCGTCTGTCCGTATGTTTGAACGCGCTGATTTCCGCTTCTATAAGAGCTAGAGACTTGAAATTTTTTTTTGGGTCCGTGTGTAGCACGCGCATTCTAAGCTTATTTTAAAAAATCGATAACTATCCCCAATTAATTGTTATCGATTAAAAACAAAATGGAAATTTATTTAAAAAATTATATCTCGCCCATCTTTTAAGCTAGAGACACCATATTTTATATTTAGCTTTACATGTATTTCATACAGTTTTGAATTTTGTTACATTTTGGATACCGGCCCCAAATTCCCCCAAATTCTATGAAAAACACAGATTCGACGGGGCTCAGGGTATCCCCTAGTCGGTCACGCCCAACTAGAGTTTTCTTACTTGTTTTTAGATGAAACTCTGCTTGTGCAGCATCTTCCACATCAGCTCGAATGAGCAGGGCCAACTATTTGTTTACTCCAGCAGCAAATTGATTTAGTTAATTTATAAATGCGCTAAACGAAATTTCATTGATTGTATCCGCAGGTGGGGCGCCGAGGGGCCATGCTCTGGCGCTGCATTGTCACGAGCTCATCGGAGCTGCCTCTGTTGCTGCTGCTGCTGCTGCTGCTGCATGACGTCATGGAGCCAAATTGTGAATTTGTGTGGCGCGTGTGAATTAAAAACGCGACAAAAGACAAGTTCGGGGGTTTTACCCGCATTCGCATTCGCATTCGGATGCCAAGAAAACTCAGCAGTAAAAGCAGAGAAAAGTCGAAAAAGAAATATGTTTATTTGTTCGAAAGGCGAAATGTGAAATGGGAAAAGGGAAATGTGAATGACTCGCAGCTGGGTGAAAATGAAAATGAAAATTTGGAAACTTGACGTTGGGTTGCCGTGCCGACTTTTAGATCCAATTCGAGCCGAATGCCAATGGCAAGATTGAGCACTCGCTGGCTACATGTTCCGCTGAGCAGCTGACGTCACGCTCACCTGTGATTGACGTCCGCTGCAGAAAGAGACACGAACAGCCAGCACAGCCAGCACACACATAACATTTAGCGCTGCTTGGGGCCAAATGGGGGAAAAAACAAAAACAGAATATGTTAGGCAGCTCGAGTTCATTAATAAGGCATATGGTGGGGAGGCCTTGAACCATCATCATCCGTCGTTGGCCCTGCGACGTCATTGGCAGCGTGGCTGCGGCGCTGCCTGACCTTTGGAGCGCAACAGGAGAAGCAGCGTGTGACGTCATTGAGAGCCTGCTGCTGGCTCTGCTGCTGCTGTTGCTGTTGCTGCGTAACCATTACATCAGGTTACGTCAATGCGCAAGCTCTGCGCTCTCTCTGGCCATCGTTCTTATGCTCTCTCTCTCCCTCGCCCATTCTCCGCATCTGGCAACCCTGTGCTTGGGCCTACGTGCACTTGCGAAGGTGCGTGGGCACGTGGACTTTGGGCGGCCATCCGCCCCCTCCGCATTTGCTGCTACGTAGGCGGCCTCCAAATGCGTGTCAAGGCAAATGGCGCACAAGTCCCGCACTGAACTTGAACTGTCGCCTGGAACCGGAATTCTTGCTAATTTTAGATGCCCTTCGCAGCGCTGATTAAATTGAAGCGCACATAGCTCGCACACATAACTGCGCCTAATTTGTATGGGTGGGCCGCACCTCTCAATGATGGGGTAGGCTCTCAATTGCGCTCTGCTCTTTGCATTCAGTGAAAAAATATATATAAATAAAATAAATAAATAAATAAACTAAATATTTCCACTGCAGCAAAATGTAGGAGCAGCGGCGGCAGCCCATTTACACGCCCACGCAACATCATGATTGCACTTGAGTTCCGTACAAAATTCAATTCCGTTTCCAATAACAAACAAAACACACGCAACAACAAATACTCACAGCCGCAAGCACTCACGTACACACACACACACACACACACAAGCACTCATGCTCACACGCTCACGCACACAGCCAGCCATAAATAGTGAAACAAGCACGCCGCCTTCTGTCTCGCTCCCACCCGACCGTCCGCACTGGCCCACACTGGCGACTGGCTGCGCTGGCAAGTATCAACAAATGTTCACGTGAACATCATGAGGTCAACGCGTGATACACAGTATGATAATTCACAGACATACACACACACACACACTGAGGCACGCTCTCTCGCGCGTGTTTTGCTTGTATGGCGTGCTAGTTTCAGTTTCGCTCTCGCCCCGTTGTGGTTGTTGTTGTTGCGCAAGAGAGCGACCGCAGTGTAAAGTAGTCACAGCTGTTTGATGGTGGCTCTCTTTTGTACTCTCCCTCCCGCTCTCGCACGTTCGCTGTATGGCACGAGCCCCTTTTTGCTTGTGAAACTGTTACGAGCGTCGCCAGCGTTGCCAGACCAACTCCCAGTCCATTGCGTGTAACAGGCTGAATTAACTATGGGCATTAATTTATCTTATTAATAGCAACAAGCAGCATTAATGCGACTCAAGCTGAGCTCAATTTTTCACACAGCTGGCAACACTGCTCTCGCTCAACTGGTGAGCGCGACAGCGCCCCCTCTCGCTCTAACATTCAGGTTTCGTCCATCAATGAAATGTGTCTGCGTCTGGGACTTTTGCTCGATTTATTCAGCTTTAGCTGCCCCCCAGTCGAACAATGCGGCTAATGTGCATGCAAATATATGCCAATATACATATATATGGCCGATCCAATATGTCGTCTGTCTGACTGTCTGTCTAAGCTCTAGCCTGTTTCTCATTTGTTGCTTTTTATCTTCTGCTCGCAGCGCTTAATCACGAACTTCCGTAGAGCAACAAATGCGTCAGCCGCAGCCGCAGCCTCAGCCGGGCCTCAGACTCAGCCATGGCTTCAACGGGGTGTGTCTGTGTACGCCTCTCACCACTACAGTTAGGCATGTGTGTGTGTGTGTGTGTGTGTGTGTGTGTGTGCTAGAGCTGCCTTTACTTTTCACGCTTGGTGTGCATGAACAGCGTCTATGAATAGATAGAGCTCCATGGAATTTTGTGCTTTCCCCCTAAGCGCCCCGTGGCCCATGGCCCAGAGCTAAACAGCTGATGACGTCCATGCGCTCGTTACGTGCGCGCGCTCTCCCTCTCTTTCTCTCTCTTTTGCTCTCCTTCTTCTGCTCAGCCTGGTAGGCCCACTGTGCGTGGGCACAGACCTGACCTTTTGCCGCCAACGCGAGCTTCATATCCCAGCTAAATGTCAGCTCGCAGCGGAGGCGTACCATCAGCTAGAGGCGAGAGAGCAAGTCACGATAGTTGAAATAAATTATAGACAAATTATATATTATATATATTGATTTTTATTTTTTAATATTTATTTTGCAATTTATTAACCTGATTTGCAGTTAATTCATTTTTGATTTGTTGCTATACAATTTAGCTTAGCTGCAAATCAGGTTAAGTTTAATTGCAAAAACAAATACGAAGCAAGAAAAAAATCGTTCGTCTCGTGCTCGTCGTGTATCGCACAACTCGTGCCTGGCTCGTGACACACGCACGCCTCTAGCTCGCGCTGCCCACGTTGCCAGCGCCTGGCCGAAAAGCAGTTACAATTGAGTCCTCCCAGTGCACTGCCCACCCAGTCGATGACGATTTTTAAAGAGAGCGCACTTAGCAGCACACCCGCGCGCAGCCCACTTACAACTGATTACGTCGGCAGCATGCGCTCCCTCCCTCTCTCTCACGCTCACTCACACTCGCGCGCCGTGTGCGTGTGTGTTTGCGCTGCGACTGCGACTGCGGCTGCGACTGCGATGGTCTGGTGGAAGTTCGCAGTCTGTGTTTTGTTCATTCGTCTGTTGAATTCTGAACGCAACGGTTCGTTCACTCGGGCTCCTCTGGCAGCCGCCTCTAGTGAAATAAAAGAGAAAGAAAAAAAACTTTAGAAGAAGCTTGTGTAAATCAAAGTGCTAACGCCGATTTAGATAAGTGATAAGGAGAAATTAAAAGTTAGCAACAAAAAAAAAAAAAAAAATACAGACTCCAGTGCCCCTGCAACAAGACTTTGTGTGCAGTGTGGAACAAGTGCAAAGTGCAAATAAATAAAATAAAAAAAAAAAATTTCAACACACACACAATGGACATGGATACGTTGCTGCTGCCATCGCCGCCTGCAACGCCCCCGCTGCGAGATAACAAAGTGGAAAATGTAAGTCCAAGTGACTCAGAGCTCGCCAGAGATTGACCTACAAAGTGAGGCGCATAAATGAGTGCAGTGCAAACTAATTAAAATTAAATGCGAAAAAATGCAGCGACACACACACACATGCACTCTCGTATATACAGTTACAGCGAATTCCCGCATTTATTCGTGCCCCCAGACGAGACGCCTTCGCTTTTGACAAATCACGCAACAAAAAAAAATACATGGCAAGGCAAACCATTTAGTCTCGTGCCTGCCTGCTTGCACTTGCCGTGTTTCTAAAAACAAAAGTCTCGCATCCCGCTCGCACCGCAGTAACGCTATGCGATCACGCAGCGGGCACGCTTTCACGTGAACACCGCATGCACAGCGAGTGATACAGCACACACACACACACACATCTATAGACACACACACACACACATACACACAGGGCGAACATTGGACTCCACAGCAATGTGGAATTGTCGTAGTTATTTGCGCGCCTTGCCTGCATGTGTGTATGTGTGTGTGTGTGTTTTTTGCTGAGAGCGCTTAGAGAGAGCCGCCTGCTGACGTAGTCCAAAGAGCATAAGTGTAAGAGTGCATGTGTGTGTGTGTGAGAGCGAGAGAGAAGACTGTGCGAAGGTGCGTTGTCAATTAGAAACAGCAAGCGGTAGAAAAACAAACAAAACCAAGCCCCAGACAGGCAGCGACGTCAACGGCGACGCTTCATATAAAAATATGTCACATTTTTTGCTTTCTGGTTATCGGGCGCACAGGCGAGCAAACAAACAAACAAAACAGACACACACACACGCACACAGACACACAGCAAGCGAAGGCAACGTGCCGAGCCCATAAAAAAAAACCAACAAGGCGTCGCTGCCAGCTGCGACGCAACCTGCACAAAACAAAAATTTTGGTGCATGCTTTTAGGCTGCGTCGCTAATTCTTAGGGCGCCGCAGTGGCTTTCAGCAAAAAGCCACGTCAGACGTTACCGACTAGTTGCTACCCTGTAATTATATATGTATATTGTTAGAGCCACGAGACTCAGTCACTTTTTATGCTACCCACTCACAGCGATTTTACAGGGTATATGCCAAAAAGTCATAATATCGCCATGGCATTAACCCCGCGTGAGAGGCGCAGCAAATTCGCAAATTTGCGTGGGGGCCGCCGCTGCGGGTTAAGGTCAAAAGTGAACGGCCTTGTCGCTTTTAACCAGCGCCGACGGCGACAGCGACGCCGACGTCGACGCCCTCGCACATAATTAGCGAATTTTTCTCTGGGGGTTTTTTGCACTCGCCAAAAAGTTATTGTAGGTCAACGTCGGACGGGGAAAAAGTGAATGTGTAGGAGGCAGTGAACCCGCCCGCCCACGTCTATTGAACTCCGTTGCTAATCGAACTCTTCTTCTCGCTCGCTCTTCTTCTTCCAGGCCGCCAAGGACAAGCAACTGGTGAATGAGAATCTGCTGAAGGCCAAGCTGAAGCTGGTCGCCAATCAGCAGAGCCAGAAGAACGGCATCATCACGCCCAATCCCTCGGACACCGAGGACGACACCGCCGATGTGCGGCCCTGCAAGAAGGCGCGCCTCGAACAGCCAGCGGTCACATTGACGCCGCCGCCCGACCAGCAGCAGCAGCAGCTCAAGTCGGAGCACGAACAGGATGCGGATGCACTGGCTCGGCGCGTCAGCGTCATCATGCGTGTGAATAGCCTGGGCACCGTCAGCTCGTCCAACGAGGAGAACAGCTCCAACTCCAGCTGCAGCTCGGCTGCTGCCGCCGCCCTCGCCACGCCCATTTCCGATGACTATCCGGAGGAGAACGTCTGGCGCAATCTCAAATACAAAATGAATCGCAAACGAGCCGCCGAGGTGGCACTGCCCACTCCCACGCCCACGCCCACATCCACTCCAGCAACAGCTCCAGTCACGGCCCAGCTGCCCCTGGCCACATATGCCAGCACAGCTTGTCCTGTCTACATCGCAGCGCCCGCTCCGGACTCCCAGCTGCTGATCCTGAGCAACGTGGCAGCCACTGCCGCCGCCGCCATTGTGCCAGCGCCTTGCCAGTCCTCATCCTCCAGCTCCTCATCCACATGCTCCTCCGCGTCGTCCTGCTCGTCGGCGGGCAAACGGATTACGGCCGCCCAGGCGGCGGCCACGCGCAGTCGCATCTACGAGTGCAGCTTCCCGGACTGCGGCAAGAACTACTTCAAGAGCAGCCACCTGAAGGCCCACCAGCGCGTCCACACGGGCGAGCGTCCGTTCATCTGCAAGTGGGACAACTGCGACAAGCGCTTCTCGCGCTCCGACGAGCTCTCGCGGCACAAGCGCACGCACACCGGCGAGAAGAAGTTCCAGTGCCACGTCTGCTCCAAGAAGTTCATGCGCAGCGATCACCTCTCCAAGCACGTCAAGCGCCACAACAAGGACAAGGCCAACGGGGTCAATCGCAACGTGACCTTCGGCTCGACAGCCGCCGAGGCGGCAGCCGCTGCCGCCGCCGCCTCCGCTGCGGCAGCCATGTGTGAGCCCACGCTGCAGCTGCGCGCCATCGCACCAGCCATCAGCAGCAGCAGCAGCAACAGCAGCAGCAGCTCCAGCTGCAGCTCCGCCTCGAGTCCAGCACAATCGCCCGCCACATCCAGCAGCCTGCACATCTACAGAGCGCAGGATCTGCTGCGGCTGCAGCAGCAGGCGTCCACGTTCGTGGGCGCCTTCGTGGCCAGCCGATAGGCGTGGCCCAATCTCATCTCGACACAGTATGACCAAGCTAACTCCGGAGCCGATCCACAAGCGGGCCACAGCTGGCGTAGTCTTAAGTTCTAGTTAGGAGCTACTTCTTGTCATCGTTACCTTAGGATTCACACACACACACACAAATTATTCCTCTATGGATACACTCACACACCCATCCACATCTTAGTTTAGAGCTCTTCTGATTATACCTAGTGCATACACTATATATACTATATATAGCTACAACATCTGTGATATCTAAGTTTTCTTAACACTTTTTCTATCGTACAATAATTATCGCTGGTAAATTTTTAGATCCGAGCTAAATTGTATTTATTGCGTGGAAAAGATGCCTGGAATACCTAACCAGTATCCCAGGTCCCAATCTCAAGAAAACACAAAAAACATCTAAACAAAAAGAAAATAGAAATACAATGTGAAAATATATTTTCCATATAATAATTTAAACCAAGTCTTTCAAATGGGTTCCGAAACGTCCTCTCAAATCTCTTTAAATATTTTTAGCTCTACAATCTCCTTATCTAACTCTATATCTTATCTAGAGCGGATTACAATATCATATCATTAGCCTAATTTAGCACGTCTATAAATGTCCGCCTAGGCATATAGACCTGCCGGGTTAGACGCCCAGCAGGGTGCTCAGCTCGCACATGACGCGTGGCTTGGATTGGGGCGAGCAGGCCTGGCGCACGGCCATCTCCCAGGTGTCCAGCAGGTGGGACAGCGAATAGTTCTTGGGCAGCTTGGACATGCGCGCGATCAGCGCCTGCTGCACCGTCTGCAGGAACGGCGTCGCCGAGTACTCCTGCTCGGTGAGGGAGCAGTCGGGCGACTGCCAGGGATACTCCTCCGGCACGCTCACGCTCACCGGCGGCACGCTGGGCAGGCACTTGTCGTCCAGGCAGCAGATCAAGCGTATTGTCTTATTGTTGTTTTGAGCTGTTGTGTCTAGCTTCACCTTGAACTTGGTGTCCAGGCGCGCGATCTCGCCCTGCAGCACATGCGGCACATCCTGTTCGAATGGCGACGACTTCTCCTCCAGGCGCGGCTTCTTGGCCGGCACAGGCGCACAGATATCCGTGCCGAAGAGCAGCTCCAGGCTGGGACGGAATGTGCGATGCAGCGTGTGATTGGCCAGCGGACTCTGCAGCGTCGTGTTGATTACCTCCAGGAGCGGATTGGACGATTTCTGTGCATCGACATGACAAAGAGTTAGACAAAGACGATTTTATGAGAGGATTGCCTTACGCCAAACTGCTGACCCGAATAGGAGACCAGGTCCATCTTCTCCAGCGCCTTCTCACACTTGAGCAACGTATCCAGCTGCACACGCTGCGTCGGATTGCAGAGGATCTCCAGCAGCTTGCTCATCTTCGTCATCTTTTCGACATCTGCAAAGGGAGAAGTGGATTATAAATAATCTCATCTGAATATGATGAAATCAACTCACTGGTGCCATCATTGCTAATCTTGCCCAGCATGCGCTTCAGCGGCTCAATGTATTTGGTCAGCTGCTTGTACTTCTCCCTGTACAGCGCCTCCTCCTGCGGATTGAACGGACTGTTGCCCGTCACCTGGCCGGGCGTATTGATCGATGCGCTCGGCGACTGCTGCCGGATGTTGCGCTGCGGGTTCTGCATCATCATCTGCGGACTGGACTGGGGCACCAGTGCTGGGCTGGGTATCATTTGAGGCGTGGGCATCTGTGGTGTCGGTGGCTGCTGTGTCGGCGTCTGATTGCCCACCAATTGCTGTTGTTGTTGTTGCTGCTGTTGCTGCTGCTGCTGTTGTAGCTGTTGCAATTGTTGCTGCTGCTGCAGTTGCTGGGCATCCGCCGGCGAGGGACTGGAGCGCATGAAGGGCTGCTGCGGCTGCTGCTGGCCGCCGACGACTCCGCCCCGATTGCCCGGAAACATTTGTCCCGCCTGGCCCATTGCCATGTTCGGCTTCTGCTGCATGTTGGGCGGCATATTCACGTTCATGCCGCCCATGGGATTCATGGCGCCGCCCTGCTGCACTGCATTCGGCGGCAAGCCGCCAGGGCCACCCACCTGCTGCTGGCCAGCCGGCCCGCCCACCACATTATGCTGCTGCTGCATATTGGAGGGCATGCCCTGCATGCCTTGGTTGAGCCGCATCATGGGATTGCCCATGCCCATCTGAAAGATTGACATTGATTAGCATGTTAGCAGTGTGGAGTGGTGTCCACTTACCACCATGGGCGACATCTGATTGGGCATGCCACCAGCTGCACCGCCCGCAGGTCCACTATTGGGTCCCGGACCCACCATCTGATTGGGCATGCCGCCTGCATTGGCCACAATCTGGCCCTGGCCCTGCGCCACAGCGGGTCCCATGGCGTTCAGTTGCATGCTGCCGGCGCCGCCAGGTCCATTGCCTCCCGCCATTTGCTGCACTTGCACCATTTGCTGGCCTCCAGCGCCAGCTCCCATGGGCAGTTGGCCGCGTATATTTGGCATCGGTTGCATCTGCTGCTGCCCGGGTCGCTGCTGATTCAGCGTCTGCAGCAAATTGGACGCAGTGCCCGGCCCACCCGGACCGGCCATTTGATTGGGACCCGGTGCTCCGCCCATGGGTATCAATTGAGGATTGCGATTGCCCTGGCTAGCCAGATTTTGCAGTGCATTCAGTGGGTCCTGCATTATATTCTGCTGCCCCATCTCTGCATTGGGCGGCGGCTGTTGCTGCTGTTGGAGCTGCTGCTGTTGTTGCTGCTGCTGCAGGGCCTGGGACTTGCGAGACACGTCCTTGTAGTGCATAAACAGCTTGGCCACCAGGCCCAGATACTCATCCTTGTTCCGCGACTTGCGGAAGATGTGATTCTCCATCATGCTGGCGTTTTTATTCGGATCCGGCCCATTCTGCGGCAACATGTCATGGCTGTCGGAAAATGTTAATAAACCTGCATTTGCCGTAGACAAGTCGACTACTTACATTTTGGAAATCACACTTTGACGAAAGTTCTGGCTCTGCCACTCTTCAGCCATGTTTGAATTAATCTTTTGTCCCCTTTAATAAATGGAATTCACAATTCTCGAATTTGCTCTAATTTACGCTTCTCTTTTCATTTTTGTTATCGTTATCGATAGTGCATATCGAATGTATTCGCGCTGCCACTTGGCGTTTGTTTACATTTTGAAGTAATTTCTTACCGCTATGTGGCAACACTGCATTTGTTTTAAGCCCGTCTGGCAGGCTTACGTTTCTCAGTTAATTGTGGCGCGCAAATTCGGGAGAAACGAAAGAAATGAAAAGAGAAATAAACGTTTACCAACTAATTATGAACCCGGCACTCTTGTGTTTTGTTAACTGTAAATATAGAACGACATGTTCAATTAGCACCAACTCAGGCTCATGTATGCCACGGCGCTGTCAGTCAAGTGGCCGACTAAAACACCTGTATGAGGTTCTCTGCTGCGCACACACATACACATATAGATACGCAAAACACTGAGAACAGCTCGCGCGCTCTAAACTTTTACTAGCTTTCGTTTTGGCGCGTGCTTCTGCTTTGGCTCACCGTTTTTTACCGTTGCTCATTCGTATCTCGACTTTCAGACAGAGCGCACGTTCGTTCGGCAGCTCGTTCGTTCGCTCGTTCGTGTGTGTGTGTGTGTTTATTTCTTTGCGTTGTTATTAACTTTTATATTTACTACGTCTACGTTCCTCGTACGTACAAACATATGTACATACATGTACTTGTACATCTCTATATTGTATGTGTCGCTTATATTTTGTTCTCTACAATTTACGCGCTGATATTTGAATTCGCCACGCCGCTGCCACCTGTACAGCGTTCGTTTGGTGTCTTCTGCCGCTGGCCCCGCTCCAGCAGCAACAACAACAAGCACAATAATTGGCAACGCTGTCAATGCCGGCTGCATTCAAAGTCGTGTTTTGTGTACGTGTATTTGTGCCTCTAACTGTCAACTTCGTGCAAAAAGCGTCGACGTCGGTCACTAAATTACCCAAAAATTGTTTCATTAACGTATCTTTTTACAAAACAACAAGAACCGCAACAATAATAAAAGCAACATCAACAGCCGTAACCAAAACAAGTAAAATAGTGTGTTTTATCAGTTACCTTGGCGAATGAAAATTTGTGCCAAGCAGCGGCAGAGCAGCGGCGTCGCCGTCAGCGTCGACGTTGTGCGTTTACATGTGTGGTGCGTAGAAAATGATAATTGAATGCAATAAATAAAAGTTCACTACAACAACAACAACAGCAGCAGCAGCAGCAGAGTAATATCAAATTATATCATAACGGCGCACAACAACAATATAATCAAGCGAAACGGCAGATACAAAACAAACACACAACAACAACAAAATAACAAACGGCAGAACGTTTAAGTGAGCAGCGGCAGCGACGCGACGTCGCGATATAGGCAGCGACAGCGAAAATAGCAACAAAATGTCGAAAAACTGTTGAGGTTCGTATTTGTATGTGTGTGTGTGTGTGTGTGTGTGTGTGAGTCTGTAATATTAACTTTGTGTGTGCTTTATGAATGCCGTGCGCTCTACTGTGCATGTATGTGTAGGTGAATACGTGGTTTATTTGCTGCTTCAGTGCATACGCTGGCTTCGTGCTGCCCCCTTCTCTGCTGCGTTCTCATGCACATTCTCACTCTCTCTTTCTCTGTCTCTCATGCGCTTCTCCTTCTGTGTGTAGCTTATGCGGCCAGCGTCGCAGTCGACGCAGTCTTGGGCTGCTCTACTTATTCTGTTCTTTTGGCATTTTTTTTTGCGCCCCAATAGCGACAGCGACGATGTTGATTACAGCCTACGGCCCAAAATGCCCCAACACACATACACGCACACAAACACACACACACACACACACACACACACAAGCAGACGAATTCAGACAAGCCATAACAATGGCAGCGGCAACAGCAAAAGTGTGTTGACATTTTTGTTGTTCTTGCTTTTGTTGTGTTTTCCCCGTCTGTTTTGCTCTATATGTATGTATGTGTAGCTGCAGTTGTGCGTGTGTAAGTGTCTCTGCCGCCTGGCAAGGGTAGCGTACGTGTTTAAATTATCAAGCTGAGCTTGTCAGCGCTAGCAGCACGCATTCACATACGTACATATGTATGTATGTATGTATATGGAAATACAGCTGTACAGCAGTGTGTACACATGTATACACGGGTTTAAATAAGTACGTATGTGTGTGTATATACGCTTGTAACTGTGCCGGTGGGCTGGAACTTGGACTGGAAGTGCGCAAAGGGCTTCAATTCACGACTAGAAATGACAAAATGACAAACAGACAGCGGAGAGAACGCAACCTATTGATTTTCAATCAATATTTATGGTGGCTTCCCTCACCCTGCGCTTCCGCTCGTGGCAAATGTGTCTTTTTCTTTCTGCCGCGGCCTTTTTAGCTTTTACTGTTTGTTGTTGTTGCTGCTTTTTTTTTTTGTTTTGTCTTACGCTTTGCTGTTCGATTTTTGAATATTGTCTTGCATTTGAATTGCTATTGTGGCTTCTTCTGTGGCTTCGGCGCCAGCGGCGCTGTCGCTGCTGCCGCTGTCGCTGCTGTTGCCGTTTTGTTGCTGTTTCTTTTTTGCTCTATTCTGGTTTCACCTTTGGGCGACGCGAGACTCACTCACGCATGCATAATCAACAACTGTATTGTGTGTGTGTGTGTGTGTCAGTGCGACTGCGCTGCCAACTTTGCTGCTTTTGCTTTGCTTTGCTTTTGCTATTGTTGTTGCTGTCACTGTAATCGCGGCTTTTTTATTATCATTTGATTGCGCTGCTTTTATGGTTGCCGTCGTTTTTCATTTTTCTGGCTGTGTTTTGTCGCCTATTTGTGTGTGTGTTTAATTTTGTATTTTTTTTTATTTTTTTTTTTTGTTTTTTTTTTGTCAATTCTCTTTTTGCAACGCAACAACCGCAACACCGATTTGGCTTTGTTTTTATATCAATTAGTCGCCGTTGCTGTTGCTGTTGCTGCATTACTTTATTTATTTACTTTACTTTCTTTGGCTCCCCTATTTTCACCTGGCCTGTCAGCGCCAGTGGCTCAAATCATTTCTTAATTTGTATTTGGTTTTTGCTTGTTTGTTTGTCTGCTGCTGGTCTTGTTTGTTGCTGCAGCTAACAGCTGCGCTGTTCGCCTGTCGCTTGTTTGTCACGCTTCACCATTGCGAACCGTTAGGCAACGTCAACCGCCCGCCCGCCCGCCGTTAATGGGAGCGTGCACTGCATTCGAGCCGTCGCACAGTGTGACTCATGTCTGGCGTGCCAGGACATAAAGTAGGTTATGTTTGCTTGGTGCTCTAATTTAGTATAGACGGACAAAATAGATATAGTTTATTAATTTTTTTTTTATTTGGACTAAATTTAATTTTGCTTACGAACTTTTAATCGGTATATCTCAGGGGAAGAGCATTCGACTGTAGATATTTATTATGCACTTTCATTTAGAAATATGCATTTTTATACTATATTAACTCATTTTATAAATAAATTATAAATACATAAATATATAAATAACATAGCATAAAATATTATTTATTTTATTATTAAATTATTTTTTGTGAATTCCCATGTTTGTCAACGTTGTCCCACTGTGCATCCATGCAACTGTCATGTTTGCTTATGAGTCTTCGCAGTGCATGTGTGTGTGTGTGTGTGTGCATGTGTACGCCTTTCATTTCCGCCGGCGCTGTAGCTGTCAAATGTGCAGAGACGTCAGGTGGCAGCTATCCCTGCCCACGACCCACCCCCAAAAGCCGAACCCTTTGGGGCTAGCCAGCCGGCTAGCTTTAGTTGTGTGCGCCACGTTTTCTCACCACGGCAACCACTTGTTTTCCCAAGCAAAACAACACACACACATATATATATATGTATATACATACATACACTCACACACACACACACACACACACACACACACACACACACACACACACACAAGCACACACAAGCACACACACACATGCAGAGCAAAAGGCGCTCACTCATTCACTCTCTCGCACACATGAACCCGCCCTGCTTTAAGCAGGACTTTCCGCTCTGTTTGTATGTGTCGCCTGCGCTGACAGCGGCGCCAGCGTCACAGCCAACGTCAGCAGCTGCGTCGACGCCAGCCGCAGCCGCACAATTCACACATTCCGTTGCGTCTCTTGCGTCGCGGCAACAGATGAAAAAGTTTATCGCGCGCACGCATTCGACAAACCACAGAAAATAAAAGTTTAAATAAAATTTCGTTGTTGCTTTTGTTTTTGTTTTTCTGTGTGTAAGTTTGTTGTTGCTGTTGCTTTTTATATCGAGTTATTTAATTTTAAAAATTACGCATACGCCGCGCTGGCAGATGTCAGCCTGTAACTAGACTACACAATCGAGTGCGGTCAAAAAACGTGCACGGTCCATCAACTACAGTCACTTCTCTCTCTCTCTTTCTCTCTCAGTCTTTCTCTTTGTGTATGTGTGTGTGTGTGTGTGAGTGAGGCTGTTGCGCGCGTTTTTTTCTTGCTCTGTCGCCTTGAACATCAACATATGGCAACATAATTGTGTCGCCTCTGAAGTCGCATTCGATTTGTGCATAAATTGTGTTGTTTACGCTGCAGTTTTGTTGTTTTATTCAACAGTTTGTTTATGGAATAACTCAGTTTAATCTAACATCTGGCCCGGTTAAGGTTTTTTACATACGCACAGCAAGGAAGCAAATAAAAGCTGTGTTTTTTTTTCACTTTAAAGTTCCATTTAAAGTTGCCTAAAATACTTTGAAAAAGGTTATAAATATTTTGTGATGAAATTTGGAGTGTTGAATGTGGGGAAAACGTGAAATTTGGGCATATAGAATTTATATTTAGATGAAATTTAAGCTTTGAATGAGTGAATATGTTAAATTTAATTATGTAGATTTTATATTGACCTAAGTGAACTCACGCTTGTGTGGTGTTATGCCTATGGAACTTGGTGTAGAGGCAGTTTAAAGTGATTTGGATGTACTTGGATGTACTTGGTGTAGATAGTGGAACGGGGCAGCATAGATTTTTATATGATATAGCGGCTTTATAAGTCCATCCAGACATCATTTTATGTGAAAAAGTCTGCAGTGAGATATTATGGAAAATATTAATAATATAATATATATATCATATTATATTAATTTATATATTATATAACTTATATATTATATGATATTAATTTATATATTATATAATATATATATATCCTTAATATATAGATATATCCAGATATATTATTAGATATATTTAGATATAGTATTAGCTATATATAGATATAATATAGTCTATATCTATATATATTATTAGCTAAATGATCAACATTTAGCCAGGACGAAATTCGAAATATCTCTATCAATTTTCATTGACTGTTCTTCCAGTATTTTTACACCGCCTCTGCCCCAATAGCCTAGTCAGTCAGAGCAACCCCTTCAATAGTTGTTGCACATTATCAACCTAAAATTGCTAACGGCTTTTAGAATGCTGTCAATGACATTTCTATTGCGATTGCGATCGCGATCTGCTTTATCGATTGCAATAATGATGATGATTTGGCCAATTGGCCACGCTCAATTAGCCTAAGAGCCCATCAATAATCGGGTGTGTGCGCTGCGTAGTTGGCCATTAGGTGATTAGAGCAGGGCATCCAATCCAATCTGTGGGCCATCATCGAGCTAACCAGCTCAGCTCGGCTCATCAGTCCACCTATAGCCTCGCATACGTGTGTTCGCGCGCCAACGAAAGTGAATTAACATAATGGATTCCGTGTATTACAGTGCTGCAGCGCCGCCTTGCATTTATCATACGAACTGCCAGCGCCGGCGGGCGAGGGGGGCGGGGCGCGTACGTGCTGCAAGAACGGAGGCATCGCCGGCTGCAACAGCGGCGGCGGCAGCGGCGGCAACAGCAGCTGCTGCCACTTGCGCTTTCGCTGACCGCTGCCTGCTGCGTCTGCTGGTCACAGGTGGTCAGCGTCGCCATCGACATCATCATCATCATCGTCGTCGGATTGTGTGTCAGTGGGATAGACTTAAGCGCAGTTCATTATTTATGCGGACAGAGGGCCAGCGCAGGCAGTGGGCCACCGCAATTAATATCTCCACTTTGAAGTACATGTGTGTGTTCGAGTGTGTGCGTGTGTGCGTGTGTGTGG
Source organism: Drosophila pegasa (assembly GCA_035046225.1). Classification (NCBI taxonomy): domain Eukaryota; kingdom Metazoa; phylum Arthropoda; class Insecta; order Diptera; family Drosophilidae; genus Drosophila; species Drosophila pegasa. The sequence goes on along the minus strand of JAWNOD010000473.1, from coordinate 350,644 downwards.
CACACTTTGTTGTGGGCGTTGACATTGAGAGTCGTCCGCCGTCACGCCCCATCGTGTAGTCCAGACGTGCTGTCGGCGGCCAGCTGTCCCTTGGCACAGTGAAGCAAATGTGGGAGTGTGGCAATAGGAAGCATACTGTGGGAAAAGTACTTGATCAAAGGCTGACTCTAGCTCAAGCAAAGAATGTACAGACATCGAATTTCGAAAATAGGGCGCATTCTTTAAAAGGGGAGAACTCTTTGCGTCGTTTTTCCTATGCGTCCGCCTGCTCGAATGCGGCTATCTCAAAAACTAGAAGAGTTAACTTAATGAAGCTTAAGATCTATATTCTCGCATGTATTTTGCAGGATAAGATAAACATTGTTTTTTACTATTATCCCCAATTTCTTCAATATAGACTAAGGCCATGGTAAGAAATGTTTTCGGGGTTGCTCTTGATTATTTAATAATTTTGCATATTTCATTTATTGGAAATATCTATGAAACATTTCCATAGATATGTGTCTATTTGTCCGTCTGTTTGAATGCGAGGATCTCGAAAACTACAAGAGTAAACCCAATGAATGTAGAGATCTGTATTCTCGTAAATATTTGGCAGAGTAAGACTATCAAGGTTCTTCGATTCCTTAAATGTAGACTTAAAGGAGACAAGCAATGTTTCATATTTTTCTCCTGAATTTTTAACAATTTAGCAAATTTAATATATTGGAAATATTTAATATATCAATCTGCTCATCTGTTTCAATGCCAGGATCTCGAAAACTATAAAAGTTAACCTAATGAAATTCCAAATTTGTACTCTCGCATTTACTTTCCACAATTAGACTCTCAATACTTTTTAATATTTTCCTTAATTTACTAAATATAGGCTCAAATCTATTTCAAGAATTGGTTTCTGGGGTTTCCTTTGATCATTTATTAATTTAACGAATTTAATTTGCTGGGCATATTTCATATATAATTCAAACACATTTTCTAGACAATTCTACTCCCCTGTTCTACGTTGTATATTACCTACTGGCCTACTCTATATGAAATTAACCGTAATTGAGTCCACTGTGCATTGTTCATCCGCCATGTTGGCCAGGCGCTTGGTGGCGGCAATCGTTAATATTTAATGGACAATCGCATTTCACAAAGTTGACGCGAGTACGTTTCATTTCTCTGACCTGAACGGGTTGTTGAGCGAAGCGGCAGGAGGGCGGAGGGGGCTGGGGTATTCCCGTACAGCTGGCCAGCATTTAGACATCAACCCCATTGACACACTTGAATGAGGACCTGCGCGTGGCTCGTGGTGCCGCGAAATGCGACATTTATGACCATTAAAGTCGCCAGCAGAAGCAGCTACAACGATGACAACAAAAGGGATGGGGGAGGGGGGGGGAGGGTGGTGTGGTAGTGGGGGCTGTTGTTTTGGGAGGTTTGGTTTGGGGCTTTCCATTTTTCATTTAAATGCCATGGAATAATTGCTTTTTCCTGTAGTGCAGCGCACATGTGCTTTTCTACGTCGGTGTGTGCATGTGTGTGTGTGTGTGTGTGTGTGTGTGTGTGTGTGTAAGGAGGAGGGGCTGAGGGGCAGGGGCAAATTAGGTACACTGTAAACAAAGCGGTCATTACATACGTACATACATACATGTGTGTGTATGTATATGAGTAAATTGTCAACTTTTGTTCTCATGCCCTTCAAAAATAGCATAAATAACTATGTTTCATTATGTCAGCTTGGGCTTAGCCGATTTTTCATGAACTTTTGTAAAGGTATTTGGTAAAAAGAAGAAAGTGAAATGCAGCAAGTCGTTTGAAGTGATATGTGGGATATATGACATGAGCTAAAGATTTAAATGACATGTAAAGAAAGGAGAAAAGAAAATTTACAGAAATAAATTTACTTTGATTTTCTATATATGATATAGTTTGTGTATAAGGCAGTTTTACAGAGATTCTTTAGGATATCAGCTTGAGTATATAATGTATTTTTTTTGATATTATCAGGTTTAGTTTTAACATGATTATCATCACGAAAAACCCTGGTTTCTTTTGTAATATTTATTAAAAAAAGTAATTTCTTAGGACAAATCTTAACCTAAAGAATTTTAATCTATAACAATATATACATATTTTTATGAGTTTAAGATATGAGTTCGTATAGAAATGTTTATAGTAATAGCTTGGTTTTGTGTATAGATAGGATAAAGCTTAAGTCAGTATATAGAAAATTTGTATAGAGATTCTTTAGGATATAAACTTATATATATATAAATAAAGAAATATATACTCAATATATAGACAAATTTCACAGAGATTCTTTGGGAGATGAGTTATAGCTAGCTAATATATTGAGAGATTTTATAGAGATTTTTTAGGAGACGAGCCTATCTAGCTATATATAGAAATTGTTATAGTTACTTAGTATCATAGAGGTTCTATAGAAAATTAAGTTATATAGCTATATAGATATGTATATAGTTATATCTAAACACTCCAAATATAAACCATAAAGTTGAACAGGCAACAGAGAGAATTTTTGCTTTAGCTAAGCCCCAATCTTTTCTTGAAAAAATATTAAAAATTATTTTGCGTGTGGATTCTCATTTGCTTTCATATTCTAATATGCATTAATCAAGTATTCTCTTTATGCCCCACATTGCCCCCGATGGGGTATGGTGTATGGTGCTTGAGCTACGGCCTGTCGCCTGTTCTAGCCGCGCTCTATGTCCTTGGTCAAGTTTTGCTTACCTTTTGTTGTTGTTGTTGTCATTGCAGCTGGCAGCATGGACTCGGCCGCCATGGCCATTGCTGTGGGCAGCAACTCGGGCCCCGGTAGCAGCAGCAGCGCGAGCAGCGGCTATGGCAGTGCCACGACGACGCCCACAACACCGCTGAGCTCCAACGGGCACTACGAGGGAACGGCCACGCCAATGGCCACCATTGCGACGGTGGCGCCCTTCTACAGCGAAGCGCTGACCAGCCTGGATGCGCAGCAGCGGCAGCAGCAGCAGCAGCAGCAACAACAACAACAGCAGCAGCAGCAGACGCACTTTTATCATCAGAATTATAACTATGGCGGCATGGAGGCGTACAACTACAGTGCGTACAACTACAATGCGCCCAGTGGGTACCAGAAGCTGGCGGCAGTCAAGTATAACAGCAGCAGCAGCAGCAATATTGGCGTCAGCAACACTAGCAGCAGCAGCAACAACCTTGGCAACATAAGCAACAGCAGCGGCGGCGGCGGCGTCAGCGGCAGCAGCAATCTCATGAGCAGCAGCAAGCCGCAGGCGGCGGCCACGCCCTTTTATGCCCAGAGCATGTCGATGTCGATGTCCATGTCGATGCCCATGACAGCGGGCAACTATATGAGTCAACCGAATCCCTATGAAGCGTACAAGTACAAGATGCCGACGCAGCTGCAACAGCAGCAGCAGCAACATCAACAGCAGCAGCAACATCAGCAACTGCAGCAACAGCAGCAACAGCAACAGTTGCAGCTGCAGTCAACGCAGCAATATCACAACCTGGTGCAGAAGCAAGGCCAGCAGCAGCCGCAGCAGCTGCAGCAGCAACAGTTGCCGGCACAGCAGCAGCAGCAGCAACAGTTGCCGCCGCTGGAGCCCAACTATGCAGCAATCAAGCCCAGCAGTCGCTACCAGAACATGCCACCCGCACTGTACGGCAGTCCCGGAGCGGCTGGGTCCAGCGCAGCGCCCAGCGCCCCAGGCCAGCTGCCCGGCTCGTACTACGACAAGTACGCGATGTCTCTCTACTCGCCGAACGGCGGCCTGAGCTTTGGAGCGCCGGCGCCGCTCTACAGTCCGCCGGAGCTGAGCGCGGAGTCGGCGTACCGCAAGTCCGGCCACTGGAACGTCGACTACAATGCGGCCAACTGTCGCACGGTGGGCAACGGCAGCGCCTATCATCACGCCGTACCGACTGCTCCTCCGCCCAATGCCAGCAGCAGCGATCTGTACTACAAGTACGACAAGTATACGTCGGCCCAGGCAACGGCTGCGTACGGCAGCAATCCCTACCAGGCGAACATGACGCAGCCGTATGGCACGCGCGGCATTTGGCCGCCGAATCCCGTGGAGAACGCGCTGCCCAACAGCCGGCAGAACTGCTGCACCCAGGCCTATCCGCAGCAGAGCTGCTACTATCCGCGCAGCAATGGCTACGGCTCGCAGCCGGCGCAGGCCAGCAGCCACAAGCTCAAGCATCCGACTGATCTCTACGCGTCCTACGAGCCCCTGCCGCCCGCCCAGCTGGGCTACGGCTATGCTCAGCCAGGCGCGGCGGGCGCACCGCCGCCCAACCCAGCGACGCCCGCCAGCAACAGCCAGCGCTACGTGCCCCAGCTGGGCCTCAACATGGGCCTCGGCATGGGCGTGGGCATGGAGGCGAACGTCAGCGGCGCCTACTACAACGATCTCAGCAGTCTGGACAGCTATGGGCCGGTGCCAGTGGCTGCACAGCAGACGCATCGCTCCCAGCCCTACCAGAGCGCCAGCTCCTTGGAGTACGCGTACAGGAAGCGCGCAGCGCCAACCAGCAGCGGCTGCTACCTGTCGGCAGGTGGAGCGCCACCCGCGCTGGGCAATCTGGAGGCGCACGTGGACAGCTTCGTGGGCTACGACCTGCATGCAGCGGCGCCCTCGCTCTATCCCTCGCAGCACCAGAAGCAGCTGCAGTCGCAGTCGCTGGCGCAGCCGCTGGCCCAGGCCAGCTCGAATAGCTCCAATATACGCGACTTTCTGTCCAGCTGGAACGACGACGAGGAGGAGCAGCCGGCGTCGCAGCCGACGCGCCTGGAGACCGAGCTGCAGCAGGCAGCGGTGGCTGTGGTGGCGCCTGTGGCAGCCGCTCCCAGCCAGTCGAACTTCATGTACGAGACGCTGCCGCCCACGGGTCCAGTGGCCACGGCCGTCCTGGACCTGCCGCAGTGCCCCTCGATGAACTTGCCGGACATCATCATCGACCATCACCACGAGAAGTCAGCGCTGGCGCCGAGCGTGGGCCATGTGGAGGACTCGTTCGGCAGCTTCGATGTGGAGAAGGAATTGGACGAGCTGCGTCTGAAGAAGTGCGGCGTCGAGGCCAACGAGACGCAGCCGGCTGACACCGATGCCCTGGCCGAGATACTGCGCGAGCCGGTGGTGTCGCCGCCAGAGGAGCCACTCGTGCTGCCGCTGTCCAGCCAACTGCTGCCGGACGCGTCGACCATTGAGTTCGACCAGAGCAACAGCAACTCCAACGAGTCCACGTTCGAGAAGGAGTACGAGACGTTCATCAACAAGAACGAGGTCAGCGACAGCGACCCAGATCCGAGTGCCCAGCTTAATGGAGGCTATGCGGATCAGGCCAATCGCTTCAAGTTCTACAAGAGGAAGCGGAAGGAAACGGAGCCGGCAGATGAGGCGACAGCGGAGGAGGCGATAGCGGAGGAGGCGACAGCGGAGGAGGCGATAGCGGAGCCGGCGATAGCGGAGGAGGCGGCAGCACCTTCACCAGTTGCTGCCTTAGATGTTGCTCCTGCTCCAGTTCCCTCTCCAATTCCCTCTCCTGCTGCAGCTCCCCCAGCTCTTGAGCCTGCTCCACTGGCGCCCAAGGCAGCGGCACGCGCCAGTCGCAAGCGTCTGGCGCGCCGACGACGCAATCGCATCAAGATGCTGAAGATTCTCGAGTTCGAGAGTCCCAAGATCAAGCATCGCTTCTATTTCCGCACGCTGAAGCTGCTGCGCCGTCGCTTCGCCCTGGCCCGGCAGCGGCAGCAGCGCGTGGAGCGCATGCGTCGCCACCTGGCGCTCAGCAAGGAGCGCCGCCTGCCGCTGATCAAGCGCGAGTCGGCGAAGCAATACAAGGGCCGGAGCACCTCGGATCGGGAGACGGTCATCAAGAGTGGCTACGCGCTGCGCGAGCATCAGGTGCAGCGGGAGCTGGAGCACTTGAATGGCGACTCCAACCATACGCTGCAGTCCGTGGAGCTGCTGGGCAGCTTCAAGGGCTTCGACGATGTGGAGAATACGAATCTGTCGCCCAAGGCCAAGCTGCACTCCGAGCCGGCTGAAGCCACGCCCACAAGTGTGGAGGCGAAGCAGCTGGAGATCCAGCGCTGGCTGGACCACAGCATGGAGGAGCATCCGGCTGCAATTCAGTCGGGAGAAGCGACAGCCACAGTCATCTGCTTGAGCTCATCCTCCTCTTCGTCGTCGTCGTCCTCCTCCTCATCCTCCTCAACAACATCCTCCGCCAGCTCGACGAGCTCCTCGTCCAGCTCAAGCTCGAGCAATTCGAGCGAGAAGCACGCACCCGGCTCGAGCAACAACAGCTGCTCCGGCGAGGAGAGTGACTTCAATGAGATGGCCGCCCTGGAGAAGGAGCTCTCGTTGACGGCGTTGCCCAAGGCCACGACGGATCTGCACAGCAGCGAGGGCGAGCAGCTGGCGTCCAACAAGGACATAGCGAAGCTCAAGCAAATCCTGGAGAGCGACGGCGACGGCGACGACGAGGAGCAGTCCCAGCAGTTGGCCAAGAACGTACCAAAGCTAAGTGACCTTAGTAAGATTGCCTTAAATAGTTCCTTAAAGTCTAGTGACATAGTCGGAGATGCGCCCGCGGCAGAGCAGCAGCGCGAGCTCAGCGTCGAGGAGGCGCTGGCTGAGATGTACCAGCAGATAGGCGTGGCCTCCGATGCCGAGGACACTGAGACGGAGGCGGATGCCAAGCAGCTGGTTGGCGCCGCCGCCGCCGCCTCCGCTGCCGACTCGGGCCAGGATGTGCTGCTGATCAATCTGGCCGAGATCTTCGACAACAGCAGCAGCGATCTCTACGTGGTGCAGTGCGACATGAACGAGAACATACTGGGCGTGGTCGAGCCGGACGAGCTGGAGGAGCAGCAGCCGACGGAGCAGGCCAACACCCAGCAGCAGCTGATCGAGCTGCTGGCCGAGCCGGAGGCGGAGCCGGAGGTGGAGTCGGAGGCGGATCACTTCGACGCCACGCCCATCATCCATCACGAGGAGGTGGTGCCGGATGGCAGCAGCAAGATCTGCGCCCGCCGCCAGTTCCTCAAGTACCTGCACGGCAAGTACGTGCAGAACAACGTCAGTCGCTACGATCACGCCCAGCGCGTGCTGCGCAAGTACAAGCGGCGCCTGCTGCTCCAGCAACGGCGGCAGTCGACGCACGCCACGCCCCCAGCGCGTAGGCGTTAACCAAAGAGAGCTGCAACAGAGCCAGAGCGTGTGAAGGCCTTCCAGCTCACTTGCTGGCGGGGAGGCGGGCGGGCTGTGGGGGCGGTAATCGTTGTCGTTCTAGCGTGAAAAATCAACTTGACGTGCCTAATGGATTAGAAATTTCAATTCAAATTATCCACACACACACACACACAGAGACAGATTTACACCTACACACACACATTTCGGGAATCTCAAAAGACTTGTTTATATGAAATCAAATTTTTTGGCATTTGTTTAGTACATACCGTAGTATATATACTAAATCTAATTCAATTTAATAATTCAAGTTATGCAGTTTTCTTTTCATTTATTTCTAGATGCAATTGTAAATAGTTGAAGCATAGCAAAGACTTAGTTTTTTAATACAAATACGGACATTTGCAGGTTCGGTGTGAAAGATAGATAGAAATAGAAAAATAAACTGGATTGAGTTTTTCATGAAGGTTGAGTTGAGATAATCTATATAAGGAGAAAAATTCAAGAAAAGGAATTAATTTGTTTAGAAATCTTTGTTAATATTATTTGTTGCTAATTCTTTCTTTAAATATATATTTTTTAATTTAAAAAAATTTAAAAAAGGTTTCTAAAATATATAAAGGTCAAGAAAAGAAGATCAATTTGTAAAGAAATCTTAAAAAATATTTTTCTATACAACATTTTTGTAACTCTTTCATGCAATATGTTTGTTTTATCAATTCTTGACAACTAAAAAAAAATGTTTGTATATATTATTTTTAAATATATGCAATAGCAAAGTTTTAGTGAACTCTATAAAGCTTTTGGGCATTCGAAAATATTTGTAAAATATTTAAGAAATTTCAATTTTGAGCCTGACTCAATCTAGGTTCATGAATTGAAGTTTCAGAGAGGCTTAAGCATAGATTCTTGATTCCAAACAATAACAAAAATATATATAAAATATTTTTATTAAAATTAAAGCTTTATTAATACAAATACAAAAACAGAATTTTTTGAAGTCTATAAAACGTTCTCTTATATTATAAAAAAAAGAATTTTTTCTCCATATTTTTTAGCTTTTCTTAGAAACCTCTTCTTCAATACTTTCTTTATATGAAATCTTAATCATGTTGCAGACAACCCTGCAAATGTCCATATGAACATATAAAATATCTAAATATATATATAAAATATATATTTAATATTTTTATATATATTTAACTACACATATTTATCAATTTTTTTTAGTAAATCGTGCAATATTTTTTTTAGCTGTGCAATTAACGTGTTTTAAGCTAATTTCTAAATAACATTTTTTTTTCAAATTCGAATCTCGTGCAATGTGGGGCCAGGCTGCGACGAGGGGGCGTGTCAGGGTGCGTACACCTGGCGTATACGCGATTAGCCGCATGCATCTGTGTGTGCGTGTTGCTCGAACTCGCGTGCAATTAGCTTTTTATTTTTTAAACTAAAAACAAAACAACAAAAAAATAAAAAATCGAGCACATATGTCATTGCAGCCATACATACATATTAATACTTATCTATATATACTTATAAATTGATATGCGAGTGCGACAGAGACAGCTAAACAACATTTATATTTCAGTTTTCTTTCATTCTCTCTCTCTCATTTTTTTTTAATTTTTTTGTTTTTGTTTTTATTTTTATCAGTTAAGTGTATCAGCATTTTAGTCGGTGCGGGACAATTTAGAGCCGTCGCTCATCAGAGGTCAAACAGCAGATAGCGCAAGATATACAGTTACAGATATGGACACATATGTATATATATGTTTCTATATATATGTCAACAGCTCTGTGTCATGTCTCTTGCGTGCTAACACACACAAATTGTTAACTTGGCTGTGTGTATAATTATGGCCAAGTAAAGCCCTTTTATTTCAAGTTGATGGCCATGTAGTTTGAGAAAAAAAAAACATTTAAATGGACAAAACACATCCCCACCCCCAGAGAAACGCCCCAAACACCTTGTTGTATACGCTGTTTTTAAAGTGCTAACAAAAGCTATCCTGCTGAGTGTGGGATCAAGAGATATAATCCAATATACAATCCTTTAAGCTCTACCTTTCTACAAATCTCTCTTGCATACAGAGAGATCTCTATAGAGCAGCAAACCTTATTTTCATTTTACTTACAATCTTACAGAGTATCTAGCAGTCGTTGCCACTTTTATTTAGTTTATCATCGTTTTTATATAGTTTCGTTAAGTTAAGATTTTGCCAACTGCCTTTGTTCAATGAAGGCCACCAAAATGCAGCCTAGACCAAAAAATACAACAAAAAACTGAGAATAAGAAGAAGAGAAATATATATATAAATCTATATACATATACACACACACTTATATATATATATAGCGCGAACTACTGTTAGTTTAAGATTGTTAGAGAGAAGCTGTTGGTTCAGTTAGTGCAAGACTTGTTTTTTGTTTTTAGTACAATTTACGTTAGGATCGGGAAATTGTTAAGCATAGCGGAATTTATATAGATCTATTTTTTAGCTATATAGATGTTTTCATATATACACACACATATATATTTATTATATATATTAGAGTATGTCTGGAAGACTTTTGGTGTAGAACTCTTGAATGGCCTTGTTTTTGCAAAGAGAATTTACACAACTTTGACGAAATATAGTAAGTAGATCCGGAACTGTAGATAAAGCCGCCTCTGCAAATTCGCAATGCAGTTGAAATGGGATTTGCCATGGCTTGCATAAGACCAGGAATAGAAAACGTTTAGCACTGTTTAGCTTTAACTAAGGAAACATAAAACAAAGCGATCTAATCATGTGAGACCAACCACCTATAGCTAAACTGCACCCACTTGGAACATCATTTCCTCTAGCTAAGACACATTCCAAAGGACCAAAAAACAAAAACAAAGATCACTGTATCACTAAATAACTGTTATTTATAAATGTAATATATGCAAGAGTAAAAGTAAAAACCTTTGTTGTTGTTGTTTGTGTTTGTTTCGTTCGCAATTTTATCAAGTTTTTGTGCAATATTTTTAGATGAGGAAAGCTAATCTTATTTAGTTTAATGTAATACGCTTAATTTTAGTACAAAACGCAAAAATTAAATGCAAAAAAATATACATGCCCACTTAATGTAATATTTATTATATATTCGAACTATATCTATATAAAACTATATCATCTAAATGTCCTACACACACACACACACCTCCTCTCCTCTATCTATGTATAAATTTTAAAGTATAACTAAATATTTATATGTCGTGTACAACTCGAGAGTTTTTTAGTCCCTAAGCATTATACGATATGTCCAGATTGTGACTATATATACATGTATGAATATATAAATGTGAATGTGAGTGTCTTTTTGAGCATATATTTAAATAAAAATTCAATATTATATAGATGGAACACCAGCAACAACAACAACAACTAAAATTGTATTGATTGAAATAAATGTTTTATGTACATGTTATTGCAATATGAAAAATTAAAGTGTTTTATTACGTAACTTGTGGCATAGGTATATAGATAACTATGTGAACTGAGCTACCAGAGAAGGTAGAGTCAGGAAATTTTGGTACAGATATATCTTACTATGTTGGGGTGCTCGTATATCATATATCGTATATGATACATATCATCTATTATAATAACATATATCATATATGATAATAATGTGGCATGTATAACTTATAAAATACATAGCTAATATTCTATATTTAATAATCTAGCAAATGGGCTACAATTGAGTTTATGCATGAATAGTTTTGTTTTGCTATTTCTTAAAGAATCTTCAAGATTGACCAAGGAATAACTGAAAAGAGCTGAACATAATATAAATTAAAAATCGTAAAGAATCGCGAAAGTTGGGAATTTGTATTATATTTCGGGCCAAACTCACTAATAATGCCACAGTGACCGTATTTAGAAGAACTGGCCAGCTATGACTTTTCCTTTTTCCTGAAAATTAAGAAGCATATTAAAGGTCGACAATTCAGGAGGTAAGCCCGATATCAAAGGAAAATCTATGTCACAAAAATAATCGACTTTTTTAAAGTTATTCGAGGATTCTATAATCTGGCAGGGATTCTTTTAAAGAGTATTTTGAAAACAACATTGTCAATACTTTGTAAACAGACCTGTTTTTTTGTTGATCAATTTGAAGATCAGCAAAAAATAAGAGATTTCTTATAGCTTATAAAGCTTATAGATTCCATACGTTTTTTCAGACTATCTGAATATCAATATCTAGCTAGAATCTATAAAAATTAAAGCCTCTTTTTAAAAGTAGTAGCTACATTTATATATAGTACAGAGCATATAAAGAGCTATATAGTGTCATCGCTATATATCTTTCTTAAGCTCGCCTTAATAAAGCCCATTCCATTTCTTTATAATACAGCAATATATATTGCGATTTTATTCGTTTGTTTTTTGTAGAATTCAAAAATACAGCACAGTTCACAAATCTAGAATTTGCAGGCTAAAGTAAAAAAACCAACTGGGTTTAGGTTGCATCATTGTCCTTCGCACCAAGGACTCGCTTAGTATTTGCCTCCGTTTCGTTCCTTTTCAACTCTCCCTTTCACTCTCACTCTTCCTCCCTTTGGTCCTACTCGTACTTGTCGAAGTAGCGCTTCTTCAGGTCCGGCGGATACGTCACATATATGTAGTGCTCGTTCTGTCCACCCACCTCGCTCTGCACGATCTCGTGCGTGGAGGAGGAGGCGCGCAGCGACTGCTGCGAGGCGCCCACATGCCGATGCCGCGTGTCCAGCGGCCGTGGATGCGTGTTGTAGTGAACACCACCGATGCCAGTGGCGCCAGCTGCGCCACCCGAGCCGCTCATATTGCTCACCACGCTCGTGGCGATGGGCCGGCCGGAGCTACTTGTATAGTCGCGTCGGTCTAAAATGTCCTGTGGGTAGCCCAGGCTCGTCGAGTGACGATGCAGCGGCGTGTTGGCGTTGGACGAGGAGCCCCCCACTTGCCGGCCGCCGGCCGACGAGCTGGTTGGCGTGCCCTGGCCCGCTCCCGGCGCCGCTGGACGCTGATCGGCGATGTAGTGACGCGGACTGTGCCGATGATACTGAACCGATTCGGGATACAAGTCGCGGCCCTGCTGCTGCTGCTGTTGCTGCTGTTGCTGGTAGTAGAGTTGCTGCTGGTGCTGCTGCTGCTGTTGCTGCTGATAGGGATCGGCAGTCCGACCAGGTATCCCGCCGGCGTCCAGCTGCAGCTCCTGCTGCGTGGCATAGTCGAGGTGGTAGTGGTGCGGCGCCGGCATGTAGATGCTGCCGCCGGCTCCGACGCCTGCATAGTGGTTGGCATTGATTGTCGTTTCTTCGGAGCTGAAACAAATGACTTGGGTTTGCTCAATCTCACATTGACGGACAGTAGCTGCTGCTGCTGCGGCCACACAGCCCCACTTACTCAAACAGTATCCAGATGATGTAGTAGCAGAAGCAGATGCCCGTCGACAGCACGAAGATCAGTATGACAATGAGGCCCCAGGGAAAGGCACGTGGCTCCAGCGGGCCGTCCTCCCAGTAGCGATCACAGGTGAGGTACCAGCAGACCGCCTTGTTCATCTCCTCCTCCATCTCCTTGAAGGCCTGATCCGACATGGCCAGCAGCAGGCCGCCAATGCAGGTGCGCAGTAGCAGCTCGCAGCGCGCCTTCAGCTTGCTCAGCTCCTCCGGCTTGCAGTTGGCCCGCACCTTGGCCTGCCCGTTGGCGCCGTCCACAGTCGCGCCGGCATCCGGCTGGCCGCTGCCCTCCGCATCGCCGCTGTGCTCGGCCTCGTCCGTCTCGTTTTGCTTGGACTCGGCTGAGGCGGCTGCATCCGTTTCGGCGCGCTTCAGATGCGTCTGGCTGAGCTCCTTCAGCTTCATCAGCAGCTTCTCGCCCGCCGACTTGGGCTTGGCCGCGGCGCCATCGCCGGCACTGGTGGCCTCTGCCGGCGACTGCTTCTTCGTGGGGCTTGGCTTCTCTTGGAGTAATTGACGATTTTGTACTTTGGCTGCACGAGTGGCACTCAATGTGGAAGTTCTGCAAGGGATTAGGGTTAGTGGCAGGGATTAGGGATTTGCTTGAGCTGCTCCTTCAACTTGCCTTGGTATCAAACTCAAGTATGCGGCGTTCGCTTTGGCCAGGGCAGAGTTCTGGCCCAGGGAGTCGCCCCAAACTTCGATATCGGTGACGATGTGCTGATCGCCAAACTTAAGGCTAGAAGCGTCCTCCGTTTGGAATACCTCGCAGCGCATTATATCGCAAAAGTCGGCCAAGCAAACGGAGTCCTCGGCCTGCCAAAAAGATGACATCAAATCCCTTTCATCTATAGCTGCGCCTGGTCTTCTTACCTCATTGATGATGTGCTTGTGGCGCGTGTCGAAGTGCAAGTCGAGATACTTCTCCTGGTAGAAGCTCTTGCCGCAGCGCCGGCAGGTCCACTGCGTGGGTCGATCCCGCTGCTTCTCATCCTGGCGCGGCGCAAACACATCTCGCAGCGGATGCAGCGGACACTCCAAGGGCAGCTTCACCTGGAAGCAGGCCACAGTGAGTAGTCACCTCAATCAGACTCCAATCGTGCACTCACCTGATGCTTGTCCAAAATGGGCGTCCACTTGGAGCGCACGATCTTGCGCACCAGGCGGCTGTTATCTCGCGAGCAGAGGATCTTGATCACGTTGGATGGCGGCCATGGTATCAGCAGTAGAATGAAGATTAGCAGTTGCCTGGATGTCATCAAGCGGAGCGTGAGTGAATGCAATCTGTAACAGAAGCAGATATAGATTATAGATATAGATATAGATATAGATATAGATATAGATATAGATATAGATATAGATATAGATATAGATATAGATATAGATATAGATATAGATATAGATATAGATATAGATATAGATATAGATATAGATATAGATATAGATATAGATATAGATATAGATATAGATATAGATATAGATATAGATATAGATATAGATATAGATATAGATATAGATATAGATATAGATATAGATATAGATATAGATATAGATATAGATATAGATATAGATATAGATATAGATATAGATATAGATATAGATATAGATATAGATATAGATATAGATATAGATATAGATATAGATATAGATATAGATATAGATATAGATATAGATATAGATATAGATATAGATATAGATATAGATATAGATATAGATATAGATATAGATATAGATATAGATATAGATATAGATATAGATATAGATATAGATATAGATATAGATATAGATATAGATATAGATATAGATATAGATATAGATATAGATATAGATATAGATATAGATATAGATATAGATATAGATATAGATATAGATATAGATATAGATATAGATATAGATATAGATATAGATATAGATATAGATATAGATATAGATATAGATATAGATATAGATATAGATATAGATATAGATATAGATATAGATATAGATATAGATATAGATATAGATATAGATACAAATATATATATCTAAAGCAATGCTATGCAATCGGACCTACTGACCGACTGGCCAGTCAATTACGGATGCCGCCCACAAGTTAAGTCAGTCGGGCCCTGAGCACGCAACCCCTGGCTGCGTGCCTGATTCTTAGTTATGCCCCTTCTTTTTGGGTCACTTCAAGTAATAAAATGAAAAAAAAGGGCAGCGCGCACAAAAAATCGATAAAGGAATGCGGTCGAGCGGGTTGCCAAGGTGTGCGGGGGGCGAGGGAGGCGGCATGCAGCGGGAGTGGCAGCTCGCTGACTCCTCCTGGTCGTATCTAGAAATTGGCAGCAAAATCGTATTTGCACTCACCTCGAATTGATGGATAATCAGACGACATTCATTATTTTTCGGCACCTTTTGCGCTGCTGAAAAATCCTGCGCTTGAATTTTTAATGACAAATTTTAAGGTTAGGTGTGCTTATAACGGTTTCTACTTCGCAGTCGTTATGAATGAGGTCTTAATAGATGTGCAAAAGAATTAAATTAACAAATAGCGTTTTTTTTTTGTTTTTTTTTTTATTCGTTTTTTTATAAATAAAAAGTTGCAGCCGCGTTGCTGCACGTTCGCACTGCTGAAAGTTTCTGCGCTCTTTAACCCGCAAACGGCACTCGCTCTCTCTCTCTCTCTCTCTCTATTGGCCTTACGCCTGATTGTCCTGCGCCGCATTGGACAGCTGTTTGGCAGCGTTGCCAGACAGTTGGCTTGGCATACTCTGCAAATAATTTATTCGTTGCCTACTTTCAGGCAGCGCATATATAATTCAACTTTTCCCAATTACATTTAATTTTATTTTATTTTTCTGTTCATGTTGTTGCTACAGTCGCACTTGTGGCATGTGGAACGACCCCGAATTGATTTATATTTTTACAATTACTAGACTACCTTAAGGTTTTTTTTTCTTGCTCACAACTTCCTCTGGCAACAAAAGTCTTCGCGTCTACAATAAATACTACTTAATGTAAAGCCCCGATGCCTGTCCAAAGATTCACAGCCCGTTGTAGACGCGATTGATGGACGACTGTTGGAGTATTTTCTTGAGAGCTGAAAACACAAATATACGAGAATTAGAAATTGTATATTTTTATAGTGTAAATGTTGCCCAGCTCACCTTCTTTGTCCTCCTCCGTCAAGTCCTGCTTGGGGAACTCCACATCGAATGTTATGTAAAGGTTGCCCGTCAGATTGTTGTTCTCAAAGTTGGGCATGCCCTCGCCCTTCTTGCGTATGCGCGCGCCCGGCCAGGTGATCTTCTCACGCGTCACGCTCACACTGTGCCCGTCCAGGTGCTTAATCTCCATTGTAAAACCAATGAGTGCATCCTGCAGGCTGATCGTCACATTTGTATACAAGTCGTCGGCCTTGCGTAGGAATCGTGGATGCGGCATCTGCTGCACGCGCACAATCAGGTCTCCGGGCTCGCCGTCGATGTGCGGCTCACCTTCGGCCACGAAGCGCGTCTCCTGGCCGTCGACCATGCCCTGCTCCACCTCGATCTCCAGGGTGCGCTCCTCGTTGACCAGCTTCACGTTGGGGCACTCGTCGCACACAGTCTGCTGTATCATCTGGAAACGTCCGGGTCCCAGGTTGCGGGTCACCATCTCCTGCCGGCAGTTGCATTTGCGCGTGCCAGAGGCCGGCTTCATTACGGGCTTGTTGCGCACGATCTCCACAAAGTTGCCCGAGTAGAGCTCCTCCAGGGAGACGTACATGTTCATCACGATGTCAGCGCCGCGGGGCGTATCGTGCTGGTGGGGATCACCGTTGCCAAAGTGGAATCCGAAGTCGCCGAAGAAGCTGGAGAACGGATCGCCGCCATGGTCCATCATGCCCTCCTTCTTCAGGCACTCCTCGCCGCAGCGATCGTAGGTCTTGCGCTTGTCCGGATTCGAGAGGACCTCATAGGCAGCGCCCAGATCTTGAAATTTAGTCGATGCATCCGGATCATCTTTATTTTTGTCCGGATGCAGCTCCTTGGCGAGCCGCCGATACGCCTTCTTTATTTCGTTCGTGTTGGCATTCCGTTTCACATTCAGAATATTGTAAAAGTCTCGCCCCGCCAGCGCCTCGTCGAGCAGCAGGAGCGCCAGCTGCACAAGCAACAAACCCTTTATTAGCTGCATTATATGTGTATGTGTCCTTCAGTTAGATTTTTTTTTGGCTACGTGTTTCCGTGGTTTCTATTCAATTAAACATTATTTCCTTATCTTCTAGATGATTTTCAGCGCGTCAAAACAACACGGCTGGCAAATTTATCAAAAAAAACTATTTGAGCCTGTGTGTGTGCATCGTGGTTGCCGTTGATTGGTCGAAACCGGCGTGGCAGTGCTGCCACCTAATGCCATATGCCAGCTGTTTGTATTTCTAGTATTTTTTATCGGTCACACTGAAAACACGTGTGCAATAATTATCGATAATTTAATTGAAGTTAAAATAATAAAATAAATTAAAGAAAATATTTAAGAATTAAATCGTAATTGGATTTGTAAACTTTGGAATATTTTATAAATTTGTTATTGCCTAATTAATATTTATTTAATATTACCCAATGTTTTCTTACCCCATTTCAATGAAAAAGATATACATAGATATAAATTACTCAGTGAGCATGCCAATTTTCACTTATTAAAAATACCTATTTTAAGTGCACTGGAATTTAACAGCTGTAACTGTAATCGCAATTAGATAACAAATCAATTGTAAACTGTTTTTTCAGCTGCTCGCTTGCAAAGCTGTTTTATATCAATCACATAGGCGTGAGCAATTCATAAATTACTCATCTCTAAAAAGCAGTGTTGGCAAACGCTGGAAGTTTATAACAAATTTGTTAAACTGCGAGCGCAAGTGTTGATTGTTTCTTTGATTAAAGCGGAGAAACAGTTAGGCTTGGTTATTTGTTGCTGCCAGTTGCTTGGGCTCGCGCCGCCGGAAGGGTCAACAAAGTGTCCTAAGATAAAATTAAATTTGTTTTTGCCTGCGAAATACAATAAAATTTGCAACTGGTACAAAACCTTGCGTTATGCTCAAGGTTAGCAATTAGAGGCAACAACAGAGCGCAGACGTGAGGGGGCGAGGGCCGCTTGAATAGATCAACAACAACAGTGGGGTGAGTAACACGAGTATGTAAATGAGCTGCTGCTGCAGCGCCAGCAACTAGTTGTGCACTCAAACAACTAATAACTCGTAATGATTCACCGGCTGAGGCAAAGGTTCAAGTTGAAATATTAAAAATATTTTATTTTCTTTAGTTGCCGTATCAGCGCAAAGCTCAAACAGTACAGTAAATAGCGCAAACAAAGCAGTGTAAACGACATTTATTGCTTATATTTAGAGATTGTCTCATTGCCTTATTTCACATGAATGCATTATAGTGCACACACACACAGTAAATGCTCTACTAATGGACTCTCTTTCCCGCGGGTTTCTTAACTTTATCAGCAATAATCGTGAGCTTTTGGTAAACAAGTCTTGTTATTGCTTATCTTTTGTTGTTATAATTGGAGAGAAGAGAGAGTAGAGGCGAGAGAGAGAGAGGATAGAGGAGAGAGGACAGAGGATAAAGGAAAGGGGATAGAGGATAGAGGATAGAAGATAGAAGATAGGAGATAGAAGATAGAAGATAGAAGATAGAAGATAGAAGATAGAAGATAGAAGATGAAAGATGATAGATGGAAGATGGAAGATGGAAGATGGAAGATGGAAGATGGAAGATGGAAGATGGAAGATGGAAGATAGAAGATAGAAGATAGAAGATAGAAGATAGAAGATAGAAGATAGAAGATAGAAGATAGAAGATAGAAGATAGAAGATAGAAGATAGAAGATAGAAGATAGAAGATAGAAGATAGAAGATAGAAGATAGAAGATAGAAGATAGAAGATAGAAGATAGAAGATAGAAGATAGAAGATAGAAGATAGAAGATAGAAGATAGAAGATAGAAGATAGAAGATAGAAGATAGAAGATAGAAGATAGAAGATAGAAGATAGAAGATAGAAGATAGAAGATAGAAGATAGAAGATAGAAGATAGAAGATAGAAGATAGAAGATAGAAGATAGAAGATAGAAGATAGAAGATAGAAGATAGAAGATAGAAGATAGAAGATAGAAGATAGAAGATAGAAGATAGAAGATAGAAGATAGAAGATAGAAGATAGAAGATAGAAGATAGAAGATAGAAGATAGAAGATAGAAGATAGAAGATAGAAGATAGAAGATAGAAGATAGAAGATAGAAGATAGAAGATAGAAGATGGAAGATGGAAGATTGAATATTAAAGATTAAAGATAGAAGATAGAAGACATACAGAAGATTGAAGATAGAAGATATACAGAAGATATTAGATTGAAGATTGAAGATTGTAGATAGAGGGTAGAGGATAGGGTATAGAGGATAGACGACAGAGAATAGAACCTTCTTTTAACAAATATCTGAATCATAGAGGTTCGTTCTGCATGAGTTTTACTGTAGACTGCATGGGTTACACTACATAGAGTTACTTTAGCATAAGCTGTTAACCTTTATATATATATATACACGCTGTAGCTCTTATCTTATCTATATTTACATCTATATCTAAAAATATATATAGTTAATGCCCCGATGCAGAGTGCTAATCAGCAATCCGTTTTATATAGAGTGACTATCTTATCAGGGCAATAAATAATAAACCTGACTAATGGGTAAACTAGACCTTAAACAGCGGTCAATAGGCGTGTAAACATATTAAGAAACACGCCCTTTTTAGCAGAGAGATAGGCGGGGGTATATCTACCAGTATTTATAAATGCATTATTTGCTATAGGGTCTACGTTCGTCCATAACTCATGCCCCCATAACAAAGAAGTTTCTATATAAAGTTTCATCTCATGCCCCCATGGAAGCTTCTATATAAAGTTTTATCAGGAAAAACCAAACTCTCAGCTTATATAGACTCAAGCTGAGGCGGCGTCAAATTTGGTTTTCAGTCGCATTCGATATCATTGGACTGTGCCACCATGGCACTATCAATTGCATTCCAAAGTAGCTCATGCACTTCAGATAAGGATTAGCAGCTGATTAGACCAAGAAGTGCCCCATTCAAATACGCAAACGTCCAGTAATCGACCCACAGTCGTTGCTCGCCTCTGCTACGCATCGGGCGCTACGTAAGTGACCGCAAAAACCATCTAAGTTTGGCACGCAATCACAGAAGCCCTACAAGCATACGAGAGTGGGGTGCGTGGGCACTCGAGAACTTGTACTTGGTTAATCTGCAGGACGGATACGTCCATTAGCAGATATGATATCTGCAATTTGAATAGCATATTGCGTATCGAGAGCTTGAGGCCCCAATAACGATAAGCCGACAAGTGTGGAGTGTATTAATAGACCCATGGCACTCGCCAGGGGGCAGCTGGGCAATTGGGCCCATAAAAAGCGTATTAAAACATTGCGATTAGCGCGCTCCGATTAGCTGATGATTATACAACGATTTCGATAACGTTTTTCCCTCTATTTACAGATGATCTAACTGTAAAAGTAGCTGCAGTCTTCAATACTCCTCTTTCATCATGTGCTGTGAGTGCTGCGGGGAAAAGCAGCGGAAAGGCTGGGTCTTCGGCATTGGCTCCCTCTTCGCCTTGCTGGGCATACTCCTGGTCGTGCTCTGGCCCAATTTGGCGGATAAGCTGGTCGAGGATGTAAGTTGACCCAGCTCCTCCATTTGATCAATCTCCTAATCCATTTTCTATTTGAAGGGCTTAATGCTGAAGCCAGGCACCGACACCTACGACAGCTGGCTGGAGGCTCCCATACCCATATACCTGAAGTTCTACATGTTTAACTGGACCAATCCCCAGGACATACGCAATCCGAACATCAAGCCGCACTTCAACGAAATGGGCCCGTACGTCTTCCTCGAGAAGCATAAAAAGGAGAACTTCACCTTCTTCGACAATGCGACTGTGGCGTACTATGAGCGTCGCACCTGGTTCTTTGACGAGAAGCAGTCCAAGGGCACGCTGCACGACATGATTACGGCGGCACACGCCATCACAGCCACCGTGGCCGATGAGATGCGTCACTCCAACAAATTTGTCAAGAAGATTGTCAACTTTATGATGAACACCGAGGGCGGCAGTCTGTATACCACGAAGCCCCTGCACGAATGGATATTCGATGGCTATCAGGACGATCTGACGGACTTCCTCAATCTATTTAACACATCCAAAATTGATATACCTTATACACGCTTTGGCTGGCTCGCCGATCGCAACGCTTCGCTGGAGTATGATGGCCTCTTCACCATACACACGGGCACCGACGACATCTCCAATCTGGGTCGCCTGACCCACTGGAATAGGAAGAGCGAAACGGGTTTCTATAAGCTGCCTTGCGGCATTGTCAACGGCACCACGGGCGATCTGTTTCCACCCAAAATGAACGTCCAGGATGAGATTACCATATTCGCTACCGATGCGTGTCGCTTCATGAATCTGCGGCCGCAGGGAACCCTTGAGATGCACGGCCTTACGGCCACACGTTGGGTGGGCACCGAGGAGACACTGGACTCCGGCGAGAACTATCCCAACCAGGCCTGCTTCTGCGATCCACGCCTGCAGGAGTGCCCCAAGACGGGCGTAGTCGAGTGCAAGGAATGTCGCGATAAGGCGCCCATTTATTCATCATTCCCGCATTTCTATCTGGCTGACGAATCGTATTTGAATGCGGTCAGCGGTCTGAAGCCCGAGAAGGACAAGCACGAGTTCGTCATGGCCGTGGAGCCCACCACGGGCGTGCCCGTCGAGGTGCATGGTCGCATCCAGATCAACATGATGCTGGAGCCGGATGATGATTATGAGTAAGTCGGATATTATTATAATGAAATTTTATTTTATTATAATATATTATACCTATTGATTCACGTTCTCTTTATTTTTAGCATCTACCGCGGCATTCCGAAGGTGTTGATGCCCATGTTCTGGTTCGATCAGTACGCCCAGCTGAGTCCCGAACTGGCTTCGAGGGCCAAGGTGAGTGGGCCTAACTAACTGAACCTTGTTTTAGTACTTTAATCGAACCTCCTTGCTTTCAGCTGGCCATCAACTTGTCGGACTATGGCCTGTACTTCGGCATCGCCTGCATTGTCTTTGGCGGCATCTTTTTGGTCACTGGTATCGTGCTCACAGTGACCAAGCGCTGGGTACGCCAGCCCGTCGAAGATGAGGACATGTTGACCAACTGAAGGCAGTCCTTGAATCCAACCAAAATCTAGCCAAATTGTGCCAGGACACAGAGACAGACACAGACTCGTTAACTTTGCTAGTTCATCATTTGCCTAAGTTTTGTTGTTTGTTACGTCGTTCGTCATTTTACTAGTTGACCACGGCAATTTAATGTACGCCGATGTATATATGTGCTATCTGCAGCATTTGTGATATACACACCCTAATCTTAAGTGCAATGTACATGGATTTTTATGTATTACCTCTACTCTCTACCCACCCAAATGTTATATGTATTCGCTCTAACATTCCAGCGATGTTCGAAGCTTCACTTTGTAAATTTACAAAACTAAAGGAATTAAACCACATTTGTGTACAACTTACAATTGCGATAAGACTATATAGACGATAATTTTAAATCATGATTTTTATTATTCATATATATAGTACACATACACGTATAGATAGTTATTACTATGTTGGCACTGACTGCTGCACACATAGAGATATGTGCGCGCAGTTGCCAGGATATATTGCTGGATTCCATGAGAAAAACTCAATTGGAATCGCAGCGTTTTGCTATAGCTCTATACTATATGGCCGATTTTGATAACATATAGCTGCAAAAGGTGTGTGTGTGTGCGTGTGCGCACGTGTGCGTGTGAGTGTGTTGCTCTTGACTGTGCCACTTGATCATTTAGCCATAGGCTTTTAGACGAGAAAAACCTACGCAAATATTTGTGACGACAGCCAGAGATGCACTTTCCCACACACACACACTTGCACACCTGGCACACACACACACGGGGGTTAATATAAACATAAAGTGAATATGAATATGCATCAAAATCATCAACTTAAAATTCAAAATCATAATCGAAAATAATAATTAAAACAGAAGCGTCAACGCTCACTCGCTAAATTCAAAGTTCAAAAATTAAAATATTAAAACAAACGGTGGGGCAAGGCCTAGGCAATTATTTTATAAATGGCATTCCGAGGGCGCGCACTCGATTTGAGAAAAATCAAAAACAAATTCTTTAGTTCAGCGCGAGGCAGGCGAACTCAGCGAGCGTGGCAAAGAAAGATAACTCCCAAGAGAGAGCATAGATAGTCGCTCACAAGAGCGTAAGATTCTTATCTTTGCTCTCACGCGAGAGCGAGTAAAACGTTTACTCTCTCCCATTGTCTCTCGCCGCTCTCACTGGCTCGCCTGCGATTCGATACGTTGTTGAGTGTGTGCACAAATGTGTCTGTGTGTGTGTGAGTGTCAGTGGAGTTTCTGTGTGTGTGTGTGTGTATTGGGGGCGCTCTCTGTAAATGCGAGTTGTTGTCTACATACTAAAAATTTGCATAGTTTTTGTGCGTTTTTCATCTCTTTCTTGACTATTTGTAATTGTTGTCTTTCTTTTCTTTTTCTTGTAAAGTAAGTTAAATTAATAAAAAATAATATCAATCACAGTTGTTTTGGGCGGAAGTAGTTAGTTCTGTTAAGTAATCGCATCTGGGCCTATTCAAGTGCTTAAGCGACCCTCAGATACTGAGAGTCGTCCACTAGCTAGCTAATCTAGTCTAAGTATTTTATAAAATTGTTTTGTTTTTTGTTTTTTTTTTTTTTGCTTTACTTTTTAGTGTTAGTAAATTAAGTAGTTCGTATTTTATACTTGAGTATTGTTGCTTCCATTTCTCACGTTTGTTTCTTGTCTTTTAAGATTCCTGTTTTCTGTTTCTAGTTTCTGTCATTCTACATAGAGTTTGAGTTTCTCTCAGTGTGCCCATACCTAAATTGACTAGACTGGGTTCTGCGTGTGCTATTTGAATGCGTATTTGAGGTTCGTTTAGTTCTTTTTTTGTCTTTTGCTCTTGCTACCTTGACTGTCCTTAACTGTCTCGATTGCTGTGTGGAAGGAAGCCTGTGGGCCTGTGGAAACCTGGTGTTCGAATCTACCTTCCAGCCGGCAACACACTGTGATCAACCACCTCGCGCACTATGCAAATTCTCAGCTGGACTCTGCTGACCCACCAACATCACCAACACCACCTACATCAACCATCCACCAACCACCTGCACCACATTCACATTGTCAACTAGAGAATTGAGTGGGCTGCTCTGCCTTTGGGTGGTGCTTAGGTCTGCGATTGCGTTTGCGTTTGTGACTGCGAGTTGTAGCTCTTGTGGTGCTTCATGACCACCGCTGGATCCATGACGTAGTTGTTGGCCTCCGCCAGCTGGACGGGCAGCGGCGGCAGCTTGTCCTGCGGATGTCGGTGACTGATCGTCGCGCTCTTGCGCCCCTTGCTCAGCGTACCGGTTGTGGGCGTGGTCGCGTTGCCATTCATGGCCGGCGTCTGGGCCAGGGACTTGCTGGCGCCGTGATGACCCACCACACCGCAACCACTCGAGGTGGTGGCAGTGGGCGCCGCACTGGACACAGCGGTGACGGCGACGCTGTTGCCCGTCGTCGAGCTGCACATGGTCGTCGTCTGCTTGGCGCTCTTCGGATTGACTATGACCTTGGTCTGCTTGAGCAGCGAGCGATCGTTGCACAGCGCCGAGATGAGCGGCAGATCCAGGTGCTTGCTCTTCTCGCGCAGCAGCGCAATGTCCAGCGGATTGGCCTGCGCGTTGGCCGACTGCGACTGGCTGTTGGCCGCCATGGAGGCCTGCAGCTGGGCCAGTATGCTGTTGCTGTTGCCGCGATTCAGGCCCAGGCTCAGGTCGGGTCGCGGACGCTCGCCCGCCCACTGGGCGCCGCTGGAGGTCTTGATCAGCGGACTGTTGGACTGGTGCGGATTGAGCGTGAGCGGCTTGCGGGGCGGCAGCATGCTCAGGCTGGGATTGGGATTTGGCTTTGATGGAACTGCAAAAGAGCAAGGGAAACGATTAGCAGTTGCTCGAGTCAATCAGGGGGATTAGCTGCTTACTTGGCGGCGGTTGCTCGCTGGGCGCCGGCATCGGCGGCTTCTTGTGCCGATTGACGTACGGCGGCGGCGGCGGTGGCGGCAAACGCTTCACTTTGGGCATCGGCATCGAGTCGAGCGAGTTCAGAATATTATCATCTGATCGTGATCGTGCGAAGAGGCTGGAGGCGTTTGCCGTTGCCAGCGCGGCCGGGTGCAACGGCGGCGGCGGCGGCGGCTCGTACGAGCTGCACATGCTGGCCATGGATGGGGAGTAGAGCGGCGAGTAGCCGGCGCCGGGCAGCTGCACGTACGTGTCCGACAGATTCTGCGTGGACGCGTAGCGCGAGTGCGTGGACAGCGCCAGCGGCAGATACGGCGTGCTCCGGTAGATGGCGTGACCCTTGCACGTGTCCCAGCCGGCGGAGTAGGCCAGATACGGCGGATGATGCGGCGGTGCCGGCGCCTGCGCCATGGCAGCCAGCAGCGAGCTCTGCTTGGCGTCCAGATACTCCTGCTGGCTGACGGCCGGGTCCTGTATGGGATAGATGACGTAGTCGACGTCGCTGTACATCTGCTGCTGGTACAGCTCCAGCTGGTTGCGCGCCGCCAGCTGGCTGCTGTAGAGCCCGGCCAGGTGGTGGGGATGCGTGGGCGGCGGCGGCGGTGGCGGCTGGCGCGGCAGACTGGGCGGCGGCGGCGGCAGAAACTGGCGCGGCTTTATCACTGGCAGCAGCACGCACGCCTGCTGCGGCGGCGCCTGCTGGTGGTGCAGCGAGGCGGTGCTCTTGTGGTGCAGCCCGTAAGGAACTATGGGTATGCCAATCGCAGCCGAGCCGGAATGACGATGATGCGAGAGCTGCTGCTGCTGCTGTTGTTGGTGGTGGTGCTGTTGGTGGTGCTGGTGGTGTTGCTGGTGGTGCGGATGGTGCTGGTGCTGGTGGTGCTGATGGTGCGCGTGGTGTTGGTGGTGCAGCGATGCCTGCGATCCGCCAGCGTAATTGGAATTGTGCAGCGACTGCTGCGACAGCTGGTGGCTGCACACCGACCCACTCGACGAGGCCGCCGAGGAGTAGTGCGTGGGTGCGGCGTAGCTCGGCTTGGCGCCATCCGGCAGCAGGCTGGTGTGCGCCTTGAGGATGCTTATCTGTGGCCGTGTGGTGATAAAGCGCGCCGTTATCTCCTCCGATTTGAGGGAGCTCATCGAGCCGGCGGCACTGGGCGCCGGCGCGGCCGAGGAAGCCATCGAGATGAGCGATGTGGGTCGTGGTTTCATTGACGTGGGATATGGCGGCGGATCGCGTCGACGCAGCGCAGCAGCCAGCGGTGGTGGTGGCGGTGGTTGTGTAGCCACTGCAACAACTTTTGGCGCAACTGCTGGCGCCGTGGGTGGTGGTGGTGCAGGCGCTGCTGGCGGCTCCGGATTGGGCATCGGCATGCTGACTGGCTTGGGCATGGGCGGCACAGGTGGCGGTGGCACCACCGGTGGGCCACACAGGCCCGTCTTCTCGTGCCTCGCACTATATGGCGGTGGTGCAGGCGGCTGCACCTGTGCATCATTGGACTCGCCGTCCGCCAGCGGCAGCGTCACATAGTCGCAGTCCGAGTGCAGGCTGCTGGACACAGTCTTGCGGCTGGGATAGGTGCCACGCCCCACAATCAGATTGGTCAGTTCCTCGGCGGAGAGCAGCGTGTGCTTGTTGTCCGTGGGATCGCTGCCGTCGCCGCGAAAGGAGCTGCTGGTGCTGATGTTGGAGTCGGAGCGCAGACGGAACTCGTTGCACTTCTTGGCCGAAACACCACTGCCGGCCCCAGCACCACCGTCCACCGAGTCACTGGGCGCATGGCTGCTCTCGCTCTTGGCCGGCTGGAAGATGCCGTAGTGCGAGCTCTTCTCGGACTCGGCCAGCTCCGAGAACTGGCCCGTGAGCTCGCTGCTGTGCATGGTGTAGACGCCCGAGGTCTCCGTGGGTGGCGCCATGCCATGGGCCAGTGTGTACACGCCGGATACACCCGAGACGCTCTCGCTGTCGTCGCGCACAGATGGCGCCAGGAAGTCATCGGGATTCGACTCGCTCAGCGTGGAGTTCTGGGCCGTGTGACTAAAGCCCAACTCCAGGCTGGAGGATGTGGAGTGGACGGCCGCTGGTGGTGCCGGCGGTGTTGTTACCACCACCGTGCTGCACGTCGAGGAGCACTGCGAGCCGATATTATGCTGCGAATTGGGCGAATCCGTGGTCGTTGTGGAGGAGTCGTTGGCGGTGCTGATGCTGATGCTATTGCTGTTGGTGGTTGTCCGCTGGCTGCCGGCTGTAGTGCTGGCCAGCACCTCAGTGGGTCGCACGCTGACGCTCAGCGCAGCCAGCTGCTCCTCCAGGTCCTTCAGCGACATCTGCCCCACCGACGACGTCTGCCGGCTCACACTGGGCCTGTCCAGCAGATGGGCCAGGGCAAGGCTCTCCGTGGACGGCGCGGCGATCGGCGCCGGCGGCGTATTTATCATGATCTCCAGCTCGTCCTCGGAGTGCACGCGGTCGCTGACAATGCCCGAGGTGGTGTTGGAGCTGGTGCTCGAGATGACCGAGATGCGCTGCTCGTTCTTGCTCTTGTACGGCAGCAGCAGGCTGCGCGAGCAGGCGTAGCTGGCGTGCAGGCACTGCGACTCCGCCTCCTCCTCCTCGCGCTTGCCCACCTCCTTGAGGCGGGCGGCCAGCTTCATGCTCCACTGGTGCGTGTCCTTGCAGAGCGTCAGCAGCAGCTTGTTCTTCTCATCGGAGGCGGCGTACAGCGTAATGCGACTCTCGCCGGAGCGAATCTCGAACTTCTTGCGCTCGAACGACAGCTTGGTGATGTGCGGCCACAGGAAGGTGGCTGGCTCGGTGCCCGCACCACTGCCCAGTATCTTGATGCCCTTGGCGTAGATGACGAACCAGGCACTGCCCACGCCCGCCTCGCTCTTCGCCAGCCGCATCCGGAACGTGTGCGCATTGATTGTCTCGTGCAGACTGCACGCCTGCTGTATGTACATCAGCTCCGCCTCGGCGGCGGGCAGACCCTGGTGCTCCCGGTGGCAGGCGCGCAGCTCGCTCTTCGCCCACGCCGTGTGCAGGTTGGCCGGCAAATAGTCCTCGATGCGAAAGTAGTCCGTGGAGCTGTTGCACGCCACGGGGCAGGTGGGCGCAACCTCGCGCTTGGCAGCCGCCTGACTGGTGGACGTCACATAGGTGGACAGGCGCAGCATTCGCTCGTTGTAGCTGCTCAGGCGCTTGCGTATCTTGGGCAGCGTCGTGGTCATGCCCGTGGATCTGCCGTTGCGAGCTGTGCCGGCTATCGTCACCTGCTCCTCGTGCGCCTCCTCCTTGGCTGTTGTTGCTGTCGTCGTTGTTGTTGTTGTTGCCGTTGTTGTTGTTGTTGGTAATGTTGTTGTGTTGGCTTCTGCAGCCGCTGCTATTGTGGGCGCATCGCCCAGATCCGCCTGCAGCGCGTAGCCAGCGAGCACGACCAGCGCCTGGTCGGCATGGTCGCGCGGCAGCTCACGCTGCAGCACATTGTGGCGCAGCTGCAGATAGTAGTTGTGCCTGGACGTCTCGTCTTTCAGCATGAACGGGCTCTCGATGTAGAACTGCACGCGGAAGTGTAGCTCCAGGAGCGGACGTCCATTGGCATCCAGGCCCTACAAACAATGCAGATTCGATTAAAGATTCGCTCGAATTCGTTTGCTTTAGCGGACTTACGTGCGTGTGCGAGGAACGCCAGCTCTTCGGGCCGTATTTGGAGAGCTTGCTCTCGGGATCTGCAAACATGTACTCGCCATCTGCAAGAAGAAGGAAGAGCGACATTGGGAGGTGATTAAGGGGTGTATATAGGAGATTTTCTTTGGCAAATTAATAGTTTATAAGAGGAATATAATTTACTGAGATTTTCAAGAATAAAATTCGGATTTTTACAGGAGTGAAAATTGGCAAAAGAAATTTAATGTATTGATCTTACTTTTTCGGATCGTAGGAAATTTTATTCAAGAGAACTAGACCCTACAGAATACATTATAAGTGACATCAAATAGCTTTGCTAATATATTCTTTAGTGATCAGTGTGTTCCAGCAGCTCTAAATAAAAGATAAGCTTCCAGATGGTACGAAAGAACAGAGAATATTTCACTCAAGCAGAAATCTCCTTAGCTGAATACTTAATTATCCTTGAGACCAGTGGGAATTATGGTATAATCTTTACTGATCACTGCTGCTCTAAAACACAGTTAAGATTCCAGAGAGATATCTGAAACCTTAACCAGAAAACTCCCAAACTCTGCACAACATCATCCTTAACCCTTAACTTAAGTTAGATTTCGAAATTCGTTAGCTTAGACGGAAGTCCTGACGCCAAGGTCGCATTCATTCAGCTCGACTAATCAAAATTTTAAATGAACTTTCTGCGCCGCCAGCGCAAATTCTTGAGCCCGTCGCAGAGAGAACTGAGCGACCCCGCTGGCCAGTCCCTTGCTCCCGAGTCTTGTCAGTTTTTTGTCAGGCAGCAAACGAGCGACCCATTGACGTCAACAGGGCCGATGACGACACGTCCACGTCCACGTTCACGTCAGGTTGTCAGCCTGTTGTCGTCCAAGTCCGAATGCCAGTTCGGGGACTCGACTCGGCAACTTGGCCCAAGGGCATGCCGCGTGCTCGAGAATCGATGTGCCTGGCTGTAGTTGCTGCTGCTGCTGCTGCTCTTGTTGTTGTTGTTGTTGCTGTAGTTGTCGAATGTCGGTTGCATGCTTGAAAAACAAAATCAACACACACTTCATCATCGAACGAAAAATTGGAATTCCTGCATACGAAATGAAGCAGCAGCAGCAGCAGCCGCAGCAACAGCAGAAGATGAAAAATAATAATTATGAGCAGCCACATAAAAAATATAGGAGTGCTGCACTCAATTGCGGCTGGCCAAGTGATACCCTGGAATCTGCTAAGGTTGTCCATTTTTATTAAAAAAATTCTAAACTTTTTTTTAATAAATTTTGATGTGCTTCATTTTTAAGCAATTTGTTGGGCATTTGAACTTTGACCTTATAAAATTTATGAAAAATATATTTAAATATTTTTTTATAATTATAAATCCCCAGATAAGTTCTGGAATTTGCACAGTTTGCTAGGGTATTCATGGAGCATAAAAAAGAATGAGCTGAAAAAAGATGGAATGGAAATATGTGGGCACACAAGCAGCACCAGCACCAGCAGCAGCAGCAACAATATCATAATAATCATCAGCGTCCGAATAAGTGCCTATCAATGACGACAACGACGACGACGACGATGAGGCCCCAACGGAGTCCAACTCCAAGTCAAAGACGCAGACCAAGTTAAAGTCGCAGCGAGTCGCATACCAAAGAGACCCAAGCCCAAAACGCAGCTCGAAATAAAGAAAAAAACAGGTAGAAACGGGCTGAGCGAGACGAACGGACAGAGCGGACAGGTAAGAGCGCGGCGCAGCGTTGCGTTGTGGCAGCTGAAACCCAAGTCAAAAAATAAAAAAATAAAATAAAATAAAATGAAAAAAAAGCAAGACCAACTCAAAGTCAAAGTCTTCAGCGATTTCTTTTCTTCACGAAACCCAAAAAAAAAAAAAAAAAAAAAATAAAAACTGAACTCAAACGCAAACGCAACGCATTCAAATTTCACCTCAACAGTTGCAGATCAGGAGCTGATGGATGGATGTGCTCTCGACTGATGCTGCTGCTGCTTGTTCTTCTTCTTCTTCTTTTTCGTCTTCAAAGCGTGAGCAGGTGTGAAGCCTGGCAAAGCAGCCCAGAGCACGCAACGTGCAACCCGCCGTGGCAAGCCTGACGTTGGGCATTTTGGGCCAGCGGCAAAAAGCCTAATAATTAACATATTTTCCAACGCATTCCACAGCGCTTACAATTAACACGCACGCACACAATCTCACACACACACACACACACAGGGATGGGTAGGGGTACGCGGGGGCTGGGGCGGAGGCTAAATAAATCTTCAATTTGAAACACATGCAACACAAATTACAGACTCGAATGCGTTGGGATTCCGGCAGCAAGGCAGGCAACAGGCAACACTCATCAAGTGGCCCAAAGACTGAGTGAGCGAGAGAGAGAGAGAGAGGGAGAGGGAGTGAGTAAGCTAGAGAGATTCAGGAATTTTACAACAACAAGCCATAACAGTTAAGTGCAATTGACCGAAGACTATATACTCTGGGCGATGTGAGGTATAGATAGAATATATATAGAGATATATATGAATACAAGATAAAACTTTGATCGATTGGGATTGTATAAAACTTGTTTAAAATATTAATTAGAAATTTATTTATATTTTATTTATATATTATTTATTTATATTTCATTGCATTTATTATTTGTTTAGGAAATTAATTGGGAATTTATTTTAATTTATTTTTATATATTTTTTATTTAATCATATTTATTTTATTTATTATTTATTTTTAAGCTTATATTTTGATCGATCGGAACTCCATTAAAAGTCATCTAAAATATATATAAAATCTTGAGATTTTGTATTGAAGAACAAAACTAAAATTTTCAGTTAATAACAGATGTTCGAGCCATATAATATATCTATATAATATTATTTGATCCAACTTATATAAGGCATATAAGAATATATACAAAAAAAAATATTTACATAATTTCTATAGCAATAAACCCCTCTGTTACATGCCTGATTCTAAAACGAATATACTCTCTGGTGGGCAAGGGTATGTATAACAACACGAGCAGCATTCTGGCTCGACTCTTGGGCTGGACAGTGCCTGCCTGAGCCGCTGAGACCGTTGTCCAGAGCCAAGAGACAGCTGCAGCAGCCGTCGCCAAGGCATTCTTCAGATTTATATGCCAAAGGTTTTGAGTAGGCACGCCATAGCCAACCATAGCCATAATAACCCAACCAGCAACAAAATAACCCAAAAAAACAACAGTCTAAGTGTGTGTGCGCGTGTGTGTGTGTGTGTATGGAAACAGGCTGAGAGCAAGACAACAACAACAGAAAATAAAGAGAACGAAACAACATAAAACCAAAAGAATTTTAATTTCCGATGTTATCAGATGCACGCAGCTTGGGCTGAGGCAGCGGCTGGGGCAGCAGGCAGCATGTGGCTGCAAGGCCGGTCGACACAGCAGCAGCAGCAGCGGCGGCGGCGACGGCCAAGGGGCGTGACAGGGGCTGCAGAGCCCGCGAAGACGAAGACGAAGATGAACAAGCCAACGCCATATAATAATGATTATGAGCCATTAACATTAAATGGAAAAGAAAATGCTGGTCTACAGATTACAGCAGCAGCAGCAGCAACATCAGCAGCAGCACCAGCATCAGCGGCAGCAACAACAACAACAACATGCAGCAGGCTAAGGAATGCGGCACTGGAATCCAAGCAATGCGACAGCTAAAAATAACACCAGCAGCAGCAACTGCAGGAGTTGCCGCAGCGTAGGAGCAACAGGAGCTGCAACACAAACAGAAGTTGCTGACCAGAGTAGCAGCAGCAATAGTCACAGACGACAGATATAGAGCAGATGCAGCCAGAGAAGCTGCAGAAGCGAGAGCCGAAGGAGTAAAGCAAACTGAAGAAAGGAGGAAAGGAACTTGAAGAGGCAGCAGCAGAAGTAGGCATAGCTACTAGACTAGCTCAGCAATGAGCAGAAGAGCAAGGGCTGACAAATTCCAGGCGAAGCAAACAGGTGGCATATGTGAGGTAAGTAGAACAGAAGCTAGAAAAAGCCAAAAGAATGGATACCAGCAGCAGAAGGTGAGGCTGAGGTGGCAAGATCTGCAGCTAGACTAGAACAAAAACTAGGAAAAGGCATTGATTACTGAAAGAAAGAGCAGCTAGTACACATAAGAGCAACAGCAACAACATCTCAAGGAGTCAACTGAACAGCAATGGGAAGCAACAGCAGCAGCAGGCGTAAAAGTGGAAGCTGCAGCAGCAACAGCAGCAACAGCAGCAGCAGCAGCAGCAGCAGCAGCAACGACAGCAGCGGCAGCAGAAGGCCGAAATCAACGCCCATTGTGTTGACCACTTAACAACAGCAGCCAGACACGACCGGCAACTGTTGCTGCTGCAGCTGCAACTGGCTGGGACAATGTTGCCAAATTGCCTAGGAGACAAGCTGCACACACACTCAAAGCTGAGCAGCGCAAAAATTTGCATAAAGATGAAATTTATTGACGGCTGCGTGGCCATAAAATTGAAATTCATTGGCGACAGCAGCGGCAACAGCGGCAGACACTGAATGGACAGCGCCCAAAAAGGACCACAACAGCAGCAGCAGCAACGACTGTGTCCTCCAAAACGAAAGACTTAGGCAACGAACCTGGCCAGCAAATAGTGAGCCACAATTTTAGCGGTGTTTGAACTTTTTGTGTGCAACGCAGTTTTGCCCAAAAGCTAAACTGGCAAATACTATCTATAAAACAACAACAACAGCAGCAGCAGCAGCATCACCAGCAACAACAACAACCACTGCCACGAAAGGCAATTTTGGTGCAGTGAAAGAGCGCGGCGTGAAATGCTCGAAAGTATGCGACGGCAATGGACCCAGCAGCAACAGCAACAACAGCTATAGCCGCATGCCAGTCATGCTCACACACACACACACGCACACACACACAGCGTCCAAATGCTGACTGATATTGGCAAAAATCCTTGCGAGGCAACGCAAAATGCAAACTGCCAATTTCATAGCTGAGGCTAAAGCTAAGGCCGAACTGCAGATTCTTTAGCCGCTGCTGCTCTCCCTCTCTCTCATTCTTATTGCCTGCCTTCTCTCTCTCTCCCTTGGTCTGACGACGCGTACGTTGTTGTTGTTGTTGTTGGCATGCCCCCAACTGCATACCAAATTCTTTTTCGCTGAAGATGTTGTGGCAAGTTCTGCGCCTTGCCCCGCGCCGCCACTGCCATGGCCTCAGCCGCAGCCTCCTTGAAAGTGATGCCCAACCGCTGGCGACCAGATACGAAATTTACGTCTTCTGCTTTTCTCAATCTTTTGCTCTTTTCTTTACTTTTTTTTTGCGCATACCCTAACTCTTGACAGGGCGAGATTTGCTAATTGAAGCTGCTTGAGCTGTATTTTGATATGATTCCCGTATTTCAATGAGATTATTTGATGGGGTTTGTATTGAGTTATAGATAGGCTTGTCAGTTAATATGATATAGCTGCAATATATACTATATATATTATTGATCATGTTGTATCTGCTTGAACAGTGAAATATTCGAATTACATTCCTTATAGACTGTCTATTATTTGGAAATAGATATCTAATATTTATCTATAATATTTATGCTGTACTTTTAATATAAAAATATTTATATTGCATATCTATATAGAAACTATCATGGTTTAAAGTACATATATATAAATATAATATATATATATATATATATATATATATATATATATATATATATATATATAAAATCTATTTATTAGTATTTAAAGATCCTTTTTCCATTCAAATTTTCATATCATTTTCTAACTATTCCCAAAATTCTAGAGTTCTGTAAGCGCATTCGAAGTTTAACTTTTTCCTGACACAACCATTTTTGCTCCATGAGTGTGTGTGTGTTTATGGAGGACGCATATATGTATGCACATACACACAAACACACATACACATACATATATGTATCTGAGGCCAATGCCAAAGACGTCTCTTTGCTGCCGGCAAAGCCACTACGCCAGCCAGGCTTGGCTGTGGCTGTTGTTGCCTCTTGGCTGGCTGTTCCTGCATCCCGATGTTGCTGCTGTTGTTATTGCAATTGTTGTTGCCTGAGTCGGCCGTGTGTTGGCTCCGCTGGGGCCGCATCTTCGTCGTCGTCGTCGTCGTCGATTCGTTTGTGTTAATGCAACGCGCGACGGCTACCTGAATTACTGAACACGCGTCTTGTGTCTTCTGTTGGCCGTTGCCTGAAATTGTTTGTTCGCCATCGACGGCGACGCGTTCCTGGCCTGCATTCCACCCCGACCCCTCCCCCTCTCAATCCTCCTGCTACTCTACTACTCCCCTTTCTGCCTCCTCGTCTCGTTTTTGTTTTTTTTTTGCTTGCAGCTTTTTTTGTTCGTTTTATGTGCCATTTTGCTGCTGCTGCTGTTGTTGTTGTTATTTTGCTGTTAGTATTTTTATGTGTTTCGGCATTGCTGCAGCAGCGAAAAAAAAGTAAGTAAGCGTACGCTAGTCGAATACGGAACGACTAGTTTATACTCTGTACACAAAGTTTGATGCACAGAAAATCGATTCTTATGCCGATAGATTCAAATGTTATCGATAACTTTGCATTAATCGATCGCATATCATCCTTTATCTATCACAATCTTTCACACCAACTAATAATACCCTTACAATACCGCTTGCAATGGGTATAGAGCTTGTGGTCAAGCAAAGAGGCTGCCACTGCCACTGCTGCTGCTGCCTCTTCCAGTGCCTCTGCCTCTCCCTCTGCCACAGCCTCTGCTGTTGCTGCTGATGATGATGAGCAGCTTTTAAAAAGACTGGTTTATGTTTATTAGTTGTATTTTTCATGCCTTATCGCATGCCACGACTATCCGGCAGCAGCTGCCGCTGCCCAGGCTCCCACCAGCCCTGTTGCCAAGTGGCTAGAGTTTAATGTCTGAGGGCGTTCCACAGACCCAATTCGTTATGCCGCAACATGCGTATGTTGCACGCCCGCCCACACCTGACTCACCTATGAGCACGGCCAGACCGAACAGCTCGGTGTCCTGCATGCCCTGCGTGGCAAAGTGCAGACATGTCTGCGTGTAAACCTCTCGGACGCGACTCTTTGCATCGACTAGGAAGTAAAGGGTTTTCGGCTGCTGTTGGCCGAGAAGTCTGCAAAGGTAACAAAGATGAAATATATATATTATAGCTATACAGATTTATATGTGGGAGAGGGTTATTAACTCACCTCAGTGCCAAAAATCGGGAGCCGGGTGACAGTTGCTCGGCTGAGGACGCGCATACTTCCAGGGGCGCGCTGACGGTGCAAAATGCTCGCATGCTGCATCATTTTCCGTATACAGCGCGCGCGTTCGAAATACGTTGCTGCTGCAATGGGAGTAGAGAGAAGAAGAAGAAGAGCAATTAGAATTGATTTAAGGCAAATTAAGGTGTTTTTAGAAAAGTAATTATAATTTTAGTAAATAAAATTAGGTTCTTTCTAGAAGAGTTTTGTCAATATAATATTGGTTTAAGTCAATGAAAGGTTCTTTAGCAAATATTTTGTAGTCATCTTTTGATTGCATTTTGAAGTCTAAAGCTCATAGCGAGTCTTTGGCAAAGACTCCAGAAAACAGAGCTCTAGCTTAATATCTATAGAGGGAGCTTGCTAAGAAGTGAACAACAAAGAAGGCCGTACAGCATGTTTTATTGTCAACTCAGGCAGCCTCTAAGCTAAGCAGACGTAATTCAGGATAATCTACGCCCTATAAATCATTTGAGCATGGATAAATATTTAACTAATAGTTAATAGTTAAAATAAGGCGCGTCAGACCGCCATATATGTTCCTGATCAAGGCGACAAGCTGATTCAATCTAGCGCTGTCCATCCGTCCGTTCGTACGTCCGTCTGTCCATCCCTACATCCATCCTTCCTTCCATCCATTAATTCATCCCTTCATCTATCCATTCGTCCGTCTGTCCATCCCTACATCCATCCTTCCTTCCGTCCATCAATTCATCCCTCCATCTATCCATTCGCCCGTCTGTCCGTCCCTCCATCCATCCTTCCTTCCGTCCATCAATTCATCCCTTCATCTATCCATTCGTCGGTATGTCTGTCCATCTATCCATCCGTCTATCTATCAGTCCATCCATCCGTCCGTCCGTCCGTGCGATCGTCCGTCTGTCCCTTCATCCGTCCATTCATCCTTTCGTCCGTCCATCTATTCATCCGTCTATCTATCCATTCGTCCATCTACCCATCCATCTGTCCATCTATTCGCCCATCCCTCCATCCATCTTTCCGTCGCTTCGCAGGGCTCAGGGTATCTCCTAGTCGAGCCGTCTCGATTAGAGCACTCTTCTTACTTATTTTCTCAGTTTACATAAGTTCAATAACAATAAAGTAAAAAACCTTTTTTAGCCACGTTTCTTTCAGTGTACTTCTGAAAACATCTCAAGGCTTTTGCTGTGATTGCTCGCAGCTAAAAAATGAAGCGTTGGAATTTAGACAGATGGCGCCGTGTTTAAGACAACTTCATATGGACTGAAGTTGGGGCGGCAGGGGGGAGGGGGAAGGCAGACTATTTGCTGTTGTTATTTTTTTTTTTTTGGCTGGCTACAATTTCACCAATCAATAACGAAAGACTTAGGCGACAAACTTGATTAGGCGGCAGTGCGTGCGTGCGTTGCGCATAAAATTATTAAAATTCAGTTAAAGAAAGTTCCAAGCACACACACACAGACACAGACACACACACAGAGAGAGAGACACTCAAGCTCGACTCGTGATGAAAGAAAAGCATTTTATGCATAAATTAAAATCAAATCGAATCAAATCAACTTATGGACTAGCCTCCAAATGTCTGTGCATATATACACATATAGATAGATATATATATATAGATGTATGTATGTATATATATACATATTTGTTTATATGTATTAGTTGGTCTCTGGTAGCGTCTCGCCGTGGCCGCATAAATTTCAATATTGGCGCATTTCTGTGCGCGCCGCAGCCGTCTAATAAATTTCAACGTTCCATAAATTTATTCAGAGTCAAGTTGAGAGAGTTTTAAGCGAGACTATATCTATATATCTAGATGTGTATGTCTGTGTGTATACAAATCCCGGCACAGCCTGTGACTGTGACTGCGTCTGCGGCTGCTGCTGCTGCTGCTGTTGGCCACAATTCATGCGGAACCGCCCTGACTTATTATTATGATCGAGTCTCCCCATTCCCCCTCCCCCTTCCCCTCCTTCTCTTTAGCATTTCCAGTCGCCCCAATGTCCAGACCAAAGCAAAATGGACGCCGCTGCTGCTGCTGTTGCCGCCACTGCTGCCGCCGCTGCTGATCATCAATCAAAGCTCGCATTTGACATAAATTAGAAACCAAGAATATGTATATGAGTCCACTCTAGACATCCATATATATATATATACCACAAAATTAATAAAAGAAGCAAAAGAAACAAACAAACTCACACAGACAGGCAAAAATGCTTTTGAAAATCAATTATATCTAAGCCGATTTTCATGCAACGTGAGTGATACAGAAATAGATACAGAAACCGGACCGCAGTCGAAACTACAAAAACAGAAACAGAAACAGAAAGCTGAAATTGCTTAACAAATAGCGGAGCGCCAAAGGGAACTCCAGAAGATATTCAAATATTTGGCATTTATTTTGTTATATTTTTTGTAAAAAGGTATTTGCTAAGCTAGTGAAATTATGTATATTAATTAATTAATAATGTAGTATTAATAGTATAATATTTATTAATATATATAGCTAAACTAATTATCTTATATGTAATTAAAATTATATAGCATTTGAGATCTATAAAGGAAACGAATTTTGTATAAAATACTTAAAGAACTAAATAATAAAAAAAAACCTCTAGTCGGGCGTGACCCACTAGGGAATACCCTGGGCCCCGTCGAATCTGTGTTTTTCATAGAATTTGGGGCCGGCATCCAAAATATAACAAAATTCAAAATTGCATAAAATACATATAAAGCTAAATATAAAATTTGGTGTCTCTAGTTTAAAATATGGGCGAGATATCATTTCTGAACTGAAATTCGATTTTGTTTTTAATCGATAACAATTAATTGGGGATAGTTATCGACTTTTTTAAAATAAACTTGATCTG
This sequence comes from Drosophila pegasa, assembly GCA_035046225.1. Classification (NCBI taxonomy): domain Eukaryota; kingdom Metazoa; phylum Arthropoda; class Insecta; order Diptera; family Drosophilidae; genus Drosophila; species Drosophila pegasa. Next base: position 311,956 of record JAWNOD010000473.1, on the reverse strand, counting down.
CGCGTGCTATACACGGAACTACAAAAAAAATTTCAAGTCTCTAGCTCTTATAGAAGCGGACGGACGGACAGACAGACGGACAGGGCCTGATCAGGATCGTCCTGATCAAGAATATATATACTTTTTGGGGTCTGCCACGACTCCTTCTGCCTGTTACATACATCCAACAAAACCAGTATACCCTGATTTCCTGATTTTCAATGGGCTCAGGGTATAATGAAAGACTTATATTTAATATATTTGAAGCCTTAACATTTCTGAATATACAGCTTAAAGGCAAATACTATATTAATAATAATATCTATATAATAATATATATCATTTATTCAAATTTAATAATACTTTCTGCGCATTTCTTATTCTCTAATTTCTTCCATCACATCATGAGCCAAAAGAGAGAACAATTATGCAAGAGCTGTCAACTAAGCAGCCCAGCCGGAACGCTCGTTATTTAATTAATATTAACTGCAACGTGTTTAAGATCTTAGATATGCATAAGTCCGGGCCCCTTTTAATACAGATACATATATAAATACTAATATTTATAAATATATGTGTGTGTGGGCATTATATAATGATAGCAACCGCAATTATCATTGTTAGCATTAAGTAAGGCAGTAGGCGAGCAGGTTGGAGTCTCTCCAAATGACTCACGACAGCGACAGAGGGAGAGGGAGAAAGACAGACAGAGTGAGAGGGCGACAGAGCTATAGCTATAGCCAAGCCAAGCTAAGTGGTAGAATGTATTTTCTTAATTTAAAATGCAAACAAATGAAAAGCATTTAAGAATTTCAATCATGGCAAATTATCCGCATTCCTTGGCTTTAATGAGAGCAGGCAGCAGCAGCAGCAGCAGAGGAAGAAGAAGAAGTTGAAGACACGTTAATTATCATAGTCAACAGAGGCGAAGAGCGGCACGCTAAATAACAATTAAGCTAAGGTAATAAATATTTAAAATTAATTTATATTTCAAGCGGCAAGGCAAGTAAGGGCTGTCATAGAGGGGGGGCATGGGGCTCTCCATTAAATGGCGCCACATTCTGCTGGCGAAGCGGAAAAACAATGCAAAACGAAATGAGCAAAACAAAACGAAATGTTGCGCATACGCCACGTTGTGCAGCGACAGCAGTTGAACCGAATGCCCTGCCACAGCAGCTGCTGCTGCTGCTGCCGCCGCTTGGCACCCAGCTCCAATCCGGGGCTGTGTCAACTGCATGCCATTGCAGTGAGCTCATTCGGGGCGTGTGTGAGTGTGTGTTTGTGTGTGTTTGTCAATCGAGTTGGCGATTTTGTAGCGGGTTGGGGTAACACTTTGATAAATGCTTAAGCCGCATGTGCAAACGGTTTGTTGGCAACGCTTAACGAATCAGAAAATATAAATAAACATATACACACACATGCACACACATACATATATAGAAAGATATATATGTGCTTGCAGCTATCTGTATGGATTTCATTTTGGAATTGGCATTGGAATGCACAAGTGCCTTCGAGTGCGCACAATGTTCAATAAACATTTGAAATATCATAAAGCCTCAAATGCGATGAGGGGCGAAAAGGTGACAGAGTCTAAACGATGGCAGAGATACACTACAAAAGACTATTGACTATTATAGAGAAGACAATGTATAGGTGATGAACAATGTAATAATGTAATAATATATATAAAGAATATAATAATAATGGAAGTATGCAGATCTTTGCTTGATAAATTTGTTAGTTGACAGAAGTAAAACTTTTGGTCTATAAAATCAGCTTTTAGCTATCGATAATTCAAAGGAAAGTTAATCGTGCCATGAAATACTTGCTAATATATAAAATTTCCTATTTTATATTTTATATATATTTTATTATAGTTTCTATTTTAATTTAAATAATTTTAATATTTATTATTTAAGAATTTATATTTTACATCTGATGTTTTATATTTTATATTTGTTATATTTTCTATTTTATATATTATATTTTATTTTTTATATTTTATATTTCATATTTTATATTTTATATAATATATTTTATATTTTATATTCTATATCTATATCAAAATTCATTCAAATAACTTTTCTGTTAACATAGTTAATATGCCTTATATATAGTCAAGCGTATAAGCACTCTCACACACACACATACCTAAATCTAAGACGCACACACACACACATGGCTAGAGTTATTCTAAGAGTGGTGCGATTTTCGATGCCGAGCGGCTGTTAAAACTGGATTCGTGTTGATTCTATTGAAAGTGTTGCTCGCTAGCGAACTTGAGCCAAAGCTGGAGCTGGAGCTGGAGCTAGAGCCGAAGCTGAAGCTGAGGCTGCGGCTGAGGCTGGAGCCCAGCTAATGAATGACGACGTTTGACGTGGAATTTTTAGCTCATGAGTTGGCTGCGCGGCGGCTCGCATTGACGCGTCTAAAAACGTGTGTCTGGCTTTTTTCTATTTTTTTTTCCTTTTTTTTTTAATTACGACAAACGGCAAATTGGCATTCGCTGATCGCCGATCGCCGACGTTCGACAGTTGGCGTCAATGGAGGAAATAGTTTAGAGCGATGGCATTTTCACACGCTCAATCGGAACAGTTGTTAGGCACATACAAATGTCTGTGTGTGTGTGTGAGTGTGTGTGTGTGTGTGTTTTGGCCAGCGGATGCGCGTCATGGCAAGTGCGCTATAAAACGGGGCGTGGCACATGGCCCATACGTAAGCCGAATTCATAGCATTTAATGCTAATTGGAAGAGGGCAGAAGTGGGGGGGGGGTCGAGTTCGGTCTCTGATTGACCGCGCCACGGGCGAGGCACATTTCTCAAATTATTATGCCGATTATGAAGCGAGTCGTTGTCAAATAAATAACTTGGCGTTTTCTTGGCAAATACAAGCCTCGAATGTGGGCAGCAAACCAAACAAAAAACAATGCGGCAAATTTGCTGAGCTGTTGATTCAATTGTTTTTGCAGCGGCTGCCGCCGTTTGTTGTTGTTGTTGGCCATGACAGTTATGCCAAACAAATTTTTGATGTGTTCGACAAGCGCATGCGCGAAGTGTCCCTGCGCCAATCAAAACAGAAATTAAAAAAAAAAAAGAGAAAAAAAAGAGAAGTAAAGAAATCAGACGGGCACGCACATGGCCTTATATTGGCACACCCTAGCGCTAGTTTATTTATCGATGTGGAATGTCGTTGATTGCAGCTAAAGGCAAAGAAAAAAAAGCTTTTCAGCAATTTCGCTGCACAGAAAACTAACAAATGGAAATATCGCGTTTGTGAAATTTAATCCTTAATTGATTTAAAGTAATTATTATTATTTATATACAAATATCCCTAAAGAGAGAGCTTTTCAACAAGCTTCTTGCTTACATAGTAAGAATTTCCCAAAAAAATCCCTACCAATATTCAAAGACTGGGCGCAAGAAGAGCAAGCAAATTGAAGGCTTTTTAAAAATATCCCTAAATCATATCATGTAAATGACCAGATAGAGAGAGAGAGAGGGCGCACGCAAGAGAAAATATCCAAGGAGCAGACGCAGGCAAAGCGAATGCAGAGGCATAGGCGTTAGCATAATCACAGTTACACCTAGGCGAGGTTGCTCTATAATGAGAACAAGCGGTCGGCCAACGTCAACGTCAACGTCGACAGCGGCAGCAACGTGCGACGCATGCTAAATTAAAAGGCGTGCGAAACAATTTGTGTCTCTTACGTTGCTACGTGTGTGTGTGTAGATGTGCGTGACTGTGTGAGTGTGTGTGCATAAATTATGCTGCTGGCCGCGGGCAGCTAGAGTTGCGAGCTGAGCCCGGCTTCAGGGTAAGCGATCATATCTGACGCTGCTGCTTCCTCCTCTGCTTCTTCCTCTTCATTTTCAGCTGTGTCATTCAATATTTAATTTGCTGTACATTTTAATTGCTTTAAAGCATATTTATTTTTTTATATATTCAATGTGCACGCGTGCAGGAATTTTTTTTTGGTATTTTGGAACTGTCAATTGCCTTTGTTTTTTTTTTTTGTTGTTGCCTGAGGTCAAGCATGCTTATGCCCCCCCCCCTCGCAGCTCCAGTGGGCGGCTGTCAAGCGGCGTAACCGCAAAATAAATAAAAAACATGAAAAACAACTGCGACAACAAAACACAAACAGATAGCTAGACCGATAAACAACTGTGTATCGATATCGAATCTCTGCGGTGGCAAAGCGTTTAACGTTTAACGATTACCGTTTCTTTCCTCTTCTGCTTTTTAGCGTTTAACGCGTGTTACTGCTCATTTGTTTATCATTTTGCAACACAACACCGCAAGTATCAGCTAAGCAGTGCAGCCGTCTCTCGCCTTTTTCCCGTCAAATAAGGCAGTAATTAGGATGAGCAAGCTAAATGTTTAGCCATTTCCCCTAGAGCTAGCTTTGTTTTGGCTTTTTTTTCGTAGAGTGGCAACACTGTCTAACACACACACTTCAGCTTAGCCCGTGGCAGCGCACGCTCAATTAGTCGCCTGCTTGCGCCTGCAGCTCCCATTTCCATTTAATTGTTGTGGGCAAATCAGCTGCTCGATTTCAGTGGTCGCCATTTTATAATTGCCTCTCTCCCGTGTTGATGTTGTTGTTTTTTTGGGAATTGGTATTCCCGGTACCCGCATAAAGAGACATATAAATCCACATGTATTTTTTGTGCACACACACACACACACACACACACACACACAGAGATACGTATGTATTTGTGTCTGTAGCTATTTACGACACCTGCTATTTAGCCCGTTTGCTGCCACTCCCCTCGGTGAATTGCACAATGTGTGCGGAGACGTGTGAACTTTGAAAACTTTTGCGAGCCATTGGCGAGTTTTATGGTACAGATAAGACATTTTGCATTATTGTTATTGTTGCTGCCTCGTCGACGGAAGCAATTAAAATTCCATAGAAATTCCCCGATCGCAAGCACGCCAAAAGCAAAGAGTAGTGCAGGAAAAATGTGCCTCAATTTAGGGATTTTTGTCTCTTCAGGCTTACCTTAGGCACTGCCGTCGTAGGCCGCTGCAGTCAACGGCATTTTGTTTTCGTGCAGTTGTCAGTGGCGGGGCAAAGAGGGGCGCCTTAAGCGCGTAATCCAAAAATTGAGTGTCGCTGGGTATTTTCTATTCACAATTTTTATTTGTTTGTTTGTTGTTGTTGTTGTTTAACAGCGAACTTTCTTTGTTTTTCTTTTTGCACTGAGAATCGATTAACGTCGTTTACGGCGCGATGTCAAAATAACAGTAAATTGTATTGTTGTTTTTGAATTATCGTCGTTTTTTTTTTGTTGTTGCTTCTGCTGCTGCTGCGGCTGCTGCCCGAAAGCTTTTGCTGACCTCTTCGTCAAACACTAACAAAGCGCTGCGACTGCGCAGTCAACGAAGACGGCAACGGCGGGCCGCATTCCAATGGACGGCTCGCGTCTCACGCGCTCTCTCACTGGCGTTTGTGTGGGCGCTCGACGCGATCAGTCAACAGCAGAGGGGAGGGTCGCGGAGCTAGGGGATAGTACGATTTAATCAAACGGTCGCTGCAGCTCCGCACACACACACACACATAGGACACACGTATATGAGAGCACACAAAAGAGAACTGGCGCGACTCAACGAGCGAGAGAGGGAGAGAGCGCGCGCGCGCGTTTATAATGCTTGTGTGTTTGTATTGGTGCTGTCCTCTCTTTGGCAACTGCTTTTTGTTGTTGCGCGAAAGAATGCCGTTTGCTTGGTTGTCGTTGTTGCCGTTGTAGTTGTAGTTGCTGTTGCTGTTGTTGCTGTTGCTGGGTCGCAACTTTCTGTGTGGCTATTTGTTTTGACCAGCAGCAACTTGTTGGGAGTCGTTGCAGAGAATTTTTGTCGCTGCCCAAAATGCAGGAAAGGAACACAGCACACACAAAAAAACACAATGGAATTGAGCACACTTGCGCTTGTAATTCAACGCTTCGAATCCGAATCCGAGTCCGAATCTGAATCCGAAACTAAATCCGAATCTCAAAAACCCAAAATCGAAACGTAACGTAATGAAAGCGAAGCGAGGCGAAAAACGCTTAACGAAACGCGCACACTGCGATTGCGACTTCGACTGCGACTGCGACAGCTACAATCGCCAGAGTTCCAATGGGGCCGCGCAGTCGTTGCTATTGCGATCGCGACTGAGCTGGCACTGCGGCTGAGCGTGTGTGCGTGCGTGTGTGTGTGTGTTTGTGAGAGAGCGGATTCAGCACTTGTGTGACGGTGTGCGTTTGTGTGTGTGTGTTTTTTTTTTTCAGCACCACGCGCAACCTGCTGCCAGTTCAACTGCTTCGTCCAGCTACAAAAATCAAACTGAAGTCCGAGTCGAGAGAGTTTCGTTATGAGAGCGCAACTGTATTACTGAGTGTAGAGTGTGCATGTGTATGTGTGTATGAGTATCTCCCACTGAGATTTAAGATTGGAATGCGCCGTGTACATGATAGCACTCGGTGTATGTGTGTGTGTGTGTTTGTGTGTAAAAGAGAGACGGAGAGAAAGAGAGCCGATCGTTTTGTAGTGTAGTGCGAGCAGCAGCAACGGCAACGGCAACGGCGACGGCGAAGGCGACGGCGGCTCAGCGACCAGGTTGAAATTGATGGCATAGAATTTGGCTGCGACGGCAAACGCTGCTTGCGCTGCTGTCGCCGTCAGCGCTGGTATGTTCTGCCCGGGCTTATAAGCAGCAGCAGACAGCGGAGAATACAATAGAACAGCACACAATTCTCCGACAAACACACTCTCACTCACACTCACACGCTGGAAGCACCTTTTCTCTTGCACCCGTCTTAATGCCAATGGAAGCATTTGCAAATCTTTCAACTTAGATGCGAACATAAAGCCGCAATAAAAAAAAAAAACATAAAATAAAACAACAATAGCACAGAAAGGTAAATACTGAACAAAATAAATAAAAACTTCAAAGGAGAATCCCAGTAGCTAACTGAAATGTCAGTGTGTAAGTGAAATTCCAATGTTTTATCTTGGCAGCAGCAGCAGCAAGAACAACAACTATTTGGAGTCCGACACGAAAACAACGAATAAGAACAAGAACAAGCAGGGCACAAACAACGGTCAACAGATGCCCTTTATCAGCGTTGCCAATTAGGCATGCCAATTATTTATTATTTAAAAAAATTTAATTTAAATTTTAATTAACCCTAATTTATAGCTTAATAAATTTAACAAAAATTGGTTATTAAAATATGCATTTTTTTATTTTACTACATTTTCGCGCTGACTTCGAAATGAAAGCTTGCGACATAGCTAATATGCTCTCTTTACAGGCGCAGTGTGCGCAAAGCAAAGGAGAAAAGCGCGACGCAAGGCCGCGGCAGAGGCTGAGACGACAGCGACTTCAGCAACGAAGAACGCGCAAAAGAAATAGCAACACATACACAGCCACACACTTACACACACACACACACACAGGCACATTCACACGTACAGAGGCAAACCTTGGTTACTCGCTTACTGCAAAGGGGCGTGCGGCGGGCTGAAAAGGGAGAGCGTTGCGCAGCGCTGCGCTGCCCGCTGTCCATTTGTAAGAGCGGATTGCGCGGTCGCCGCTGCCGTCGCCGTTGCCGTTGCCGTTCTCTGCTGCTACGATATCGTCACTTGGGCGCATTCCTCAGCATAATGTGAGCTTGATTTGCTGGATTCTTTTTGACTCTTGCGCTGTCGCTCGCACTGCCGCTGCAGGCCCAGCTATTCCAGAGCCCTTGTCTCGCTCGCACGCACGCACACTCGAAATTATTTTGTTGCCGTTTTTTTTCTTCTTCTCTGCCTTCCGATTTTTAAGTTTTCTCAAATATGCCGCACACACACATACATTTATATATGTATATAAATGTATTTGTATGTGGAGCCATGTTCTTGACAGGTCGGGGGTTGGGGGTCGGGGGTCGCCATGGCCATAACTTGTTGGCCGCGCGACGGGAAAGCAGCACTGGGAACCTGGCGCGAGCTCTTCGATTTCTTCCAGTGTATTTGCTATGCGCCGTTGTTGTTGCTTCGGTTCTAAGACCGGTTGTTGTTGTTGTTGTTGTTGTTGCTGCTGCTACGTTCTTGGTCAACATAGTTTGTGTGAGTGTGTGTGTGTGTGGAGATGCTGGAGCCTGTGCCTGTTCCGAGGCCTTGTCTTCAAAACAAAAATATTTTATGCAATTCCTTGAAGGCGAGTTGGCTTCTAGATACCCTGCAACCCAAGAGAGAGAATTTATTTAATTTGCCAAATTTATTTATTATTATTTATATAATATTTATTATTATTATTATTATTATTATTATTATTATTATTATTATTATTATTATTATTATTATTATTATTTTTTAAATTAAATTTACTTATTTATATATTAATATAAATTATTTATTTATTAATATATTTCATGTGAACTTCAAACTTTAAGCAGCAGCACAGCGTATCTAGTAGTCGGTCAGCCGTGACGCGCACACACGCCTCTTTCGCATTTTGTTTTCGAATCTTGACCGAATCTCTGGCAGAATTGGCGCGCAATTCTGACAGGGCGCTGGCTTAGCCATTGGCTGCAGCCTGTGCTTAGCATATGGGAAATTCCAATGTTGGGCAATCTTCTCTTTATTGCAAGAAATCGCAGCTCTTAGGAATTTCGATAGCATGCGAATAGCAACAATAAAGTACTTTCTGTCATTTTCGGCTGTCTGTGTAAGTGCATGTGTGTGTGTGTGTGCGTGTGTGTGCGTGCGTGTTGCTGCGTTACGCTTTATTGGCGTTGTTGCTGTTGTCACATATTTTGCTTTTATTATGACCGAATATTATTGACCAGTCATGCCGAACCCCCAGCCCCTCCCTCTCTCACTCTTTTTCACTGCACTGCACTGCCAATGTTAATGGAAATGGACATTCCTCTCTTCGACTCTCTCGCTCTCTCTCTGTCGCTCTCTGAGTGCGCTTCAAGTATTTTTATTACTTTTGTTACACTAACTTACTTCGCATTCGCCGTTGCTCTTTAATTTGTATGTAAATAACAAATCCGCATGCTTGCACCCCCCGCCCGCCTCTGCCCGCTTGCCAACGCACTACAAATTCTTTCGCATGAATGAGCGACGTTTCCAGGTAATAATTTGCTGCTTTTGGAAGTTATCTACCCTGACCACGAGTTCGAAATTATACCGAAATTCCACAGTGAAAGCTTCCACAAGACGAACTCCCACCATTCCCATAAGGAATACGTCGCCTCACTGGAAGTAAACTGAACTGGAAGAGCATTCGAAAATTCTTTAGTTTTCGGCCAATAACTGTGATCGTGGAATGTGCTGTCTGTGTCTGTGTGTGTGTGTGTGTTCCAATGTCCACTGGATGAGAGTCAGTCGGCGTCTAATCTGCCTACCCTACTTTCACTCCAATTCCAGTCATCGGCATCTCGCTCAATTCAATTTATTCGAGCCAAACTTTTCTCTAGCCGCATGCCAGTAGCAACTACAACAACAGCGAATGCTGCTTCAATGGAGCTGCAAAGTGGCGCCGTTGTATTTGCCAGTGGGTGGAGAGAGAAGAGGAGAGGGGAGAGAGGGAGGCTCACTAAACTGCAATGAAATTTCGACTGTTGTTGTTGTTGCTGTTGCTACTGCGTTGGGGATTTGCCTTTTTCGGCATTGGAATGCCGCGTGTCTGCTGCTGCTGCCGCCGCTGCTTAACGTACAACAACAACAGCAGCAACAACAATGCTGCCTTTAAAATGTGTTCTAAATAAATTCCAATGAAATGAAGGAAGGCATGGAAGTTGCGTTGCGCTTAGAGATGAGCGTGTGCCGTGCTCTTAAAGCTCGCGAAATATTTCCCTTGCTTGCAGGGCTTTTCTCTCTGTGCGACTTTTATTGGTTATTTCAGGCAGGCTTTCTCGCACACTTTTTCCACTGGAATTTATCTATGCCTGCCAGCTGTTCGTGCGAATTTAAAGGCATTTCCAATAGATAACAGAGAATCATCGAGCGGCTGCAGCAAAACTTGTTTCATATCAAATTACTTATATATAAATTATTATTATTATTTTCGTTAATTTTCTTCATTTTTCGTATTCTGCATTCCTTTGCTTTCGTGCTGTCTCGTGTCACGCGGCCAGCGCTAATGTGGCTCGGGGGCGCAGATGTCCAAGTAACTCACTCGCCGATACAAATTCTGCGCTGCCCAGCGCGATTGCAATCTTTAGCAGCAGCAGCAGCGACGACGACGCCGGCAGCGGAAGCAACAACAATGCGGCACGAGACTTGACTGCGACGCTGGCAGCAGCTAGGCCCAAAAGCGCGTTGGCTGCGCGGCAGCGACGTCAGCGTCGCGCGTGCGCTGTCTCAGCGGATGTCTGGGCCTCGCGTTGTTGTTGCTGTTGTTGTTGTTTTGGCAATTTCTTGCTTACCTGTTTGCAGGCTGCAGGCTGTAAACCTCAGCTGCAGCTTTCTTGCGCATTTTCTTGCTCTCCTTTAGTCTCTCTTCCTCTCTCTCGCTCGCGCTGCCGCAGGCCTTGCAAAAATCGACAAAATCAACCAATTGCCGTACAGTAGCTGACGTTTTTTTTCGATTTTTTTTTTAGTTTTTTGTTTTTTTTTTTTTTTTATGCTTTTAATGAGCGTTTATATTGCACAGGCAGCAGCAGCCGCTGCATTGGCATCCCAGTCTATGCTGCTGCCGCGTCTTATACCTCTGCCTCTTCTTCTTCTTCTTCGGCTGCTGCAGCCTCTTGCGGTTGGAGCCGCAGCTAACTATATATTAATTTCATATTTCTCTTTCACATCGCAATATTGAATAGTTTTGATACAAGAAATAGCAAACCGCAAACACTTGAATAAATAATCAATGCATGAATAATAGTTTAGATTCTCATGATGTTGTTGTTGTTGCTGTCGTGGGCAAGTTGTTAACTAACAACCGCAATAGACAAAAAAATGTGTAAGAATTTGCTAAAAATTTCGGCTTTTGATCAGTCAATAAAAAATAGTAAACACATTTAATTGGAGTAGTAAAAAGTTAAAAAAAAAAATGTTTAAAAAGTTTGTTTTTATATAGTTAGTAAAGAGTAGAAGGTATGTGAAGGGTATATAGGACTAAAAAAAAAAAAATTATCAAAACAATTAAAAAAAATTAAAAATTCTTTTTATATACTTAGTTAAATAAAAATTATTTATTGTCAAGTCGACAGATTACAACTAAACAAATAAATAAAAAAAAAAATGAGCTTGGTATTTATATATATATTATTTCAAGGTATTTATGTGTATAAAAGACTCAAATAAAAACAACAAAAATATTACAGAACTTGAGAACTTGACACAACTTACTTGATCAGATCTGTGCGAGCTCCTTAAAAACTAAGTTAAATGCTTATTGTTTTTTTTTAATTTCTTATTTATTTATGGATATTTTATATAGTTAGAAAAAAGTTGATGGTATGTGAGGGTATATAAGAATAAAAGGTATATAAGAAAAAAGATATAATTTTTGTGATCTGGAATAAATATTCTTCTACTTTCTTCTTCCTTATACACTCCATCGATGCCTAGCATCGTCCTTTCAGAAGAAATCTCCTCGAAACACATTAAAATAACTCCATCTCTTGTGATCTTTTGCAGCTTTTTTTTCTACCTCAATCGTAGCTTAGCATTAGCCTTTCATAAGCCTCTTCAGTTTTTCGCAATAAGTTTGTATTCATTTCTAAAATTTTTAAAATCCATTCAGCTCTTCCAGCTTAGCCCCAACGTGGCAGCTTTTAGCCCGCTCCAATTGCTCCAATTCCTGAACTTTCGCCCACATGTGATCCCAGCTATAGTCGCGCTCGGCATTTTCGATGTGCTCAAAAGGAACAAAACTAGTGCCATTTTTATGGCTAGACTGCGCCAGCTGCGATTCGCCCAAATTATATTATATATATATATATATATATATATATATATATATATATATATATATATATATATATATATATATATATATATATATATATATATATATGAGAGGTAGAGAGAACACATGTCCAGCTGACAGCTGTGCCAGCTGATGAAAATGGAACTCGGATTACGTGGAACATTGCGGGAGATTCGCTTTGTTGCGTCGTTCACGGGGCGTATGATTAATGCCAAGCATGTCAGCAATGTGTGTGTGTGTGTGAGTCTGTGTGTGTGTGTGCGAACTGTGATAAAAGCTAAGTTGGCAATGCTGACGCATTATGGCCAACTGATAAGCAAAGCAAATGCAGCACCAAAAATTTGCCATACCCTGTAAATGTGTGCTAGGGGTAGTTTAACGTTTAAGTGGAGTTGTAGTTTGAGAAATGGTAAATGTCTTATCGATATAAATATATAGAGAAATAGCAAGCATTTTGTTATACCCTGTAAATAGTGGCGGAGTAGATAAGCTGTGCTTGGGGTATATAAAAGCTCTGCTTAGATCTATGTATATAAATATTATTCATCACTATTATTTATTAAAAAATCGTCAAATATATTGGCATACCCTGTAAATGCTGCGCTTGTGATTAGGTTTTGGTAGATTTCATTTATGCAATGACAAATGACAATAACAAATTCAAGAGGAAGCAAACCCTTTGGTATACCCTGTAAATGTAGTAGAATGATGAACATGCTGTGCCTGTGATTGGGTTTGGTAACCTTTAATCTAAACAATCGCAAATGTCCATTTAAGATCTTTATAAATAAGCACCAAGCATTTGTATATACCCTGTAAATAGTAGAGGCAAGGACTTGCTGTGCCTAAGGGTAGATATGTTACATTTAAAAAGTGCAGCTCGAGCTGAACGGTGTTAGGATTTGCTAATATAATCTTATCATATAATAGCAACACTTAAACATACCCTGTAAATTTCTTTAATATGGTCATGATGTGCTAGTGACAATATGTGTAATAGAAGATAGGAAAAACAATTAAAAATCTAAGTAAATATTAAACTTATTTCATAATATTTCGCATGCCCTGTAAATGTATTATACAATACCCTGTAAATTCGCATACCCTGTAAATGTATTATACAATACCCTGTAAATTCGCATACCCTGTAAATTTATTATACAATACCCTGTAAATACGCATATCCTGTAAATTTGTTATACAATAATAAGGATACATCGTATCATGCCACATTCACATGCATCAACTGAAAGCCCACACTCCCATTCTATACTTTCCTTACAGGGTATTGGCTAGTTGGGCTACTGCCGCCGCCAAGCTACCTGCCTATGCGGCACAGTGGGAGGATATCTCGCACAACAGTCAAGTCGAGATACAAGCGCCCAGATATGAGATACAAGATACGTGCTACATGTGTAGCTTGTCGGCAGATAATGAGCTATAAGTTTTTTTTTCTCTTCTGATTTTTGTTTTTTTGTTGTTTCTGTTTTCGTTTTGCCAAATCTACAGACATCAGCATTCACATTTGTATTCACAGAGTCGTCGGCCGCTATCAGGCATTCCGTATCATTCGAGAAGAGCTAGCGAAATGGATTTCGGAAATATCTATTGAAAATTATTCAAATTTTAATTAGCCAGCCGCTGCCCGGGCCGGGCCGTGGGAGCCAAAGCTAAACTTTAAATTATAAATGCAGATATACATAGAGAATTTGGCTATATATTTAGCTATAGATATGTGTGTGTGTGTGTGTGTGTGTGTGTGTGTGTGTGTGTATGTGTGTGTGTAGCATATGCACGCAAACGCCCAGCTAGGCTGATAAATATTTGGCTTTTGCATGCCAGCGCGATGAGTTCAACGTGGACGTCAACAACTTCGTCTTGCTGTTGTTGTTGTTGTCGCATTAGTTGTTGTTGTTGCTCGCTTGTTGTTGCCGCTCATTTAATTTCCAAACATTTATCAACAAATATTTGGCGCTTATCATTTGTTCGACTCAAACAGCAGCGCTCGAGACGGCGTCTCCTACGCCTGCCCGCAGCTCTGGCGGCGGCAGCGGCGGCTGCTGCTGCTGCTGCGGTTCATCAGCAGATTTGCCTTGAACACCTGCCATGCCACGCCCATGCCAGCCACGCTGCTTGGTCAACTGCGATTCTATGTCAAATTTTGCATAACATTTTTGCTTGACTTTTTATTGCGCTGAGCTGGCCCCTTGCGGCAGAGGGCTAAGCGTGTGGCGGGGCAGAGGCAGGCGTGGCAGGTGCCACATGTGGCAAAATGGAATGAAGAGCTTATAGTCAAAAGTTTACACAAATGAAGATTTAAGTCTCTATTTCGAACTGTCTGAAAATGCAGCTGAGCTCAGAATTTAAGCATAAATACTATTAAGAATGAATAATAATTAATAATTTATAATTAAGTTTACAAAATAATTAAATAAAAATGCTAGTCAATATTTTTAATATAAAATCGTATATAATCTATACAAGCTTTACGAAGAGCTTCTTTTCAGCAGCTGTGCTGCTTTAATATAGCTTCAACATACTCGAAGAACTGGTATCAAAAACGGAAGATGTTTATTTAAAAATTATTAAAAAAATAATAAAATACAATAATAAAAATTTGAAGCATGCTAATCCCTGATCATAATAATAAAACGTCGAAGCTCGTAATAAAAACATTGCATGAACTTTTACAACAGCTGATTCCATTGTATATACAGCAAATAAATTTTTTAGCTAAGTCAAAAATTTAAAAACAAATTTAATGCTCGTAAGAGCAATATTTTCACTTAATCCAAAAAAAAAAAATGTATATATGATACCCTACTTTTCGAGGTGGAGAATACTAAAATGATCAGAGTATGGAATGTTGCAAGGGCCTTATGGATGCAATGGGCTGGAAGCTGCTGCCAATCTTTGCTGTTGCAATTCATAATCCTGAATAAGCAGCAAGAGAATTTAAGTTAATTTAGCCAAGTTCTTCTGCATGTAAAAAATTATAATAACAAAGACTTGTTAGAGTCTTGGAATTCTTAATAAAATATGTCTATGTATACAAATAAAAAAATATATAAAAAAATATAAATGAAAAAAAAAAATAAATAAATGTGTGTTAATTAATAAAACAAAATAAAAAAAAATAAAAAAATAAAATATGTCTATGTATAAAAATAAAAAAAAAATATTTAAAAAAAAAATGTGTTTCAATTTAACAAAAAAAAAAAATATATATATATATATACATATATACATATATAAAATATGTTAATAAAAAAATATAGATTAAAAAAATAAATAAATAAATGTATATATATATATAAAATATGTCTATGTATAAAAAAATAAAAAAAATATATTTAAAAAATAAATAAATAAATGTGTGTTAATTTATAAAAAATAAAATATGTCTATGTATATAAATAAAAAATAAAAAAATTAAGAAATATATATTATATGGTATTTATATTTATATTAACATTTATAATTTATATTTTTATGAATAAACACACAGACACACACACATATATATTTACAAACACTTCAGCTAACTCTCTTTGCTCTCGGATTATTTTGTTCACTTTTGCTCGGACAACTAGATGATGATGACACCTTGCCATTCGCAATCTTTCCAGAAAGATAAAGAAGCTAAAGAAAAAAGGAAGATGTTTATGAAAAGTAAACTCGATATAAAATAGCTTTATGAAAAATGAAAATAAAACAAATAAAATTGTTCTAATGTTTATTTAATAAAGCTTTAGGTCTCGCTATCTGGCCAGCGCTGAGTCAGAGCCGCATTTGTTGTGGCTTATTAAATAGCTGTCATGGCAACCGCAATTCCCAGTACCGAAGGCCCAGCTACCCGGCGACCGGAAGGCAGGGCCTAACCAAAATTGAGCCCTAGACGCAGGCCACAACACAAACCGAAAGGATTTCTCAAATTAAAACTCATCAGAGAAATAAAAGCAAAGAGAAATCGAAATAAAAATAAATCAAGGTAGGTACAAATTATGGGCATAGAAAAATTAAAAAATAATACGAAAAAAAAAACCAACAGCAGCAGAAGGAACCACTAAAAAAACATTAGCAGGCAGCGAAGAGAACAAGCAGCAGCAACGGTGGGAGGAGAAGGAAGCGGGGCGGGGCGTGGCGGTCAAGGAATGACACGCATCCGGTTTTAAAATTCCAACCGAGCACAAGTTGAAGAAGAAAAGGAGGAAGAGAAGTGGAGAAGGAGGAGCAGAGTAGGCAGGCAGCTGCCCAAAGGAATTCAAACACTTGAAATTAAGAGCAGAGCAGAGTAGAAGGCCTTTGGGGCTGCGCTGGGTGTCCCCGCCAAATGACGCCAGCTGCGACGTCGCCAGCGACGCTGGCAGCGCTGGAGCTGCAATATTTTCGTGCCATCTCGCTCTATCGGCGGCGCAGCTACGAGCAGTGCGCCGAGGTGTGCAACGCGCTGCTCCAAGCGGGCCACGACAACAATGTCCAAATCTTCGCCAAGCACGAGCAACAGCAGCAGCAGGAGGAGGCGCAGCAGGAGCAGCAGCAGACGGAGCACGAGTCGAGCCAGAGCTTTAAATACGGTAGCCATTTGCAGCGAATTGGCCCGCGGCGAAGACGCGGCGAGGCGGCTAAGGACGGCGGCACAGGCCAGCCCGTGGCCTCCATAATGCCCACTTGGCTGATGGAGGGCGTCTGGCAGCTGAAGATGCGCGCGCTGACGCAGCGCGTCTACTTGGACGATCTCGAGGTGGACGATGCTGCCGACGGCGGTGAGTGAGGGGGAGGGGGGAAGGGGGAGTTATATTGTTGTGGCACGTTGCAATATGGAAACATGTGGGAATGTTAGATGAAGTAGCGCCTCATGGAGCCTTGTGGACGGGGATCTCGGGGGGGCAGCTCGAAAGTTCTGCTCACTTTAGGTTTTGTGTAGTGGAAATACTAATATTTGCTCCTACAACTACTACTACTTTATACTAATATATCTACTACTACTTTCTACTACTACTTTATACTAATATATCTACTACTACTTTCTACTACTACTATATCTACTACTACTTTATACTAATATATCTACTACTACTTTCTACTACAACTATATACTTATACTACTACATGCTACTACTACTATATAATTTTACTACTTTCCACTACTGCTACTTCTACTACTACATGCTACTACAACTATATATTACTACTACTACTACTACTACTATATGCTACTACTACTATATATTACTACTACTTTCTACTACTACTAATTTCTACCACTACTACTATATGCTACTACTACTATATATTACTACTACTTTCTACTACTACTAATTTCTACTACTACTACTATATGCTACTACTACTATATATTACTACTACTTTCTACTACTACTATATATTACTACTACTACTACTTTCTACTACTACTACTTTCTAGTACTACTACTATTATAATATTCTACTATTTATGCAACTACTACTACTACTATCACTATTAATACTACTAAATATTCTACTACAATTTATACTATTACTACATTATATATTTCTCCTATTAAAAATTCTTCTTCTACTAAAAATATTACTACTCCTACTACTATGTATGCTACTACTATTTAGTACAATAGCTACTAAAATATATATGTACGACTATTGTTCTACTACTACTACTATTCATATTTATATTCCAATATACTACTATTCATACTACTACTACTATATTAAATTATAAATGCTATTATATATACATATATTATATAGCCTATTATGATATAGTTCTGCTCATTAGAGAAGATCCATCCGCTTTCTGTACATATATCAATTGATTCTGCCTATAAGAACATTCTATAAGTAGTAAATACATACTAAACATAGTAAATACATACATATGATTTATCAGCCGATTGCTTTTAAAGGAGACTAGATATAAGAAGAGACTGAAAATTAATATGCCCTTTATAAACCTTTGCTAAGTTACCTGAAAATAAGAGACGAGGTGTATCATGTTCTCTATCTATTATACTCCTCTAATATCTATCTAAACTAACTCCAACGCTCTCTCTCTCATCTCTTCCCATGCTTAGCCAACGAGGAGGTGGAATTCGAGCGCATTGCAACGGCAGCCCGGCCCGGCACCAGCATCAAGACCGCCTTTCAGCCGCGACCCAGCACCAGTCAGCGACGGGCCACGGCGCTGAGCCATTCGAGCGGCGGCAGCAGCACACGTCCCGGCTCGGCAATGACGCGCCCGGGCACGGCCATCAGTCGACCGGGCTCCTCGCTGGGCGCACGCCCCGCCTCGAGGTGCGGTACGGCATCCCGGGTGCGCGCTACCTCGGCGGCCGCCTTCACTGTGGGCGATGCGACGGCCACGCTGTATCAGGCCTCGCGGCTGAATCCCACCATCTACGCGGAGCGAGAGGCCATTGTGAAGGCGCTGTTCCAGTTCCTCTACTACCACGAGGCGGATGTGCAGAAGGCGCATTCGCTCTGCCAGGCGGTGCTCGATGTGCAGCGACAGCGACCGGGCCAGGCAGCCCTGGCCACGCCTGCGGATGCCGCCCGTACGGATTGGTGGTGGCAACAGCAGCTGGGTCGCTGCCTGCTGGCCCTGCACTATCCGCGCCGTGCCGAGAGCCATCTGCAGCAGTCGCTAGCAGCATTTCCGCATCCCGATACGTATCTCCTGCTCTCGCGACTCTACCAGAGGCTGCGGCAGCCAGAGCGATCGTTGGCGCTCATTGGCCAGGCTGTGGAGCGACAGCCGTTCGATGTGGCCTACCGGCTGGAGCAGGCGCGCATTCATGCTGCCATGTCGCAGCAGGAGGATGCACTGCAGCTCTACCGCCTGGCCGCCCGGCTGCAGCCCATCAATGTGGAGGCGCTGGCCAGCATTGCCGTCGGCTACTTCTACGACAACAATCCGGAGATGTCGCTGATGTACTACAGGCGTATCCTCTCCCTGGGCGTCCACACCGCCGAGCTCTACTGCAACATTGCCCTCTGCTGCCTCTATGGCGGCCAGATTGATCTGGTGCTGCCGTGCTTTCAGCGCGCTCTGCTGATGGCCACGCAGCCGGAGCAGAAGGCGGACATTTGGTACAATCTCAGCTTTGTGGCATTGGTCAGTATGATGAACAGCCATATACCCTGTATCTATATCTAAAATTAAGTGGATAAATAGAGGGATAAAGAGAAAGATATAGGCATATATATATATGATAAGGTCCTATTCATCAGTCATATATGTGCCTATATATGTTTCTCTTTATCCCTCTATTTATATATATATTTTATAATGTTTATTCCTGATCCGCTTCCACAGGTATGCAGTCTTTCTAGTCATATTACCTACTCAAGCCACCTATCTATAAAAGCATCCAAACCCAAAATATCATGATTATTGTGTACAATCGATAACTTTTCATAAATTTATCAGTTATCGATAACTATCAGTCATCTTTCTTTTTCGCATTATGCTTATAGAAAGAGCTTTAAAAGCAACATAGGAAGACTAAATTAAATGCACAGAATCGATAGTATATTGTTATCGATA
Organism: Drosophila pegasa; assembly: GCA_035046225.1. Lineage (NCBI taxonomy): Eukaryota > Metazoa > Arthropoda > Insecta > Diptera > Drosophilidae > Drosophila > Drosophila pegasa. The sequence goes on along the minus strand of JAWNOD010000473.1, from coordinate 292,519 downwards.
AATTTGACAATCATTCATTCAGCCATTTCGTATTTGTCTTTTCGAAAATAGCAAAGCTGACTTGATAAACTTGACAAATGGCTCCTAAAAGCTTATTACCCTATTTTTTACGATAGTTTCTGAAGCTTTTTCCAAATCGATAAATATCGATTGTTACTCCAATTAGAATCATACGATTTGTTAAATATTTCCAGTAAATTCATACTCATATAGCTTATTGTAGGGTACCTACTAGTCAATCAATCCCCGCTAGACCACTCTTTGTTCTCGTATCTAATCTCTTATATATTTCTGCAGACATCGGGCGACTTTAACCTGGCCAAACGCTGCCTGCAACTGTGCCTCACCGCCGACGCCCGCGACGGATCTGCTCTGAACAATTTGGCTGTGCTGGCCGCCCAAGGCGGGGATGTTATGGGTGCCAAGTCCTACCTGAATGCGGCCAAGGATGTACTGCCCGATGCGAGCGAGGTGATCGCCAATCTGCAGTACATGGATCTCAACTACAAGCTCTAGAAATCATAGACTTAGCAGTTTATTGTGCACACAAATAAATGGATTAATATAAACCCAATCATGGTCTTTGGAGCCAGTCGTAGATGGTGCTGAGGCCCACCTTGGTCACCGCGCTGGCCTCCACAATGGTCACCTGTTGGCGTATCTGCTTCTGTAGCTTGGACATTTGCAGCATGAGCAAGGCCTCGTTGCGCATCTGGCGGTAGGAGTAGTCCATTTTGGTCAGCACGAGGAGAATTTTAACCTTTTGCAGACGCGGCTCCGTGAGAATCGAATAGAAGAGTACGCCTAAAATGAAAGCTATTGTGACTGGGGTTTGGGACTTTGTTCTTCTACGCACCCGCAGCTGAGATTTGACACAGATTCGAGGCGTCCACCACATAAATGAGCTTTTTGACATCTTCAAAGTATTGGCTCTGACGCCACAAAGGCGCCATGCTGCCTCCGATTTCTAGCACCTGTATGAACTTGGGCAGATGCTTGCTGCCATGCGGCGTGGCCACGGCATCTGTTGTGGGCGGTGGTGGCTTGTGCCTGTCGGCATTCGCTGACTTTTCAGGGAAATAAATGCGAAAGATGCCAGTGCCAATGGTTGGCATGGAATAGCTCGTCTCATCTATGGAGTCTGGCTCCTGCAGGGCCTTGAGCAGATGCGTTTTGCCTGCACGCTTCGGTCCAAGGCAAATGCAAGACATGCCGTTTGCTATATTTTTGCTACATGGTCTTCGTCTATCGACTAAACAACTAAGTTATCCTTGGAAACCGTTTTTGAAAAAGCGTTACGTTGCACCGTAGCGCCATCTGTTGTCTTAAATATAAAACTGCACTGCCTCGATTTCAATTGCGATAGTTTCAGTGTTGTACAAAACCAGATGTTGAGTGCTTTTGCTCTAATCGTTTCAGTGTTGAGCAGCGAGCTTTAGTTGTAATTAAACGCCGACTCACTCGACTAGAGTATTATTTGTCTAAAATTCAAATTTGTACATTTTTGTGCTAATTTATTTGTTTTGTAAATACGTGAAATTTGTGAACATATTAAACACTTGCAATAAAAGAATATTGATCAAGCGCTACTTTACTTTACACCAGCCAGCAAGCGGAACTCCACCGTTGAGCAACTATTCCACAACCGTTGACTCGATAAACATATGTTTTTTCGAATCGAAAATAAATTATTTTGACTGCCGCAAAATGAGCGTGTTTGAAACAAAGAACAATGTGTGTGGATTCCACAAACAGTTTGCGCTGGACATAAATGGCAACAACACAGAGTTCGTGTTTCACCAGTTCGAAAACAAATGGATGCTGCTGATCACGCAGCTGGGCAAATTGCCGGCGTTCTACAATGTGGCGTTCGATGTGAAGCGCGACCACCGGGTGCTGCCCTATGCACACGGCCCAGTGGACGATCCGCAGTTCCATGTCTCGGTGCCGGTGACAATGACCTGCTGCATGGGCGTCGACTCGGATGAGATACGCGGCGGGATACAATTCCTAGTCAACAAGACGTCGATCAACAAGTGTCCCACAGAGCTGCTCATCGCGTTGGGCCTGAAGAAAATCGAATCGGAGGACCTGAGAGCCATAGCCAAGGCGCTGGAAAATGGCGTATTTTAGGCGCGAGCCGCATAGCATTTAATACACCCAATAAAAACCGCAAAAATCTCAAAGTCACTTCAAAGCAAACATTTTATTTCCTCGCGTTTGTACATTAAAACGTGTACGAAAGGTGGGGAAGGTAAAAACTTCACTTTACATACACGGCGGATGTTGTTGCTGCTGTATGTTGGATGTTGCAGTAGTTGGTGCTGCTGCTGCGACAGTTTAATCGAACAGACCGAAGCCCATGTCGTCGTCGGAGACATCAGACTCCTCTTCCTTCTTCTTCTCCTCCTTCTTGGCCTCGGCAGCGGGCGCGGCGGCAGCGGCAGGTGCAGCAGCACCGCCAGCTGGGGCAGCTCCGACGCCGGAGCCAATGTTGGTGATCAAGTCCTTGACATTGATGCCCTCCAACGCCTTGGCAAACAGACCGGGCCAGTAGGGCTCCACCTCAACATTGGCGGCCTTCAGGATGGTCGAGATTTTCTCACCCTACAAATGAAGCCAAACGAGAAATACAATTAGTAATAACTCTAATATATATATCTATATATCTATTTGCACACATCGGCAACATAACGCTAGGGATTGCCGCGAATTTTGCCGATTTATTTTGCGCTACATTTTTAGCAACTTACAGTGACGGCGACATCATCATCAACCAGGATGAGAGAAGCGTAGACGCATGCGAGCTCAGCTTTTGTCGACATTGTTAAACTATGTGCTTAATTAATTATTGGTGCAAGTTGCCAAAAATTAATGTTTTAAATTATCGGCCTTAGCTCGAAAGAGAACAAGCACACGGAGCAGAATCCTAAACCGGAAAGAAAGAGTGGTGTTAAGTTGGTTGCGCCATAAAGTGTTTTGTAAAGATTCGCTGTGAATGGCAAAGTTGTCACTTACCAACACTGCCATAAAATGTAAACAATCTGCCTATCGATAGCAAGTAAATAATAAAAACGCGCGAAATGGAAGATATTGATATAAAACAAGAAAATGAATCTATAATAGAAGAAAAGCCAAAAATAGTACAGGAAGAGGAGCATGTCCCTATCGATAAGATCAGCTCGCTAAAAGCACTTGGTCCATTTATTGCTTCTCGTGAAAATAGTAAAAATACAGTTTATTTGAGCGATGTGCCAGCGATATGCAAGGATCAGCCGTGCATGCTGGGCGTGGACGAGGCGGGCCGTGGTCCTGTGCTGGGACCCATGGTGTACGGCATCGCCTACTGTCCGCTGGATAGCAAAAACGCTCTGGTTGATCTCGGCTGCGCAGACTCTAAACAATTGACGGAGGAGAAGCGCGACATCATCTTCAATGATATGAATACGCTGGAGTATGTCAACAGCTGCATTGGCTGGGCGGTGGAAATCATTTCGCCTAATGTCATCAGCAACAGCATGTACCGACGCAGCAAGTGTTCGCTGAACGAGGTGTCCATGGACTCGGCCATGGGCCTCATACAACATGCCATCGATGCGGGTGTCAACATAGCTGAGGTCTATGTGGACACGGTGGGCCCGCCGGAGAAGTACCGAGAGAAGCTGCTCAAACGGTTTCCAAACTTCAAGATAACTGTGGCCAAGAAGGCCGACTCCACCTATCCGATTGTCTCGGCGGCCAGTATCTGCGCCAAGGTAACCCGCGATCATGCTCTAAAGGTCTGGCAGTTTCCCGAGGGATTGGTCATCAAGGACAATGCTTTTGGCAGTGGCTATCCCGGCGATCCGGTCACCAAACGTTTCCTCACCGAGAACATTGACTTGGTCTTCGGGTTTCCGCGTCTGGTGCGCTTCAGTTGGTCAACGGCAGAGAATGCGCTGGCCGACAAGGCCTACGAAATGGAGTTCGATGAGCCCGACACGGAGAAGCCCAAGTACGCGGGCACAAAGCTGACCAAGTTCTTCAAGGGCACCACCAAGGCGGGCGAGGTGAAGCGCGAGGAATGTCGCTTCTTCAAGCAGTGCCATCTGGATAATGTCACTGATTTTTAGATCACTTTCTCAACTTATTTATAATATAATATTTAAGATTAAAGTTGGCCTAAATGGGCAGCACTTTTTTCTCAAGGCAGGCAGTGCTGCCAGTATAAAGTTAAGATAATATCTCTTCTTTTCCCATCTCAAAATAAATGCTCTAGGATTTCCATTGTTTTGGAGCTTTAATTAATTGTAGCTGCTGTTAACGCCATTCTTTATAATTATAATCGTTTACACACTACGTTGGGATCCAGTTACACTGTTCGAATGTAAGCGTAAATCGGGTTGTCATCCATTTGAACTTGGATCCGTTTCCGTTTACCGGCCACTAACTAAACATTTGTTTGCATGCATCTTGTATGCTTAGGTCTAACGATAAGGGGTTATTCAATTAAGACTTAATTGGGACTGGACCATTATACTGCGCTGATGTATAGAAAATAACAAAATGCATCGTGTTATACTAAACGGGGTTCTTTCTGTATAAAAAAACTTAGAAACATATGGAGCTTACGGCTAAATTAAAAGCGCATTTCCTGCAGCTGGTTGCGAGTGTGGCGCAAACTCAGTTTACGACATCCACGAGCGACAATTCGAGAACACAGAAACGATATTGACTTGAAATTGGGGATCGAGGGAAACTCATCGAAGGATCGTGGATAGAACAATAAGGTAAGCGTTCGAAACAGAAGCGCGAAACACATTAGAATTTAAGCTTCAATATACATAACTTAAATGGTGCTGAGAGATGCTGGCAGATGTATCAAATGTGCTCGCTGTGGATCAGAACTTTCGCAGATCGAGCACAAAAACGCTGCCATCGGATGCACTGGCGCCCACCTTGGTGCCCTTGGAGTTCCAGCACACCTCGAAAATGCCACCGGTGCCCTTATAGCTGTGCACCAACTGTCCAGTCTGCGTGCTCCAGATGTGCACACACTTGTCGAAGCTGCCCGAGGCCAGATGCTTGCCATCCGGACTGAAGGCCACGGAATAGACGGGTTCTGTGTGCTTCGTTAGCGTGTGTATACAGCTGCCACGCTCGACGTCCCACAGACGGACCGTCGAATCGAATGAGGCCGATGCGAGAATAAGGTTTGTGTTGGGATTGTTGGTGCCGGGTCCGGTGGGTGACCATTTTATCGTGTAGATCTCCTTGGAATGCGCTTGCAGATCATGACAGCAACGATCGCGCGTCATACTCCAGATCTTAAGTGTCATGTCGTCAGAGCAGGAAGCCAATAGCTGGCCCTGCGGACACCATTTGATTGCATTGACCTCGTTCGTGTGGCCGCGGAACGTTTTTATGGGCTCGTTCATGCCCAGCCGGCACACGTGTATCCGCTGATCCGTACTGCACGACGCAAAAGACTGATTCGATTGCCAGTCGACGTCCAGTGCAGGCGCACTATGGAACGCAAACTGCTGCGTGCACTGGCCCGTGGATGCGTCCCAGATAATTGTTGTTTTGTCCACGCCCGCAGACAAAATGTAATTACCACATTTGTTCCATTTAAGTGCAAAGATGGGCCCCTTGTGCTGGCCCAGTGTGGAGGCCAAGCGGCCATCCGTTTTCCAAATGCGTGCATAGCCATCGTAGCTGCCCGTGGCCAGAAGCGAACCATCGCACTGCAAAACAAAAACAAATATTTTTTTTTTATCGAAGTCAGTGTTGCAAGTCGAGCGTATGCTAATAATCATTTATCGATAAGCGATTGTCGGATCGATATCGATACACTTTGCACTTGCTACTTACATTCCAGTCCAACGATGTGACATCCTTATTGCTGGGCACCTCGGCGCCTCCTTTCTGTATGCAATGCCGCAACACCAACTGACTTGAGTTGGCATTCGCATCGGACATGTCCCAAATGCGTGCAGTGCTGTCGCCGGAGCCACTGGCTAACAGATCTCGACTGGGATTCCAGGCGCAGATGAATACTTCACTCTCGTGGCCGCGCAGCACACGCGCCTTCGATTCAGGTATCTCAATGCTCTGATCAATGTCCATCGCCTCCACCACGGTGCTGCCAGGTGTGCCAGTGCCGCCGCCACCACCACCACCGCCGCCGCCTCCTCCTCCTCCGCTTCCAGATGTCGTACTGCTGGGCACTGCGCTTTGAGCAGTCGTCGGGCAGGTGGTCTGCACATTATTTCCCTGAGCGCCTACGCGTGTTGCCGCTGCACCGCCCGCACCACTGGGCGCCTTCGCACCCGCCGCTGCAGCGCCTGCAGCTGTGGCACCGGCTTCCGCATTGGACGCGGCGGGAACAGCGGGCGTAACACCTGTAGCCGGCTGCTCCACGCTGCTGGAATTACTACTGTTGCCATTTGTGGACGTGGACGAGGCAGCGTCATCTGTGCTCGTTGTATTTGGATAGGCCGTGCTGTTCGCAGCTCCCGGTTCATTAACGCCCGTCTTTTTGTTAGCGCCCGCAGCTCCTCCGGCACTGTCGGCGTTCGCACTGGCTGCAGCTGTCGCCGAGTTGGCTGCAGTGCCGGCAGCCGTGCCGCTTGCATTGTTATTGCCACTGGCCGTAGCATTGTTGTTGGATGCGGTATTGCCACTGGAGTCCACCTCACTGGTGTCGGCGCTGTTGCTTCCGGTGGGAGTGCTGGTGCCCGTGCTGGCATTGGCTCCCTTGCCAGCGGCATTCGCAGCCGTATTGCCCGTGCCCGGCTCGATTTTAATCTCAGTTTTTGCATTGCTGTTCGCATTGGCGTTGGCCGGCGTGCTGGCATCGACTGCGCCCGGCTTACAAGGCTCTGTTTTGACTATCGGCTTGAGCGGCTTCACTTCCGGCATGACGGCATCTATCAGACTGAGTCCTTCGATGGGTCGCGCCACCTCGCCGTCTTCGCCCACACTCCACTCCACCTCTGTGTAGAGCAGACCCTTCTGCAGTATGGTGAGCAGGGCAGCCGGTGGCACTAGGGCGCCATTAATGTTGCTTTGCGAGATGTGCGACTCGATGCCAAACACATACGCTGAGTGCAGAAAACCTGATGGCAAAGGGGATCGGGGGTTAGCGTCAATCGGCGTCTATTGAAAATTCCCTTCGCACTCACCCGACTCCTGCAAATATCGGAAAACCAGAAAGTTCACCTCGTCGCTGGAAAAACTCATGTTGGAACGTTGTGGCAAACACGCCGACTGCCTCTTCTGCGGCTCTGGATGCTGCGCTTTCCTATTGATCTGCTAAAAACTTGCAACTTGGTAGCCAGGTTTATGGCGGCTGTGTCGATTCCGATGATAAGACGGCGCTGGCAGTACGTAACACATGCGTAATCGCTTGTAAACAGTGCACTTTATATTGTATGCAGTTGTTGGACTCTCCCGGGTTAGCTTAATGCACTTTAAAATGTGAGAGCATTATATTTATTTGCTTGGTGCAAAAAAAAAACGTAGAATACTACAAATAGTCGGACGACCACTCGACACATGCAACGCTGTAGCGCAAAAAAATGGCGGAGTTGTAAAGTGGCAGTGTTGGAAGTGTGCACGCAGTGCGATCGCAGCGCTGCGCAGCACTGGACTGGCAAACGCTTGATAGCGGCCGTTTAACAGCACTGTGTCCGCTAGATGGCTGTTGCATGGAGAGGAGAGTCGAGGAAAAATCAATAGAAATTTTCAGTTCGTGAAATGCCTGGCTGCTCTGCTTGTTTTGCGTTAGTTTACATTTAATAACAGCAATCGAACACAATTCAAACTCGCACACGGGTTACATAAAGTGCTGCATCTACCACACACACACACGCACGCACACATTCCGCGGCCAACACCCAAAAGAAAAGCCAAAAAAGCAGCCGCAGCCGCAGCCGCAGCCGCAGCCGTGAGAAAGTCAAACGAAACGACACAAATTCCAGCAAACTCTCTGCAAAAACAATTTGGCTGCATCGCCGTTTCACAAAGTAAGCACAGTGGTGACTACCTAAAAAGTCTCGCGACTTGCAGCCATTTGTGTGTGTTATGCCATAAAAAAATAAAAACTAATGAAATTTCGGTACTGTTTTTGCGGTCTGTGCAAATAAAACGACTTCGTCATCTTGCGGCCGTTGGCTATGTGGTTCATATGAAGAGAGAGAAAAAAAAGTGACGTCGACTGCGACTGCGACGGCGAGACGTGACATGAAAGCAAAATATTTTGCTGGCCAACAACAAAGGGCTGCTGCCGGTGGCACCGATCTTCGATCATTTATTTACTGAAACAAGTGCAAATTGTGATAAAATCGTTAACTTAAGGTCAACCGAATCAAGCCGTTATCAGGAGTGCAATTGTTGTTGCTATATATGTTTCTATATACATATATATATGTATATATATGAGTCGAGGCATTGGAAGTGCTGCCAACGCGCTTGCCAAGTAAAAGCGAGTGGGTGGGTGGGCTGCGGCGCATTGGAAGGGTGGGGGGGCGTATGCTCGCTTGCCAAATGTCAAAAGTTCAAATTGCGCCAAATATGCCTTTAAAGCAATAACAAAGCTGTTATCGATATCAATTGATTGCTAAACAAATATACATATTACTTCCAACAGGTCTTCTGCTGCCGAGAGCGAGCGAGCGATCTTGTGAGTGAATGTGAGAGCGTAACGGAACATTACTTTGTTTCTCGCAACCAAATCAAAATTTGTCATTCATCAGTCTCAGCATCGGACTGCAGCAAGTGGCAACGTCGCACCGCACACAGTTGTCGCCGCTAATACGTACGCCCGCCATTTGTTGTTGTTGCTGCCGCTGCCGCCGCCGCTGCCGCTGTTGTCGTCGTTGAGCTTAAGCGATAAGAAGAGCGCCGCATCGACTCGAGCGCTCGCACAGATTTTTCTTCGCCCCGAGTTTGCATAAAACCAGCGAAAATTAACAAGCTAACTACAATGGCGCCGGTGAGGGGGGATGGCATGAGAGGCCTGGCCGTGTTTATATCGGATATAAGAAATTGTAAGTAAATACATTAAGCAATCTACATATGCAATTGCATTGTATTGCATACGTAACTCTGTAATAGACTCGAATTATACGCTGTAACTAGTTAGGCAAAAGGGGTATGCTAGGCAGGTGGCATCTGTAACGTTCGGATCGGAGATTTCACATGCCATTAAATCGATTGTTATATAAACATTTAGAGATTTCCACAATTAATTAATATTTGTTTTTTGTTCTCTCATACGTCAGCTGTTTGATATAGGCAGGGTATTTCTTAGTCGACGAACTAACATCTCTTAAAGTGCTTTTAGTGAATTTTATATTATTTTTAATTTTAATTTTTTATTCAATTTATCAGCGCTTTTCTTATCCAAATATACATATTCATAACTCTCATAGGGGCGTCAATTTCTTGCTCAATTACGAGAAGAACCGCTGTCACAAAGCGGGGCGGCATTCATATGTATGTCTGTGTGTGTGTCCGCAAATTGTTTGTACTCGTGTAGCCTTAACTTGTCGCTTCACCCAGCGCTCACTCTCGACGCTCTTCCATTCATTTATCGCACAAATAAATACATAAAGGCCCATGGCTAGTTAACTCACCAGCATATCTAATACGCGCAGGCTCTCGCGATCGCTCAAATCGGTGACTGGTACTAAATGGCGTCTGGTCGTTAGCTGGAGAGCGTAGAATTCAAGAGAGTTGTAGTTTCCGACTGATCCATTGGTTTTCCCCTGATTTACAGATAGTGGAACGTACACCTTGACCTTTTGCAAAGTAAACACTTCTCGATCTGTGAAATTACAAAAGAGTATTTGAAAGGAAAAAAAACAACTTTATTATCTAATTATATAGGCATCTATATGATTTATATTCACTGCTTAAAACTAGATAGCCTAGGTCACATAGGTAGAGATACACTCAACGCGGTTGTCTGATAATTATAAAGTCGTTGATCTCTTGGCAACACAAACGAAACTTCTACCACGTACTAATTCTCATTTACTTTCTTTCACACATTCAGGTAAAAGTAAAGAAGCGGAGGTGAAGCGCATAAACAAAGAATTGGCGAATATACGTAGCAAATTTAAAGGCGATAAAACGCTCGACGGCTATCAGAAGAAGAAATATGTGTGCAAGCTGCTCTTTATTTTCCTGCTTGGGCACGACATTGACTTTGGCCACATGGAGGCGGTCAATCTGTTGTCCTCCAACAAATACTCAGAGAAGCAAATCGTAAGTGAATTCTAATGCCAGCCAAGCGCTGAAATATACTCAAATCGTGTTTGCTTTCTTTCAGGGTTATCTGTTCATTTCGGTGCTGGTGAATACGAACAGTGATCTGATCCGCTTGATCATTCAGTCGATCAAGAATGACTTGCAGTCGCGCAATCCGGTGCATGTGAATCTGGCGCTGCAATGCATTGCTAATATTGGCAGCCGGGACATGGCCGAGTCGTTTTCGAATGAGATACCCAAGCTGCTGGTCTCGGGCGACACTATGGATGTGGTGAAGCAGTCCGCGGCCTTGTGCCTGCTGCGTCTGTTTCGCTCTTCGCCGGATATAATACCTGGCGGCGAGTGGACCTCGCGCATCATACACTTGCTCAATGATCAGCACATGGGCGTGGTGACGGCGGCTACGTCGCTGATTGATGCGTTGGTCAAACGCAATCCGGACGAGTACAAGGGCTGCGTTAATCTGGCTGTGTCGAGACTCTCACGCATTGTTACTGCCAGCTACACGGATCTGCAGGATTATACGTATTACTTTGTGCCGGCACCGTGGCTGTCGGTGAAGCTGCTACGGCTGTTGCAGAACTACAATCCGGTCACCGAGGAAGCTGGCGTGCGGGCGCGCCTTAACGAAACGCTGGAAACCATACTGAATAAGGCGCAGGAGCCGCCCAAGAGCAAGAAGGTGCAGCACTCGAATGCCAAGAATGCTGTGCTCTTCGAGGCCATCAATCTGATCATTCACAGTGACAGCGAGCCGAATCTGCTGGTGCGCGCCTGCAATCAGCTGGGCCAGTTCCTCAGCAACCGGGAGACGAACTTACGCTATCTGGCGCTTGAGTCCATGTGCCATCTGGCGACGTCGGAGTTCTCGCACGAGGAGGTCAAAAAGCATCAGGAGGTGGTCATACTCTCCATGAAAATGGAAAAGGATGTTTCGGTGCGTCAAATGGCTGTCGATTTGCTGTATGCCATGTGCGATCGCGGCAATGCCGAAGAGATTGTTCAGGAGATGCTCAACTATCTGGAGACGGCCGATTATTCCATTCGTGAGGAGATGGTACTCAAGGTGGCCATTCTGGCTGAGAAATATGCTACGGACTACACCTGGTAAGTGGCCCTATACTAAATCAAAAAGCTTTGGTAATGATACCCATTTATTTATGCGCAGGTACGTGGATGTTATTCTCAATCTAATACGCATCGCCGGTGATTACGTGTCGGAGGAGGTCTGGTATCGTGTCATACAGATTGTCATCAATCGCGAGGAGGTTCAGGGATATGCTGCCAAAACCGTCTTTGAGGCGCTGCAGGCGCCCGCCTGCCACGAGAACATGGTCAAGGTGGGCGGCTACATATTGGGCGAGTTCGGTAATCTGATTGCAGGCGACTCTCGTTCGGCGCCGCTCGTGCAGTTCAAGCTGCTTCATTCCAAGTATCATTTGTGCTCGCCCATGACGCGCGCCTTGCTGCTCTCCACGTACATTAAGTTCATCAATCTGTTTCCCGAGATACGCACCAATATCCAGGAGGTGTTCAGGCAGCACAGCAATTTGCGTTCCGCTGATGCTGAACTGCAGCAGCGCGCAAGCGAATATTTGCAACTAAGCATTGTGGCGTCAACAGACGTGTTGGCCACGGTGCTGGAGGAGATGCCCTCATTCCCGGAGCGTGAGAGCTCCATTCTGGCCGTGCTCAAGAAGAAGAAACCCGGTCGTGTGCCCGAGAATGAGATTCGAGAGTCGAAGAGCCCAGCGCCGACATCGATCACACAGAATAACACGCACGTCAATCACAACAATAAATTGAATAGCAATGCCAATGCCAATGCCGATCTGCTGGGCCTCAGCACACCGCCCGCGAACAATATTAACAACTTGAGCAATAGCAACAACTCAGCGTTGCTCGACGTGCTGGGCGATATTTATGGGAACAACAATGCCGCCGTCTACAACACCAAGAAGTTTCTGTTCAAAAATAATGGTGTGCTCTTTGAGAACGAGATGCTCCAGATTGGCGTCAAGTCCGAATTTAGACAGAATCTGGGCCGCTTGGGACTGTTCTACGGCAACAAGACGCAAGTGCCGCTGACGGTGAGTTAGTTGTTGTAGCATCTTTATTCATTTATATAGCTAATCGAATGTCCTTTCTCGTTTAGAATTTCAATCCCGTACTACAGTGGTCCGCCGAGGATGCGCTTAAGTTGAATGTGCAGATGAAGGCCGTGGAGCCGACGCTGGAGGCGGGTGCACAAATCCAACAGCTGCTAACCGCCGAATGTATTGAGGACTACGCCGACGCACCCACCATTGAGATCAGCTTCCGCTACAATGGAACACAGCAAAAGTTCAGCATCAAGTTGCCGCTGAGCGTGAATAAGTTCTTCGAGCCGACCGAAATGAATGCCGAGTCCTTTTTCGCGCGATGGAAGAATCTCAGCGGGTGAGTACGAAACATTTGGCAAAGCTCAAACTTCTAGCTAATGGACTTTCTACTTTGCCACCCGCTCACAGCGAGCAGCAGCGAGCGCAAAAGGTATTCAAAGCCTCACAGCCGCTGGACTTGCCAGGTGCACGCAATAAGCTAATGGGCTTTGGCATGCAACTGCTCGATCAGGTTGATCCCAATCCAGACAACATGGTCTGTGCGGGCATTATACACACGCAATCACAACAGGTGGGCTGCCTGCTGCGACTGGAGCCCAACAAGCAGGCGCAGGTAAGCAAACATGACTGCTAAATTGATATGCATTTATTCAATATTGATTTCACGCTCCACTTGCAGATGTTCCGATTAACCATACGCGCCAGCAAGGAGACAGTGACGCGCGTGATCTGCGATCTGTTGGCGGATCAGTTTTAAGCCAGGCAGACTCGAGCAGCAGCTACTTCTGTTCGCATGTAATTGGAGATATGTCTAGGAGCGAGCTACTGCAACGAACCACATTTACAATGCACAATCCTAATCACCTAAAGAATGATATCAAAATCAAAGTATATAATGACATGTTTCCTCAAATCTATATGCGACCTATGTTTAAGCCGTTAATTGTGCTACGTATTTGTATGCCACTACCACACCTCTACACATGTTTACCTCCATCACTAGCACATAACATGCCTAAACGCCTATACATGTACACGTACACCTCTACGCCTACACCTACACCTACTATACTACTCAGCACTTTGCAGCGAGTTTTATTTCTCTCCCATTTCGGCGCATGCAATTTCCACATGTTTTATATATTTCTTATCGCGCTAGTTGTTAAAATGCGTCTGATTTTCCATTTTCAATATACTTATTATTATTATTATTTTTTGTAATTGCTAACGAGAGAGAATTCTTTGTAAATGTTAAGCTCAAAAAGTTCATTAGTAAAACATAATTAGATTATGTTGTATGACAAGCATTAGCAGTTGGATATTAAAAAAACGATTCATACAAGCATACATACATATACCTAGTATATATATATATAGATACATATATATAAACAAAAAATTATATATATGTATATAAACATTGTTGTAATAAAGCAGCAAATGCTAAAATTATAAACAATTTATAAATGGAATGATATAAATACCTAAATCGTTATGTTATTTAACAACAAATTATTACGCATAAAAAGAAAAGTAAAGAAAAATTCAATGTTTAGTGTTTTTTGATTGTGAGATTGTGGAGACGAGAGTGCGTAGTTTCTTCAGGAAAAATGTAGGCGTGGCTGGCGGCAGGAGGCTGGAAGGACGCCATGCACGCGGTAAATCTCATTAAATGATAGACAAATAATTAGATGGTGAAAATCACATACAAATTTTTCGATTTACACAGAAACACACACAGACACAGACACATATACAAAACATTACGTAAACATTGTTGAACTTGAACAAACTAATATAAAATAATAAAGTATACTACAAATACTACTACAAGTACATATATATATATAAAGGACAAGCATTACAACAATTTATTATTATACGTATAGCAAAAATTCTCGATTGATCCTGATGAGCATGTACTATGTATTATTTCGTATATGTACCATAGATATGATTGTAAAAAAACAAAAACAAAAAAAAAACATTAAATATAAACTATATAGAAATTGTTCGAAATTCAAAATTGAGTCGAAGTTTTGTTTGGCATAATCATATGGAGTACATTGAATATCAATCAGCAAAGTATTAACTATTCCCCCGATGTGCATCTGAAGCGCCATAAAATGTTGCAGGCAGGAAATACAAACACAAGTAAATAAATAATACATTTGAATAATAAATGAATATACATATATAAACAAAATATACACACATCTTTTTAAGCTATTATTTGCATGCAAGTTGGAAATTTATTTTCTAAGCGCTGCGATAGTTAAATTGTTAAACGAATTCCACATTTAAAGATAACAACAGCAAAAACTACAAAAGAAATGAAAACAAAAGAAACTACAGATAGCAAATGCAGGAATTTAACTGTAAACAAAATGAAATATGTATTTAAATAAATAAAAATCTATGGAAATTTGAAAAATGTAACTCGAAAGCGAACGATTCTCATGTTTCACTGGGAGAGAGCCAAAGAAAGGAATATGATGTAAGATAAGATATATCCATAAGTCAACATTTTTATATCAATTAACTTTATTAGAAACATTGAATATGCGTATATAGTAAGTGTCAACAATTGAATAACTAAGCTTAGATCTGATTAAGCTTGAATCTGGCATTTATATTGACCGAGCTCAGCTCGGTGACCAGAAACTTGAACGAGAAGGGTATTTCGATCATGGAGACGCCGCTGCTGTCGCCGCAAAGTCGACACGTTTCTGGCATGGATGATAGGCCGCCCGTCTCGTTGCGCTTGATAATTTGCTGCAGAGGCGCCAGGATGCTGCCGCACTTGTGGCACACCAACGTGTGTGTCTTGTCCGAGTTGTGAAAGAGTCGATCCTGCAGTAGGAATGCAGCACCATGCGAGATCAACGCATCGCGTTCCATCTCACCAAAACGAACGCCACCGCCCCGTTTGCGTCCCTTGATCGGCTGATTGGTGCGTGCCTCGACGGCGCCCGTCGATCGCACTTGCCACTTATCGAAGACCATGTGACGCAGTCGCTGGTAGTGCACCACGCCAAAGAATATGTCCGCTGTCATTTCGCGTCCATCAACTCCAGAGTATAGGCGCTCGGTGCCGTAGTAATTGTAGCCGCCAGCCTCCAGCATTTTGCCAAAGTAATCGATGGCTGTGTTGTCCTCGGAGAAGCGGAACGGTGTCGCATCGTAGACGCCGCCATGGAGCGCAGCGCTCTTGCCCGCCATCGTCTCGATCATCATGGCGATTGTCATACGAGAGGGGAAGCCGTGGGGATTGAAGACAATGTCCGGTATTAGTCCGGATTCGGTGAAGGGCAAATCCTCAGCGGGGTACTTCTGCGAGCAGATACCCTTTTGACCGGCACGCGATGCGAACTTATCGCCAATCGTTGCAGGACGTGCGACACGCAGCGTTATGCAGACGGTCTTCCGGGGCATTATCTCAAAGCTGCCCAACTGACGCACGCTGTCCACAATGCAGTCCTCCTTCTCGTCCATTTTAACCACTTTGAATGTGGAGACCTCGCCATCAAAGTAGCAGTAAAGAGGTGAGCCATAGTTAAGCTTGGTGCCCGGATGCGGCAGTCCATCTGTATCCAAATACTTGACCAGTTCGGGCATATGCGGATGACGCGCGAAATAGCTTTGCTTCTTAGACAGTTGTACAAACTTGGATTTGTAGATGCTGCCATAGGCGAATCCCCGCTCATAGGCTGACTTATTGATGATCATGGCGTCCTCCATGTCGTAGCCGGTATATGAAATGACAGCCACAATCGCATTAGTGCCCATGGCGAAGTCATCCAGTTGTATGTTGTCGTAGTGCACCGGACGGAACAGCGGCGTCGCTGGTGTCTGCAAGCGGTAGAGCTTGTTGGCTGCCTGTTTGGGCCAGTTGAGACAGGGCGTTCCCATCGTCTGCTTACCCATCTGACACTGGTACATGTTACGGGGTGACTGGTTGTAGTCCGGCATGGGTATTAAGTTGGCCAAATTGCTCATGAAGTGAGTTTTGGACAATTCAAGATGTGTCGTAAAATCTGGATACATTTCCTTCTCATCTATGGCTATTTCCATATACAGTTGCTCCATGGTGCCAATATACTCGACGCGTTGCCACTTGAGATTCCACACGGGTCGCATCATACGAGTGGGCCCAGTGGAGAGAAACAGACCTGGGAACTGTCCATTTTTCTTATAGGGTATGAATCCAATTTCCATCATTTCGGGAACCTGACCCGAGATTTTAGCATAACGCAAATCCTCCACCATTTTGGTAGCCTCGGTTTGGAATATGTGGCCCAAATGCTTGCCATCCAGGAATACCACATACAGCTTGGCATCCGGCTGGCCTTGCTGTGATAATGGAATCATGCCCATCTCTAAGAGCATGGCGGGAATTGCCTGTAAATAAGAATATATTAATTAAAGCCGGGATACATATGTCTATAGGTCTACTCACTTGCACCAGCTTGGGATCTGGACGCTTAGATATCTCGCAAGTCAATGTCAAATGGTTGAGCAGACCGCAGGGTGTACCGTCAGGCGTGTGCACTGGGCAAATGAAGCCCCAGGCATCGGGCAATAGCTGACGCGCCTCTGTGGTTCGCATTGTTGTGAAATAGGAGCCACGATGGATCGCACGAAAATGGGACATGTACCGCATGCGATTGATATTCTCGGCCATAATTACGAGGCCGGAGCTCTGCATCAGACCTAAGCCAGTGCGCGAGGCCACATTGCCCGTGGCCAGGAAGGATTCCATGGATCGGCCGACGCCGCCAGCTTGCCGCATGCACTGCGTCATGATGCTGCTGGTCACCAGCGCGTCCGGCGTATTGAGCTTCTTCAGCAGACATTTTCGCAGCTGCAGGAGCCACATCTCAATGCGTTCCCCCAAGTACTTTTGGTAAAGATGTCCGGGCAGCAGAACTTCTTGCATCATGGCTGAGTCGACATTCTCCACCTTGTACTTGCCCTGAGCGCATTGGAATAGCTTTTGCACCATGAACACGATCAGCTGGAACTTCTCCTCATTGGTGTTCAAATGGACCATGATGCGCTCACGCATGATGAACTCCGTTACAGCCTCATCCGGCATCCACTCTGGCACCTCGGGGAAGCGGGAGCGAAACAGCGTGCCTATGAATGAACGGCATTGGGCAGATGTGTAGACACCCTCGTTCTGCACATCACGCAGCATGCTCTGCACACAGGTCAAATAGTATTGATCCGACTCGTAACCTTGCACCAGACAATTATAGATCTGCTCGTCCGTGTAGTCCATCAGGCACTTGAGTATGAGGCAGACGGGCACATAGGACAGCCGCTTGACGTGCGAGAACATAAAGCGAGCGGTGCCATTGTTCAGATAATGCAGGACATTCGTCAAGGACATCTCGTCGTCTCGCACAGTTTGCACCATGACGCCGAGCTCGCTGAAATTGTGGCCGCGATCCTTCCACGAGGAGCGCTTCACACAGATCGGATAATTGCGTCGCGTCATGATGAGCATGCGAACGATTTTCTCATTGCCGCGAATCACAAAAATGCCTCCCCATTCGCTGTCGTGCTCGCCATGCTTGACCATCTCCGACGGCGATGCGTTGCCCAGATTGCATGCCCGTGAGCGCAGCATGACTGGCACTTCGCCTAGATCCATATTGATGGCGGACTTTTCTAGGTCATTCACACTCCAGCCAAGCTTCACGGAGCACATGCCCGAGTAGGAGGCGTGCAATTGTCGTGCATCCGTTGGATATACCTCACGTGTGCGCACATCAATTACATCCATAGGCACTTGCGGCTTGGATATCCAAATGCTCTCAATGTTTATGCTAATACGCTCGCCAGAAGGTGTTTGAAACTGTTGTGGCACTATATACTTAGCCACATGATCCAGGCCGACACTTAACATTTCATCGAACGAGTCGACATGCGGTGCACCTAAATTCATGAGATGCTGCAAGAAAAGTTCTGTGAAAAGCTGTATTTTAGCTGTACTAATCCTTTTACCTTATTTAGAGTTTCTGGTATTTGCTTGAACTCGGGCCGTGAATTTGTCAGCACTGGATATTCCTTCATGTTGCCCATTTTTTTCCAGAAATCTTGCACAAATAAAAACGTAAACAAAGTCAAACGGCTCTAACCGGTGCACGTGCTGTTCAAGTAATCGATAATTTGTTGGTGTCTATCGATGGCGCTGCCAACCTGTTGCAGGGCAGAAATGTTAAATTTATGAAGGTAGCATGCGAACAGTAGCGTGACGTCACGTCTATTCGACTCTAATTGGATAGCGTAATTTGCATATGCGACTTTTGTGACGTCACACTTTCAAATGGCGATTAAGCACATTTGCGTAATCCTCATTTTGCATAATGTGCTTGCTCAGCTGACGCAAAGTTTTGCGCCAAAATGGTTGATTATTTAAATGTGTAATGTTGTTTCCAAGTGTGCTGCAAGTGCAAAGATTAGATAATGTCAACGCAATTGCTCTTCCAAGGATACATAAGCACGTAAGTCCTGCAACAATTTGTATGTATAAATGCATGACCACGGAAATGAAGCGTAAGTCGGAAGTGTCAACGTGTTGCTCTCCTTAATGAAGTTGCCTGCCTTGTTACGGTTTTGCTGTTATTGCTGCTGCTGCTGCTGCTCAAGTTGTTGTTGTTGTTTTGGCATCCTGCGCCGCAAAATATGCACAAGTTTGTTGCATTAGTTATGCGAGTGCGTCTGCTGCTTACAAATGCACAGCTTTAAGGCTTGCACCTTGGCCCCAACACACTAGATTAGGCTAAGCTCTTGGCCAACGTGCATATTGGCCTTAGTTACGTTAATTAACCAGGCCATATGACAGCCTGCTCTATGTGAGCCCGTTTTCGGCATAATGAAGCTGCAAAAGTTTCATTAGTTATTATTAACTTCAGCCAGTCAAAGAATAACTGCTGAAACTTGAGAAAACACGAGAAGCCAAACGACAACAATAATAATAACAGCAATGGCGGCAGCGACTACAACAACAACAACAACATAAAGAGCTGCAACACAGGCGCTTCGGTTTATTATGCCATTATAATGAACACAATGCACACTTTCTCAAGCCCGCTATCTCGCTTGCACTCGCACTCTGTCTCGCTCACTCGCGCTTGCCTTGGCGTCAACTTTTTGCCGGCACTGTCCTTGCCTCTTGCACATTTGCCTGGCGCAATCTCGACCAAAGTTGATCAAAGCATCCGCCGGTATTGGGGGCGGGGCGTGGCTCGGGTTTGCCAACTTTGGCAAACGCGCTTCAAGTTTTAGTCGCTTACATTTTATATTATTTGTACTTTTTTTGTTGCTCCTCCTTTCTGGCCGGGCTAACAAAGAGGCAACATGGCAAATTGCATTGTTGATTTTCATTTTCAAGCCTGAGCTGCTCACTGCTCGCTGCTCGCTGCTCGCAGTGTCTCTGCGAGTGTGTCGCTCGACGCCCGCTACTCTACTCTGGTGCCGGGCGACACTTAGCAGCAGCAGCAGGAAACCCTACCAAATGTGTGTGTGCCCTACACCCTACACCCTGCACCCCACACACTCCGCCCGAGCCTTGCCTTCACGTTGCGCTCATTCAAAGTCATTGCTGCGTGTTTCCCACTTTTTCAAATGCCGTCGACAATGGGCAAGTTAGCCGAAAAAAGCAAAAAAAAAGAAAGAAAAAACACAGTAGGAGGAAAATTGGCGTTGCCAGTGGAAAAATCTGTTGCAAAATGCATTTTCATTTGAAACTTTTGCCAAAAACTTTTTGGTGGGAGTGCATCTGAAAAAACAATGCAAACACTATAGCATCTGCACAAATGCTGCGCCATATAGAAAGTGTAGACCAGATATTTTTGCTCTGATTTAAAGTACTGGCATTTGTTTGCCTTCCTAATAGGTAATATGCCAGACTCTTTGCAAGTCTCATTACAGTTAAGTTGAGACTCGCTGCTAATGTACATGCGATAGAAACTATGTTTTGTAATACTTATTTAATGGGATGAGGGCATAAGCAACAGATGATTATAATTATACCCTGAACTTAGAGAGAAATGGTATATCAGAACAACATTTATTTATCATGCTGAAGGAGACTTAACAGATCTTATAAAATAGATGTATTCTTGAGCAGGATGATGAGTTGATATAAACATATATATATATAGATATTGATATAGTCTGTCTGTCTCTGATTTCTGTTTTCGAGCGGTACTTTCTAGTCAGATACTCCCACCTACAGCACTCGCACTCTCACTTGTTTGGCTTACAGAGTTTTCAGGGTATCTTCTAGTCGTATACTCCCGCCTAGAGCACTTTTACTTGTTGTTGTAGTTGTTCTTGTCTTTAAAGGCACACATTTTCGCTCATATAAGGCAGCTGAGTCGACTTTGAACTGTCTGTGCACCTATGTGAACTGAGCTGTCAGCGAAGCTGTTTTTATAAAATTTGATGCAGTTGTTTATTTTGGCTGTAGACTGTAAATACATATTGTATTCATTGGAATTGTCACACTATATGATTTAACAGACTCGAAATTAATATATGACGATATGTTTTGATTCTTCGAATATCTTAATATATATTTAACTTAGATATTGCTATGATAATACATAGTAGCTGTGCTATTTATATAAGATTACTATTACTTTTAAGTAACTTACTTGGGAGCTGAATTTAATCATTATAGGGATACTAATACCTGTGCCTATTAAAAAAAGCTGAATCATTTAGATTATAAGATTACAGATTTTAGAAGAATATTTAATAAGTATATCCTTAAGTATCAATACAAATTACACTTAATCATATCCTTTAAATAGTTTATATATTGCTTAGGGTATTTCAACTTCCATTTCACATGAGCTAACTGATGTTTCTAAACATATTTATGCTAGACTAGATCTTGTGTGCAGATGTTTCAGTGCCAAGGCAATGGCTCGCTACTTATTTTGTTGTTGATCAAATGTGGCAACTGTTTTATTTGTCTCTTAGTCATAATCAGACTTGACGTGTCGCAGCTAAATTTAAATCTGTTCATGTGACGGATTTTGATGTGAAATGCATTCGAATAATAGAACGCATATGTAGCTTAAGGAATTCGGGGAAAATCCTGTCTCGGAGCAAAGAGCGGAATCGTCTGCTCTGCTTTGTTTCGTTTCTTTTTCTGCCTATTTGCCTATGCAACAAAGCGTTTGGTCAGGCAGCCCTGACCGAGAGCCAAGCATAGAGCGCATAGAGCACGAGAACTTCTGATTTTTCTATTCGTTTTTTTCCTTTCGGTTTTATTTTTTAAAAATAGCAAGCCATTAGAAACTGTTCACTCAGTTTTTCATGAGCTGGCCAAGCGTATAGTCGCGTCGGAACATAGAAAGTCGAAAATTTTCCATTAGAGCACGCGCATGCCGAGAGAGCATAGAGAATTACTTTAAAGTTTTTTGTGTTCCTATTTATTATTTGGTGAACAAAAAATAATAATATAAAGTGCGCGAATCGGCGATATATATATATATATACGTTAAAAATATATATAAATATTTATAGTTAAATAAATCGGTATAACTCTGAGTATTGTGAAAAGTGAAAGTCAATAAAAATTGCGAAATCGCGCGTGCAATAGCAATAGATATATATATATAGATATATCTATATTTATATATATAGATATAGGCAGAAGTGTGCGTGCCAAGTTTTTTGTTGTTCTTTAACTTGAAACAGTTCGCCCGATCGAGATTGTGGGAGAAGGCGCAGCTGGCTGGGCGGGCGGCTCTTTGTGTTCTCTGGCTCTTTGGCTCGACTCTAGAAGAAGCGTAAAAGAAAAGTCGCATTAACGTAAATCTCAACGGGTGCCACAAAAAGTAAACAGACGCAGTAGCTGGCCATAACACAACAGCAATAAATCGAGTGCATTTGGCATACCAGAAAGAGGGGCAGCAAGCGGATCGTCTCTTTGTTCTTGGGCCTGCTGCACACACACACACACACACACACACACACACACACACACAAAAGCAGCGCATCCCAGGAATGGGAAATGCAGAGTCAACGATTCAGTCAGACCGTGAATCAGTGCCATCCGCAACGTCCACAGACACGCCCGACGAGCCCAGGTGGCAGCAAATAGAACACGAAAACTTAATACTTCAGCAAGTTCAGGAGCAGCTGCAGCCAGTGCAGGCCATGGATACTGAACCAACTGGTGCAGCAGCAGCAGCTGCAGTAGTAGCAGCGGTAGAGGAGGCCAAGCCTGAACCCGATGACTCCTCGATGAAGGAGTTCCGGGAGCAGCTGGCCGCCAAGCGCTTGGCTCGCCTAACAGCTATGCAGGCCATAGAAACGGAACCAGCTGGTGCAGCAGCAGCAGCAGTGGAAGAGGAGGACAAGCCTGAAGCCGATGACTCCTCGATGAAAGAGTTCCGGGAGCAGCTGGCCGCCAAGCGCTTGGCTCGCCAAACGGCTATGCAGGATGTGCGCGAGGAGGTGGCTAAATTGCGTGAGATGCTGGCACAGGAGGCTGCGGAGAACCAACGTCTCAGAGAGCAAGTGCAGTCGAGGCAGGAAGAGGCTGGGGCAGCGGCACTGGTGGCGGTGGCAGAAGAGTCGGAGCCTGATCCGGATGATGAGAATCCTAGCAGTCGCAGTCGCCATGCCAACATTAAGTTGGCCAACGCACAGTTGGCCCTGCAAATGGCCAATGCCGAAAATCTCTCGTTACGCAGCGAACTGGATGTCGTTCAGCGCCAAGTGGTCACCCTTAAGGAGGTAGTTTCCTGTTGCAAGCAGATGATCAGCATGAAGGAGGAGCAGAATACACAGGTTAGAGCAGCAGCACGGCAAGCTTGCCACTCCCAAATAACACAAGGTTTCCTTTGCTTGACCCCCGCAGCTGAAGGCGAAGCTGATGGAGATTGAGAAAGATTTCAAAGATCACGAGGTGAAGATCATGTCGAGCAAGTTGCGTGAGGAGTACGAGCGTCAGCTGGTCAACATTCGCCAGCTGCGTCAACTGTACGAGGAGCGCCAGCGTGTTGCTGCTGCCGAGTATGAGAATCTGGAGCGCCTCATCTCGATTAAGAAGGACGAGCTAAACTCCGAGCAGGGCAAGTAAGTTGCGAGTGGGCGAGACCCTGTTGGCCATCAGTGTGCATCACTTTCAATTTCCTCTTCGCAGAACAAAGAGCTGCCAGGAGCGTATTCAATTGCTGCTCAAGGACCTGGAAACAGCCGGCAATATGGTGGCCAAGGCGCGCGAGCGGAACGTCGAGCAGAGGTACGAGATGCGTGCCCTCAAGGAGCAAGTGGCCGCAGTTAATATGGTAGGCATCAACCAATTCTTAAAGCTCCTTGAAAGTCAGCCGCGCTGAGAGCTAATATTGTGCTATATATAAATAGGTGTTGGGTTGGGGTAGGGTAGTACACAAGACAGTAGCTTAATACTCTTTAGGCAGTCAGTTTCTTGTTCAAGATTTGTTTCGTTATTGTTTCAAAAAAATTTCAAATTTGTTCGATAAATTTCAAAATTGTCTAGGCAAATTAAGTTCTTCGTAAAACATATCCTTAGATATGGAAGCGAAATGTTTTCAGATATTCATTAGAAAAACACTTTCCAAAAAGGCTAGAATCGGTATATATAATACATAATTTTGGATATCCTCTAAAATATGTATTTCAAAAGTAAACATCATTCCTTGTTGATGAATAATAATAAAGGGGTTATTATATCCAAAATATTTTGCCTATATTATCAAACACGTATCTCCTAGACAACCCGCAGGAATTATTACCATATTATCAAAAATATATATCTCCTAGATAACATTCAACTTCTTTGTGGATGTTAAGAGACAATATTTCCAACAAGTCAGAAACTGTTCTCTAACAGAAATGAATATGAGAATGTAATAGAAGAGCGATATATTGAAGATTTTATGAATAGAGTCGCAGAGAAGAAATCTACTTGCAATATAAGAGAATACCCTGAAGAAGCTAGACCTTAACATCTAGTTTCAGATTTATCCGCAGAGTCGAACGCAAGAGTTGAGCTACATTTTTAATGTATACCCATTCATACACACCCTTCTATGTTTGCCGACAGCTCTTTAGCCAGCTTGTAATGGGTTTCAATGGCAAGAATAATCTGGATATTGATCGCTTGACACAAATGCTGGAGGAGAATCGCGACCTGTTGAACGAGATGACGCAGGCGGAGGGCATCTGCAGCGAGGGCGCCGCACTGCCCAAGCTGCTCTTCGAGCTGGTCGAGCAGGCGGCCAAGTCGGGCGACGACGTTGAGTCGGAGAAAAGTGACAAAAGTCGCAGTGCAACGCCCACACCAAACTCGGAGAGCGAGGTCAAAGCGATGGGCGAGGACATCACGGACGCTGTCAGGCCAGAGGCGAGCGTCAGAAAGCATCGCAGGCGCAGTGCGGCAGGAGTGGCAGTGGGAGAGGGAGCTGGAGTGACCGCTGCTGCGGCTTCGTTAAAAAGCCATGAGCCCGAAATTATGGGAAAAGTTGCCACGGCCCAAGAAATCATTGGCAACTTGCCAAAAGTTTGGAAAGTGTTGATGGAGCTCTTGAGTCACCACAAAATCGAGCGCGTGCAGTTTGAAGAGCAGCCAGCAGCTGCCGAGGATGCCCACAAGGCAGCGCCAGGAGCAGGAGGAGGAGGGGCAGGAGGAGCCGCAACAACAGCGGGAGGCGCTGCAACTGCAACAGGCAAAGCTCCAGAGCTGAGCGTCAGCAAGACCTACATCAAGCTGAAGGTGAGTATGAAGCGAACGCTGCTCAAGTGCTGCGGACAATCGGGCTTGTTAGCTGTCGCATCCGGTTGGCTGATGAAGTGCAGCCAAGTCCCCAGCCTGGTCATGTCCGTGTCTGTGTCGGTCCAGGCTCATGGCTCCTAGTCGTCCTGCTCTTGCTCCTGCTTGTCCAGGGCTGTTGCAAAGTTTTGCATTATTCACTTAAGCGCTTTATTTAGTAAAGTGCAGGCCAAGCAGGCGTAGCTTCATTATTGCTGACGTCCGGGTGCGGGTGCCCCCGGCTGGCTTTTTCGAGTCAGCAAAGTGGGCGCCAGTTGTTGTGCACATAATTGAATTTATCGGTTGAGCACAAAACATGTTGCACAGAGCAGAGCAGAGCAGGCCAGCGGGAGTTGGGCGTGGGCAGGCGGGTTGCCTGGTTGTGGATTAGCAAAACAAAAAGCTAACAACAAATCGAAGCCAGTGAGCAAGCATTTCGGCACTCCATTTGGGGGTTTGTCAGAACTTTAAAAGCTCTCGCACCAGCACAAAGTTGCAAACTAAACATATACCCCATCGAAAGTTGGCCTAGGCAAGTTTGTGCGGCTCCAGATGGACAGGTAGATGGAATTATGGACTTGGGGTAAATAATACTGTCGGTCAGCTCAGGTGACACTCCTGCAAAGCAAGTTTTAATTATCAAAAGAGAATTAAATATAGAGCGGAAGATGAGGCGCTGAATATCTATGATGTGGATGCTGATTGGGGAAAGGTCTTATGGATATGATAGATAAAATATTGGAGATGTATGAGATTAGATGGAGATGTATGACAAATAGTTCAAAATAGACTTGTATGTTGGAATACAATCGAAAGTTTCCGAAACTCAAGTCCTTGAAGTCCTTACGCTAGATGTCAAAAAGAGCTGTCAGTTTTGCAAAGAAAGCTTATATTATTTAAAGAAGAATATCTAAGCTGTGGATACCAACTCTGGAAAGGTCTTTTGCTCAAATAGTTCCAAGTACATTTCAAGATATTAGAAACTGTGAAGTCCTTGAAGTAGATGTGTGAAGTTTTAATTATTAAAAGAGAATATCTATGATGTGGATACTGACTGGGGAAAGGTCTTCAGGATACGATAGATAAAATATTGGAGATGTATGAGATTAGATGGAGATGTATGACAAATAGACTTATTTATTGGAATACAATCGAATTTGTTCAAAACTGTGTGAAGTCCTTGAAGTCCTTAGACTTGATGTCAAAGTGAGCTGTCAATTGTACAGAGGAAAAAGAAGAATTAAAGAAGAATATCTAAGCTGTGGATACAAACTATGGAAAGGTCGTCTGCTCAAATAGTTCCATAGTTCCAAGTACATTTCAAGATATTAGAAATTATGTGAAGTCCTTGAAGTCGAGGTGAAGTTTTAATTAAAAGAATGTCTTAGCTGTGGATACCAATTGTGAAAAGATATTCAGAGTATGATAGATAAAATATGGAAGATATATATCTAATAAATTCAAATGTTGGAATATTTTTAAAGACATGTGAAGTCCTTAAAATCCATCCTTAAAATCGACCGCATGTTGACATATGCACACCCATCATCACTTTCCATATCCAGCTAACATGCTGCCCTTTGTGAAGAAGCTTTATTTATATATGGTATACATATAATCTGCCCCTCCTAGGATCTGATTATGGAAAAGAAGGCTCTGGTGAAGGAGACGAATCGCCTGAAGACCCTCAACTGCCACTTGGACATCCGGCTGAACGAGCAGGAGAAGCGCCTGAGTGCGGTCAGCCTGGAGCTGACGAAGACCTGGCATCTGGTGGGCAAAATGCAGCGTCAGCATCGGCAGCTGCACACGCAGGAGCAAATACTGCGCTATCAGCTGCAGCAGAAGCGGCGGCTGCTCAGCGAGCTAAAGGACGAGCTGGAGTACTGTCGACGCAAATGGGCGGCGGCGCGGGCCAAGAACGACGAGAGCCAGGAGCAGTGCAACGATTGGCGACGCGAATTCGCGCGACGCAAGCTGGAGGATGCCAATCACTCGGCGGAAAGTGGTTACAGCGACTCGGGACCCCAGTCGGACGAGGACACAGCGGGCGCGGCAGCAGCTGCAGCTGTAGCTGATGAAGCGTCAGCTGCGGCTGTGGCCGTGGCTGCGGCCGTGGACGCTGCGCCCCGTCGCAAGCACTTGAGGGATCAGTTCGAGCACACGCGCAAAATAAAACGTATGCAGAGCACATCGCCGGGTCGCCAGGCGGCAGCTGCCGCCGGACTGGAGGCGGAGGACGAGGAGATTGTGCTGCGCTGGAACAGTGCGCCGCCCACTTGTGGCTGGCGCGAAACGGAGACGGAGGAGGAGGAAGAAGAGGAGCAGGAGCAGGAGCAGCAATCAGATGTGGCTGGCACATCACGCGGTGCAGTGGCCAGAACCGCACACAGCTCGCGCAGCAGGCAACGTGGCAAGTTGCAGGCAACCACAGGCGACTCCCCGCACTCGTCGCCCACGGACGCCGGCACGGCCAGTCGCATTCAGAGGCTGGAGCAGCAGTGCCAGTCGCTGATACAGCAGGTGCTGGAGACCTCGGGCAATCGGGAGCGTCTGGAGGTGCAGCTGTGTCGCTTCCAGGACGAGATTGCGCCCGTGCAGCATGCTGTGCCGCTCGACGAGTTCATCAATCGCAAGCGCTTGGAGCGCATGACCCGGGCCAGCTCCGCGCCGGCCACAGGCGGCGGCAGTCTGACGCCCCGGGAGGAGGAGTACACGCGCAAGCGCTCCGAGCGCCTGGGTCGCCTGGAGGAGGAGTCGCGCCAGCTGTTGTCGCGCATCAAGCGCACCACAGACCGGGGACACTATTTGAAGAAGTCGCTGGATCGCATTCGACGTGCGCCCAGCCGCGAGGCCAGCTTCGAGAGCAACACCGAGGAGGAGCCCAAGGAGGAGCCAGCCGCACAGACCGAATCGCCCCTGACTGCCGAGGAGCAGGCTTCTCTATCTCGTCGAGCTGCACGTCTACATCGCATGGAACAGGAGAGCCAAAAGCTGCTCACTCAGCTCGCTCGCAACACGGAGCGGGGCGAGGGACTGGCCAATCGACTGGACACGCTGCACGAGCGTTACGATGGTCAGGATCAGGCTCAGGCTCAGCCTCAGACTGCGGCCAGCCTCTCGCTGACTGTGGAGCAGCGTTTGGAGGACATTGAACGCGTCTCGGTGAATCGGGCGGAGCGACTGCGTCGCCTCGAGCAGGAGGGCGATGCGCTGATAGCTCGGCTGAGCAACACGTCCGAGCGAGGCACCGCCATGATCAATCGCATAGCGCAGCGCGAGGCGAGCAGACGACAGGAGGCGGAGCTGCTGGAGCAGACACTGCCCGTTGGAGAGCAGGTGACCAGCCAGTGCAGCACCAGCACCACCACCACCAACGTCGTGGAGGAAGCCAGCGGAGCTGCTTGCTCTGCGACGGTCACAGCCACTGCCAGCCAGTTGGCGCTGCGCCAATCCACGGGCGCAATACCCAAGACGCCGGCCAGGAGTCAGCCACAGGCGCAGCTGTGCGCCGCCGCCAGGCACGAGGATGCCCACAAGAAGCGCAGTAAGGAGGATAAAGTGGAGGCCACGGCAGAGGCAAAGGCGGAGACACTGGAGGATATGGTGCTGCGACTGCGCTCGTTGCCCTATCCCACAGCGGAGGAGGAGACGGAGGGGCAGCAGCCGCAGCAACTACCAGGAACTGGACAGCTGGAGAAACAGGAGTGTGAGAGGCAGGAGAAGGAGGAGAAGCTCGAGCAGGCGGAAGCGGAAGAGCAGATGGCTGAAACTGAGAAGTCGGAAGTGCAGGAGCCACAGCAGTAGCCGGAAGACGAAGAACTCTTAACTCAAGACTTTCGAACTGGACTCTACGATTCCATTTGTCAGACATGGAATCGGATTGGACTCCTTTATAACTATATATACCTATTATATGCAAAACATGTTCATTAGAATTTAAATGTAAACTACGATATACTCGCTCGACTTACTGCTCAGCCCGATTCCTATAATTAACCGAATATATATACATATGTACATATATACATATGTATATGTAAGTGTATATACATATGTATATGTGTGTTGTATGATGTTTATCAATTTCATATTCTGGGCTTTATTTTTTGACTTAAAATAATAATAAAAAAAATTAAAAAAAAAGTGTTTACTGCAGAAGATTGTGAAAATCTTTACATTTTTAATTTATAAAATTTTCAAATTTATATAATTTATAATTGTATTACATATTTCATTTCAATAAATTGCTGAACTTATAACATTTTTAATTTTATAGAATGTTTAAATTTTGAAAATGCTTATACAATTTTGAATTGTATACAATTTTAAAATTTATTCAATTTTTAATGTTATATAATTTATTAAAAATGTTATGACATTTTTAAATCGTAAAACATTAAAAAAATTTTAAAATCAAACATAATTTTAAAATTTTTGAAATGTTAAAAGAAATACAAAATAATCAATTTTAAAAATATAAAAATTGTATAAAATTTAAACTTTATAAAATGTTATTAATATAATATTTTATACAAGCTTAAATTGTATACTAAAAAACTTGTTTATACTTTTATATATAAAATGTTATATTTTATACAAGTATAAATTGTATAAAATTTAAACATTTTTAAAATTTTGTATTTTGTATTTCTCATAACATTTAAAAAATGTAAAAGCTAATAACACTTTTTTTTTATTTTAAAATTTGTAATTTATTAAACATTTTATGATATTTTTAAATTTTATAACATTTAAAATTTTTAGCTTGATCAAATTTTTAAATCTATAAACTTTATAAAATTTGTATACATTTTTGAATTGTATACAATTTGTATATAATTTATTAAAAATTGTATGACATACAAATTTTGTAATTTAATAAAATTATTCACTTTATATTAATTATAAAATATATATATATATACAACTTTTAGATATAAAATATTTCATTTTATTTTAAATTTAAATTTTATTATAAAACTAGTTCAGCAATCTTTCAGACTAAATTCCTAGATGACTAAGAGAATAAGAAGTAACCTCGTAAAGCCTTTAATATTTGAGCAAAAAACAATCCCAATTAGAATCTAAGCAACGCGGCCAATCGCTGGCCATAATTAAGGATATTGACTGCAAGAACCAAGAAAAAGGGTAAAAGTCTTTCACTTAACCCCATCTGAAATGTGGGCGTGATGGGGGCTGCCCAGCTTCCAGTTATTAGATTCGCATGCATGACAAGAATCGCGCAGATAGATTTACGTGGGATTGGTCTGCTAGGACTAAGACAGATGCGACAGGGAAGACAGTGAAGAGAGTGAAGAGAGTCGGGACAGAGTCGGGACAGACATGGGTGGCAGCTGAAGGGTTGACAGGGGGCGGCTGTCGCATTATTCTCTCGCATATGCAGGCAAAAAGTGAGACTAGTTAGCGCAGCTTCAGCCACGAGGGGGCGGCCTCGAGGGGGGGCGTGTCTGCGCTGCTGTGTAAAGTAGTCAGGCGCAAGGAAAACACAGTTTCACATGCTCTCAAAAGACGAACAGAGTTTCCACATTAACTTATCCGGCGAATGTCTTTAACATCAAGAGCCACCCAAGCGCCCCACCCCATTGCCCAACCGCCCCCCCCCCCCCCCTCTTCACCCACACATAACATTCGCTGTTAGCTTAACATAGCTGTGCTATTGCATTCACTCTGCTGTTAAGTGTTCACTAATAACAGTCACTGTTAACATTACAGCACTGCTACATTTCCCCTCCTTTGCAAAATGAACACTTCCAGTTGGGACACGCAACTTGTCTGAGCCAACATGTTGCACAGGATTAACAGCTCGAGCTGCAACAGGTCTCGTTGCATACTTTACAGCGTATAAGAGTGCAGCGCCATCTGCCAGCAATTAGCAGTACTGCATCCAGGCAGTTGAGCTTCCCGCCTAAAGCTCTTTTCCAATTTCGAAATCAATTGCCTTGCCTGCTTTCAGTCTGCCGCTAGCCTTTGGCGAGGCGAGGTCTGAGTGCAGTTTAAATTGAACTGCGGCCAGCGCAAAGCTTTATGTTAAGTGCCTTTAATTTCAGTGGGTGTTGTGCGCCACGCCCCCCAAAAGATTGGGCTCGGCTGCTGGCGGCTGAAAATGTATACAAATTGTTGCAGACGGCGCGCAACTCGCGCCGCGACTGCAACTGGAAACGTCAAATTAATAAACAGCCGGACGTACCACAAGCTGTGAAAAAGTAATCTTTGTCTGCGCGTCATTTCCAGGCCAGCTTGGAAGTGCGCCAGCAGCAGCTAGCGATGGCCGCGTGACTGATATATTTAATATGAATTAGAAAAGCGGACACGATCGGGCTGACTTTTTTTTTTTTTTATTGAAAGAATGAAGCTAATAATATGGGAAGATATATTATATAAAGATATGAATAGAAAGACATATTTACTATATACTTACTAATATATTATAGAAATATTTTAATATATTTAAATTTTTTTTTCAGTCAAAGTAAAACAAAAATGTATATGAATAAATAATAAAAAGTATTTTATATTTATTTATATGCAATTATTTTATATTTACTTGTAAAAAAATGTATATGAATAAATACTATAATTTATTTTATATTTATTTATATACAATAGTATACAATTTTTAGGTATTTAGTTATTTTTTTTTGTATTGTTTTATATATTATTTTGTTCTGTTTTATATATTATTTTAAAAGAAAGGAAAAAAAAAACAAAAATAATTGAAATTAAATAATTAAAAATAATAATAAAATTTATAATATAATTATTTATATGATAGATTATTATTAAAGTTATCTAATGTTTAGAAAATGTTTTTTTTATACATTTTAAAGAAGAAACTTAAAATTTCACAAAAAAATATAAAAAGTTGTATTTAAAGTGGAAATCTGCTTTACACCTTTTTTTTTAACAAATCTGAAGTATATATATAAATGTATATATTGAATAATTTCTTATTCTAATAGAGATTTTATTAGGGGTTTTTTTATTTAATTAAATGTACTCTTAATATTTTTAATTTTTATCTTATCTTCCATATTTTTATCAAGAAGTGTGAATGCATTTTTAAAATATTAAAAATAAATTATATATTTTATATTTACTTTATTTATATTTTTATTTTATATTATATTTACCTTAATTAAATTTTAGCTCCCATCAAGCTAATATATTTTATTTTAATTTTAAAATTAATTTTACCTCATTCAGTTCTAAGTCGTGCTTTTATCTACCTGCCTTTGCTAACTTCTCCCATTCGGTCTACTCTCTCGGTCGTGCATCTCTTTCTGCGTGCTCGTGTCACATCAGCTGCTTCTTTATTAGAGATTCGTCCTACTCTAGGCTGGGGATGCGCAAGATTTATGCAGTTGGCGCGAAGGAAGCGCCGCTGTCCCTGTGGCAGCCGCCTCCGTTATGCGCGGTCAGGTAATCTAATTTATTAAAAGTGCAGCCTCTGGGGGGTGCGGGGTGCGGGGCGCTGGGGGCGCAGGGGGGCGGCGGACTGCAGAGCGCAGCTCGTTTTGGTTTTGATTTACGCTGAAATAAATTAAAATATCATAAAAAGGAAATTAAAATTCACTCACACAACAAAGGCGAAGCGAAGCGAAGCTTCGAACTCCACTTATGAGAGGTCTCTCCGCCCCGCCCCGCCCCTTGCCCGTGCCCGTGCCCAACTTCAACTCCGATCCCCAACTCGGTGCGCGTCTCGCCGCGGGCTTTTAACTAATTTTTAAACAAGTAAAAATACAAATAAATATTTTAATGTGTGATTTACGACAATGAGACGCGCAGGGGGTCGCTCACAGCTCCACTTGGCCCCACTCTCGGATCGCATCGGCTCGGCTTGACTTGGATCTGGTCTGGTCTTCGCTTTTCGGGCCGGCGATCTGCGTCTTCAGCTGCATTTAAATTGGATTTGTGCGCTTCTGGCGCAGCCGACCACGCCTACAGCCCACAATGAAATACAATTTAAGCGCCTTTAATGAACTGCGGGTAGCTTGGAAAGAGAAAAAACAACAACAGAAGAAGAAGACACAATCACATCGTTTACACACAGAGAAAATAATCAAAATTGAAAAGAATTCGAATTGAAATTTGAAATTATTTGAGCTTAGCATTTATTGGCGCATAAAAAGCCGAAGTTTAACGAGCGTTGCGCATTTTTATTAATTGACCATAATTAATTGGGGATTTAAGTGGAACGCTTAAAGCAGCGCAAAGTCCGCGCACATAAAATCCCCATAAAAGAAGATCTATCAAAAGAAGGGGAAAATTAAAGACCCACTGAAACTAGTTAGATGACGAAGAAAATGATCCATATGAATTTACTCTGCAATTGGCTAAGAGCTTAACTTTTTATACAAGTTTAAATATATTTTTAGAATAACCTTATTTATTTTTTAAAGTTTTTCCATTCAAGAAACAGTATAAAACGGAGTTAAACTTCATAAACTGCAATTTTAGGCTATCAATGAGCTTTACTCTTATCTGAACACAATATAATGTGTATTCAGCTCTCAGTTGCTTTTGCAGCTCTTTCTTGTTTTGTTAGGCTTCTGCATATTATTTAGATAAAATTTACATTAGTTCAAGCTTATAATAATTATTTTTAGTCAGATTTATATTGCAAAACTTTTTTTTAAATTTTTATTTATATTCTTTAATGTTCTTATATATAACAAGGAAGACTTTTCCTTTTACTTTGCTTTGCTTGACCATTTTTTCTATATTTAACTTAAAACTTATGCTAAAAGCTATAATGTGCTTTCTTATTAATAGCCTCGATACACTTCAACTATTAAGCAATTTCAAAGCTGCATTTGTTCTTGCTTTCAAAAAGCGGTAATGGATGAGTCTTGTACGTTTTTTTGATTACTTAAAATGTATATGTGCTTTCAGTCCTTTTTTATAGTTGACTGCAGAGCTTTCACTGTCTATTTAAATAAGAACTTTATATATATTCATTTGCTAGCATTCTTGTTGAATAGATTCGACTAGCTTGAGCTTTAATCTACCTCTAGATAACAAAGAAGATTTTTCTATTATACAAAATTCGATTTGCTCATAAATTTATGCTTCAACACTGCAGTTGACAACTTTTCTATATTTAAATCATAAATTTCGTGTGCTAAAAGCTTTAATGTGCTTCCAAATTGTCAGCTTTTAATTTGAGTCAGCTTAAAGGAACACATAACTTATATTATATGTTGTCATAAAGTATTATAGTAGCTGAACGTGATTGCACTCAATTTATACAGAGTCAGCTCTGAAACCAGTTCTAATTGGCATATTTTATAGACTCAACAGCCATATCGGAGTACGTCAGGCTGGCTGCAGGGTATTCGCTTAAACAACATTAAATGCAATTGCATGCAATTAATTAAAAAGCCATTGACATTCATAAAAAGTAAATTGTGGCAACAGGAGCGCCAAAAACATGGCCAAGGGGCAGCTGTGGCAGTTGCCAACAAACGGCGGCAGCGGCAGCAGGAAGTCGTCGCCTCATATAATAATGCACGTGTATTAACCGAAGCAGCAACAATTTACGAACACCTCGATCTACCTCCCTCTCGCTCTTGCTCTCTCACTCTGTCTGTTGGTGAAAATCGAGTACAAGTATTTATTAACAGCCTGAACGATCGATGCCAAAACACCTGCCAAGCAGCCGATAGTGATGCATCTTCGCGAGATGCTGCAGTCGGCCCCTGCCTGGCGGCTAACGAGCGCGAAAATAACGCGCGAAATGTGGAGCAGAAGCTTTGGCCGCGAGTTGAGTCCAGCGAGAGCGACAGCGACAGCTTCAGTTTGAGCTCCATGGGTCCACATCCCGTTGCCCATCGACGGTGGCGACTGACAGAATTATAATCAATTAGCGTAGCGGACGGCGTGAGCGCATAAAATTATATGCGAGCGGAGCAGAAGGTGCTGAGGCTGCGGCTGTGGCTGTGGCTGTGGCCCTGTCAGTGGCTGTGGCCGCTGCGCAATTTGGTTTAAATTAAAATAAATTCAATTACGAAAACATGAAAATCCATTACGCAAATTATTGTCATTAAAAGCGCAATTTTCGTGCTGCATTTATGAAATTTTTTGATTAAATTTCTGACGCCAGCTGCAATGAAAAACAAAAGACTTAGGCAACGAACTTGCTATTGCATGTACACTCTCTCTCTCCCACTCTCCTTCTTTCTTTCTTCTTCCTGCTCATCAGAGCAGCTAATTAATTAATTATAAGCCAAGCGATTAGCATAGGCTCCCCTCACACGCGAAGAAGAGAAAAAGATTGGCCAAAGCCAGTCGGGCAGCTGCCTCCGCTTTCATCGTCTGTCCGTCTAGCTGCCTCCGGGATTAGCTCGCTGATTACGTCGCATCACATACGACACACACGACACGAAAAAAAAACCGCTTTCATTCATAGATAGACGCCTCGACTCACAGCGGACAAACGGGTTATAAATGTTAAACGATTTAATAGATAAGATATAGCATATACATGGACATCTCTCTATATATGTATATCTGTGTGCGCGCATACATGTGTGGCTCTGTTTTTTTTGCCGCTGGGAACACGCTGCCGAGTGTCGCACTTAATTTGTTTAAATTCCTTGACGCTCGCAACTCTCATCTCACAGCCTCATACACTGTGCAACAAGTTTGTTTGCTTTGCTTTTGTATTTGGAGTCAAGCTGACTGAGCTTACTTTGTGGTATATGATAATATGATGCAGTTTAGTATAATATATGTAATATATTTAAAATATATTTATGAATATGTATGTATATATATAAATTTATTATTTATATTTATTTTTTTTCAGTTCTTGGTAAACTTTAATTTAGTATCTTTTTGAAGCTTAAGCTTAAATTATATATTATTATAAATTAAAAGCTTTCTTGAACTTGTAAAACTTTCCAAGTTTATTGACAGCTTTTATATTCGTATACTTATATATATTATTATATATATTATATTATTATTATATATATATATTATATGTATACAATATATATACTATTTATATCATTTGTGTGCTTTTATAAGCTTCATATTATATATATATATTTTTATTTACTGTCTAAAGCCTTAGGTTGGATGAATTATATAATAATGATTAATCACATAAAGTGCCTTTCGTTTGAAGCTTCTAAGTGTCATGCTCCTGTTACCATATTGTGCTTTTGTTGAGCTCGTAAGACTGACAAAGCTTTCAGCTGTTTAAGCTCTTTATGATCTTCAAATACAATATCATATTTTGTACAACATTTTGTAGCTTCCTCAGCATTAGAAAACGTTTCCTTCTAAGACTTCAATTTAGCTTTTAGCTGTATGGATAAATTTAATTTAGTTTGACTAAATTTAGATGTAAACCTGATTTCCAAAAAAATTACCTGCCTTTCAAAAGTTTTTTTACATTTGACACTTCATTGAATCTCAATAAGTTTCGCTTCTGTAACTGCAAGTGGCACAGTTTCGAGCCCCATTGTACTTTTGACTAATTAAGCAACGATCTGCTGTTCATCTGCCATATTTTATCTGAAACATTTTGTGGCCCGGTGCTTTGCTAAATAGTTGGTCATGGACCAAGTACAGCTGCAGTTACGAAAATTGCTAGACCAAACAAAAACCAAACTACTTAGCCGCACACTCGCCCGGTAATTGAAAATCGATAATCTCTTTGAACCAGTTTGGCTCTGGGGCTGCGAGTGCATCAGCCATCCAGCCATCCAGCATGTACGCCATGTTGTGTCTTTGTTACACACACACACACAGACACACACACACACATGCATACACATAGTGCAACCGCAAGCTGAACCGCAAATCGTCTGCAAATTGCAACCACAAGCTAACTGAGAGGAGGATTCGTGGTCTTGGACTCCAACACACACACACACACAGAAGTGGGGCTGCGTGTGGTGTGCGGGTGTGCGAGGGTTCGATTGATTTTAGCACGCTTAATGGTTATTGGTTTAGGCTATGCCAGGCGAGACCTGGCTCGTTGCCAGTTGTTATTGTTGCTCCTCTTGTTGCCGTTGCCGTTGCTGTGGCCGTTGTTGGGCTGGTAATAACGTCCATTTATTCAACAACTGCCACACCATAAATTACAAATAATTCGATTTACACAAGATTTTCACTCTTAATGGCCGAAAATGGGCAACGAATCAGCGGATCAGCAGATCAGCAGATCAGCGGTTCAGCCGATCAGCCGTGAAAATAATGATGAAAACAAACAAAACTTAATAAGATTTTGCGAGCCAGGTGAAGTCGATGATTGGCGGGGAGGTAATTGCACCACTGATTGCAAAATCTATATGAAATCCCCAATGATTCGGCCCGAATGGCACCTGAAATTGTTAATTATCGGCACTTGGGCTATTCGCAGTCGCCCGCGACTGTGACTCCACTGACTCCACCGACTCTCAGCATTAAGCCATTAAGTTGGAACTTTTCAGCGGCTGCTTTTCTTGCCTTTGCTTTGGCTGTTGCCTTTTGCCTCTGCCCGTCACAAATGCCAGAGATGCCTGCCTAAATGGCAAATTAGTGAGCGGGTCGGTCGGCTGCTCCTTTTCGGGCACGCCTAAATATGTCCCCGAGCTGCACTGCCGCCTCAGCCTCTCGGCAGCCATCGAGCAGCTGCTGCGGCCTATTTAATTTCACATTTTTCTTATGCATACCCTGTAGTTGGGAAAATCGACTGAGAATCTGATTTGCTAGATAGAGTAGAATATAAGTAAACAGAGAGAAAGAGAGAGAGAGAGAGAGAGGAGATAGGAGTTAGAGAAAGAGACAGAAGGGGATTGTGAGGAACAGTGAGAAATAAATAATGGAGAGGGATATAGAAAGAGTAAGAGAGAGATAGAGATAAAGAAAAAGAGAGGAATAACAGGAAGAAATCTTATAGAGGAAAGAGAGACAGAGAGAGAGAAATAGGGATAGATAGAGAGAGCGCAGCAAAGAGAAAGATAAGATTTTTTCTTTCTCCCTCTCACAGAGTCACTTTCTTACTCTCTCTATCTGTGAGAGTAAGAAAGATAGAAAAAGAGAGAGATATATATCAAGAAAGGGAAAAGTTAAGGAGCAGGAAGAGATATCTAGATAGAGGGAAAATTAGAGGAAAACAGATATATCTCGAGAGACTAAATTATGCTTTAGGGCATAATAATATAGAGAGAGGAGCAGAGAGAAAGAGATATCAAAGTCTTTGTAGTGTGTCAGAGGGGAAAAAGACAAATATCAGGAAAGAGACAGAATTATATATATTATGTAGAGGAAAGTGAAATACAAAGATATATCACTTTAGTTGCATTTCCAGGGTATCATCAAGTGCAGGCAGTGCTCTTAGTACATTCCTGGCAGCTTTATGATGTTGTTCTGGCTTGTCAGATTTTGCGCCGTTTCATATGAGTTGCATGCCACAAATGCCACCAATGGCAATTTTAATTTGTTGCGAGCAGAAATTATAAATCGCATTTCGATTGAGTTAATTATTGGCAATTAGAGGCAACTGCGCTCTCAACTGGATTCGCGTTGCAAGTGCGCGCCATCTAACAGAGCTGACTATTTGCGGGCTTTACGCCTCGGCATTCAACTCATCACACACCATTGTCTGTGTGTGTGTGTGTGAGTGTGTGACGGAGCTGCTTTTGATGTTTCATATCCATAGTAGAGATCTCGGCTGCCTGATTAGCCTAATCTAATCTTACACGCTGAACACCTACGCTTCGCCTCAAGAGGGCAGCTCATTAGCAGCTGCGTAGGGGCCTATGCAAATGGCCAGCAGCAAAGGCAAAGGCAACGGCAACGGCGACGGCCAGAGTCACAGTTGACGCCCTACACATGTATGGCGAGATAAGCTAAGGAGGCGTAGATAATGCCCTCTAGAGTTTTATGCTTATTTAATATATTTAATTAGTGCATATTTGATTCAAATTATGCATTCAAGCGTTTGATAAACGCTAGCTTGAAAACTCGTTAAAAAACAGAAGACGCTCGATAAGATCTTTACGATACGAACAAAGCTGAAATAATATAATATATATTTATTCCGAGCTCCCACCAAACTTTGACAAAATAAATGCGATTTTGATTTCGATTTCGGTTTTCATTCATTTTTAATTTGCCAAATACATTTTTATTTTGCTTTTAATTTGAATAAATGTTTCGATTTTTCGTATTTGTTTTCTATTTTGACCCACTTCCGCTTACCCAGAAATGCTAAATATGACGACACTGTGAACTTGTAAATATTCCAAGTTCTATTCATGACTTTTATGTTGCTTTTATGGCGCGTTTCTATTTATGCTTCATTTGATGACGAGAAAAACTGTCAGATGATGAAATATATGAATATATATTTATTCATATGCATTCATTCATGATGACGTATGAATAGATTTTATAGCTTTTATGTAATTTCTGCTTTTATCTACATAACTGGAACGTTAAACTTATGATATGTGTATATACTTGAGATATGTTTATATGGAATATATATAGACTTGTGGGTATATATTTGAAGATTTGAAGATATGTTTATATACCTATGAATATATCTTATGCAGAGAAGTATAAGGATTATAGTGCTTCATTCATAGTACTTCAAGTGCTAGAGCAATGTGATACCATTAAGATTCCATTCCATTAAGAATTCCGGTTTTATATGTCTTCTGAAGGTGTGGCAAAGAGGAAAGATTATCTTATTCTCATCAGATCTCATCAGAAATTAAATTCTTCTTGTACTATGAGACAGTTAGTAGAATCTGGTACGATGCACTTCTTAATTTTTAGAATCTAGATAGAAATAAATCAACACGTTTTACTACACACTCACACACACATGCATAAATATTATACTCACACACAGAAACATATATACATATTACACTCACACACACACATCAACTCCGATGCGTAGCCTTCTGCTGCCCGTTCGTATCCGCATTGATCTGTGAAGAAAAATGGTTTTTGCAGCTTGCGTGCTGTTTGTGCCTCGTGTTAAGCTGTTGCAGTAGCGCTGCGGCGGCTGCGGCTACTGTGGCTGACATGTCGATAGGGATCAATGTTTAGCGCTGCTCTCACTTTTTCAGCATCAGCATGTTGCGTCGTCCATCTCGGTGTCTCCCTCTGGCACAGGTTGCCATGATTTGGGGCGTTGCCTGGCCGCAGCTCAGGAGCCGCTGTGCTGCCTCCGCAGGCCACGCGCATGAGTCACTTATATAACGTTTTATTATGTGTTTAAATATCGTATATATATATGCATATATACAGATAATCCGCATATAGCTTACTTGTTCCTTCTTTCTTTTGGGTGGCTCGAAGAGTGCTTTGACTTTTGCTTGTCAATGCGCGACGTCTTTGATAACTAATTGCTGCGGCGCCAAATGTTTCTCCACTGTCTCGCTGCAGTTCGCTCGCTCACTCTCTCCCGCTCTCTTCCTCTCTCTCTCTCTCTGTCACTGCTTTGTCTCGTGCGCATAATAAAAGTCACGTCGTTACCGTTTGGTCACTTATAAGGGTCAGTCGGCGACTCTCTCTCTGCCTGTGTGTGTGTGTGTGTGTGTGTGTGTGGTGGGGGCTCAGCTATAAATTTAAGTGTGTGTAAAGGTGTGTGTAATGACTTCTACAGAAAAATTTGTAGCACTCGCCAATGAGCGGGGCTGGCAGCCCTGCTGCAGCGTGTCACATGCAACATACAAATGCAAAAGTGAGCAATTATGGCAACAAGTTAATTACGCATCCAACAACAACAATAACAACAACAACATGAGCAGCAGGAGCAGTCACAGTGGCACAAGCTCCACATGGGCCACATAGGACCCCGAGGAATTGGCTGCAGTTGCAGCTGCAGCGCCAATTTCAGCGTTTATTTAATTTATGCAGGCGGACAAATCAACAAACCAACAACAACAACAACAACTGCATAATTTCAATCGACAAAAAAGAGACGCACAGCAACAACAACGACAACATTTAGGAAAGGCATTTTACATTTTACATAAAGGCAAGGCGCAGCCTTTTGGTGGAACGCACGTTGAAAGTGTGCCAGGTCGCGTTAAGGGGCAGGCGTAGCGGTACAAGCTGCATGCCACAGCATCAGCATTCAGTGCACGCCACGCATGTGTCATTGATTTGCGAGTGCTCAACTGTCAAATGATGAATAGCTTTTGCGCCGATATATCTATTGAGTGTGCAAATAAAATATTGATGAAATTTGATTATGAGAACAGAGGCTTACAGCTTAATTGAACTCTATGAATAGGTAGCAAATTGGTATGGCAAAAAATGAGAGGAATTTTGCCATGTAAGGATTTCGCCTTCAGAAACTTATTGAGCTTTAAACTTCTGTAATTGAAACCTAAATTCAAATGAAATACTTGCTGAATTTTTCAATGAATTTTTATTTGGTTAATAAATTAAATAAATAAATATTTGGTCAATGAATGAAATATTTGTTAAATATGTTTCAATCGTGCGATACAGACTGCATAATACTTATTCATGGTTTGAAAATATAAATAAAAAGTGTTTCGTTGATGTGAAGAGACTGGAACTTTCATTAATTTTGGAGTGTCTGGAGTTTTACTTATTTACTAAGCTCACAATTTGCATAAATATATTTCCATAACATTTTCAGTTTTTAAGTATATGTTACAAGTTGCAAGTCTCTCCTGCTTTAAATTAATAATTGAGTTTCTGATATACCGCATATAGCATTTTTCCGAGTCGTCTTGACTCCAGTGTGCGTATTGGGACTTATAAAACAAGAGTATATATATAAAATATAAAACGTCAAACTTCAATAGCGGCGAAATATTTTACGTTTATACGAACAGGCGGGTTGACGAGCAACAAGACAAACACAAAGCCCCCAGATTCACTTTTACTTTGAGAACAAGAAATTAGTATAAATACAATCTGATTAAAGCACACATTGAATTGACACATATACCATACAAGCTAGAAGCATTCACAAATTAACAAACATTTTGTACATATAAGACACTGGAGTACTCAGAAATGATTGTCTTTCTCTATGTCAAACACTATAAATCAGCGTCGTAACTAAGTCCACGTTCCTGCTGACATTTGGCTATTGATATAACTCCAATTTCATTGATACTTCTTCAATGAACTCAGCCAAATGACTGTATGACGCGTACAGCTAATAGGGAAACCGAAATAGATTCATATATAGATTTTGAAGTGGGTCAGTTAAAGCTGTCTAAATTTAGTTGAATATGTTTTTGGAAACAATAAATTGACAACTTTGCCGCAGCGTGAATGGCAAATAAATGCAGCTTGGCAGCTGGTTTTGTTGTGCTTAAGCTTAACTTATGTTTCGTTTGGCCAGTTCGTTGCCTAAGTCTTTTGTTTGGGGTGATTGAATTTATTAAATTAACTTTATGCCGCTTCTCACAATCGCCGGCGATGACGACGATGATATGTATCGCGCCGGAAAGTATATATTTGTTAGGCAATCTATTAGATAAGCGCACAACCGCGAATATTCATGAGGCATTTATGTTTTAATAACAAATGTAAAACATTTCAATTTCTGTTTCGTTTGGCAGCCTGCGGCAACTTGTGAATTCTTAAAATGCAATTAAATTCTGCATGTAAGCATTTCTTATGGCATTTTTAGCTTTTGTAATTTTCTCTGCGCTCAATTTTTTATTTCTTCTCAGTTTTTTTTCTTCAGTTTTTCCGTTTTGTTGGGGTACATAAAATTGTTCAATTTTGCAAAGTTTAATCAAAGTGGCGCTAATTAGTTTGAGTCGTTTGGATAATTGCAAATTAAACGCGAAGTTAATTGCGCCGACACACGAAACACACACACAGCAGCCACTCACACACACACACACACACACACACAGACATGCAATTACGTATGCAGTAGCAACAACATTTGGTTTACAAAAAAAAAAAACGGCAAACAGCGTAGCCGTTGCCGTCGTCAATGTTCGCGTATCTTACAGTTGTTGTTGCTTGAATTATTATTGTTGCATTTTGTTGTTGCTGTTGTTATTTTTGTTGTGGAGCAGTGATCATTGCTCATGAAAAACAATTAAGCTGTGTTGAAGTTAAATTGAATTAAAAAAGCGTTTTTTATCGAATGTTTGTGCAAATGAAATGCAGCCACAAATAGAGATGTTAACCGGGGTTAGGCCCCCCGCTGCATAGAAGAAGAAGGTGGAGAAGAAGCAGAAGAATAATAATATAAGTATATAAATAAGCAAGTTAAGCACAAATACAAGACACACAAAGAAAACATTAACAACAACGCTTTTGTTTACAAAAGCTAATCACTAGCTAGATATAATAGGGAGAGCGAGGGAGAGGGGGCACGAGTCGATGGGAGGCCATAGGATTTGATCGTAATTAAAATGCAGTCTTTTAATGTCAGCGTTAATTAGTCGCTTTAATTAATGATTATTAATATCGGTTGTTGCCCGATATTTTGTATCACATTTCTCAGCCTCTGGCCGTATGTAGCTCTCTTGCCGTCGCCCCGCTGCCGCTGCGTCCCGCCTCCTTTGGCTCAGACTTGATTATTATGCAAATGAATGGGTAGCCTTTGCATTTGACGAACTCATTGAAATGCACGAAGCGTTGCCACATCGCCCCAGCGACCCTTGAGGGCTCCGCTGGTTAAACATGATTATCACAGTTCCACCTTTGGACGCCAATTACCATGCAATGTGGCCCGCTTTTTAGGGGGCATCTCTCGCAGCCAGCCACAAATATCGGGTAAT
The DNA here is from genome assembly GCA_035046225.1 of Drosophila pegasa. Classification (NCBI taxonomy): domain Eukaryota; kingdom Metazoa; phylum Arthropoda; class Insecta; order Diptera; family Drosophilidae; genus Drosophila; species Drosophila pegasa. Next base: position 248,588 of record JAWNOD010000473.1, on the reverse strand, counting down.
CGAATTAAGCAGCTTCGTGTTTTATAAATGTTATCATAAATATTCCATTTTATTAATTACCACGCATAATTCAAGCCAAAAATTAAAAAACACAATAACCACAAACAAAAAGAAAACGTGAACAACTGGCTAGTGAGCATTGAATGACTAGAGGGTTACTCTATATTAAATTATTTATGGTTTGTAGACTTTAATATATATAAAATGCTGATAAGACTTTAACTATTTAACATGAATATATATTCTGCATTATCTGAATACTTATCTGAGAAGTTATATTTATATCATATATATATATATATGGTATGATAAATGATGTAATAATTTGTCAAAATATATTAAGCAAGTGTTACTTATATATGAATCATAAATTCCAACTTATTCGATGAAAGTGTTGCTGCATTTTTATAAACTATGAGCAATGCAATCAAGTTCGTTGCCTTAGTCTTTCGATTTGGCAAAAAACTTGTCATATTATAAATTTACTTATATTCACCTTAATACCTTAATAGTATTAAATATCTTTGGGACTGAGCCAAAATAGAATAATTCAAGTCATTTTAGCAAGTTTGTTGCTTAAGTCTTTTGAGATTTGCAAAAACAAATAAGTTGAAATATTTTTTGTAAGCTCAAATATATATTTAATTACCTTAACCCAGTCATACACATAGCCCACCTCATCATTTACAGGGTATACAAAAAGAAGATTCACAACAAACGAGAGAAATCGCTAAGCGACGTTCGACATTCGTTTGTGATTCGTTCGAGACCTACGACGTTTCGTTGGGCTGGCTCTCATTAACATACTTAATTTGTTTCTAATTTATTCATAAATTTATATTTGTAGCACCCGCCCGGCCTGTATTTTTGTTGCTGCCTTTTGTTTCTCTCTTTATTTTTGGCCAGCGCTGATTTATGTATAGTCCGCTGATTAATGGCAGCTGACCTGGCTGGTAGCTGTTTGCCCGGCTGTGAATCAGTTGTTGGCTCTGTTAGCGCTCGCTCCTAAGTAGGTGTTGTTACGCACATTAGGGCCAGGCCATTTGTAATGCCCGGCTTAAATACAATTTGTGGGCATTAACTGATTTCGATGAAGAATTAAAAATAGAGATAGAGGAAGACAGAGAGAGAGAGGGGGGATTTCTGTGTATATCACAAACACTTTGACGTCTGTGCTTGATTTTATTAATGGAAAATCCGTGAATTCTGTTACAAACATAAGATGCAAGGTCCGTTTTCGAATAACTTAGGAGCTTAGAACTACAGTTAGCCAATGGAATTATATTGCTGCTTGGCTAGCTGACCACATCGCCACTGTGGCCATTCTGCCGCAGCAGCTCCAGCTTCAGCTCGTGCTCGCGCGCCTTCAGCCGCAGCGCGGCTATGGACGAGGTGCGTCGATCCTCGGGCGGCGTGGCTGATCGTGACGGCGGCCCCAGCTGCCGTTGCGGTGAGTGCGAGTGCGAATGCGAATGCGAGTGCGAGTGCGCGTGCGCATGAGCCAAGGTCAGGGCAACGGGCGCCGTTTGGGTGGGCGAGCCGGCGGGCGGCGCCTGGTGCGTCAGCGAGATGCCAACCAGCTGCTGAGGCGACAGCTGCGCCGGCGGTGGGGGTGGTTGTTGAGACGGCGTCACTGGCGCCGACTGCGAGCCGAGCTGCGAGCTGGGCGAGTTGGGCGGAGAGGCCATCATATGATTGTTGGGCGAATGCAGATCCGGCGAGCCCACCAGCATCGGCGGCTTGGCAGCCATGGTGGGCATGGGCGGCGCACGGCTATGCGGCACAGCCGTCATATTGGCCAGCAGCGACTGGAAGGAGCTCGACGGCGAGTACATCGATGCCATGCCCGGCGGCAGCATGTGCGGCGGCGCACTGCAAAGGGCGAACGTTTAGCTAAAGCACTCACAGAAATTAAAGGCAACATTGTGCAAACATCTTACCGCTGGAACTGATTGAAGTAGCCGGATGGTATCATTGGGGCCGCCGACAGGTGCGGATAGCGAAAGGCGGCCAAATTGGCGGGCGCGTCGAATGGCTTGCGCAGCTGGAAGCCCAAGTGGGTAAACGGATTGGGCGGCAGGGCGGCACCCACCACGGTTTGCATGCTCGCCGCGCCGCTGGGCAGATACGGATTGTATGGATGTGACTGTGGTCCAACCTTCTCCTGCTTGCGCCACTTGGCGCGTCGATTCTGGAACCAGACCTGCAACAACAACAGCAAAAGCAAACGAAGAGGGGGAGATTGAAGCGGAGTTGAGTTATGTGTTTCATACAGGCTACTGTGTCCTGCCAGCTTCTGTGGCAGTCAATTAATGGGCGTGACTATTGAAAACGCCCATTTAATTAGTTTTTAACATAACAATCTGAATTCGTGTCGAGAACGGTGGCTGATTGCAGCCAGTCCCAGTCTCAGTCCCCGTCTCAGTCTCTGTCTCAGTCACAGTCCAAGTTGAAGTTGAGGCAAGAAGCGGCTACTGGAGTCTTAAGTCTGGAGTCCCTTTGGGACCTGGCCTGGCAATTACCGCTAGAAAATATACGTAAGCAAATAATGTTGTTTAGCATGAGCGGTAATTAAAAAGCAGATCAAAGCCAGGGCCCCAAAACCGGATCAGCTCTCATAATGACTGGCACTAAAATTGGTTAGCAAGTGGATTTCCCCGTGCTTAAGTCTGTGGCGCTTGGGCTCTGGGCGGTTTGGTCTAGAAGTGTTTTCATTAGGGACGACATGCTCCATTATTTTTCAATTTTCAACATTGTTAACTCCGTTCGGAGCACGCGAATCGAACCAAACCACACAATTGGTTAGACGATTAGGGTGCTGGGCCTTTACCTGAATCCGCGCCTCGGTTAATCCAATTTTCATCGCCAGCTCTTCCCTGCAAAGAGCGAGAAAAAAAAACATGATTTACAAATGGTCAAGCATGAGAAGGGATACGGTTTCTATAGACAAAAACAATCAAGTATCATGTTATTCAATTAATTTTAATGTTCAAGTAATAGGGTTATAAAAAGATACTATCTCAAATTTGGAACACCCAAACCTATTCATCTTTGATATGCTTCAATATCTAAAGCACGTGTAATTGAAATTAATTTGCTTTGAGTCTAATTCTCTGATTCTAATTGGAACTAACTTATCTAGATTCATCGTATAATTGATTAAATCTCCTATGTAATTTATTAAAGCAATTGTAATTGAAATGTGTTTTCCTCAGTTAACCTCTCTATTCGATTCTCATTGTATATTAACTAAAAAAAGTTTCAACTTTATTTAACGCCTCATGTTCATTTCTATTCCAGCTAATTAGGTTTTTGCTGTCGCTCTCTGTGATTCTCATGTCAATCAATCGGGGTAAGTGTAAACAAAGTTACTCTGAATTAGTTGCTTAATTAATAGTGAAGCATTTAAACTGGTTGCATTAATGAAATGAAAACCCGACGAGTGCCCACAAAAACTTGCTCTAATTGTAGTTATTACAATTTGCATTTTTTTTATTTATTTTGTGCAATTCCCATTAGCGCTAGGCTGTAGACAGCTGTGGTTGCTCGGCCGGTCAGTTAGAGGCGGGTTTCTAATTTATGGCAATTATTAGTGCAGTTTTCATATCTTGTTACATTTCTGCATGTTAATTAAATTTGCCTGTACCCTAGGGGATCTCAATTGACACTGATTCGAAAGATCAGTGGAGCGTAATTTAAAACCCTGCTCCACATAGTTGGGGCTCAGCTCACAAGGGGGTCATATCATATGCATGTCATAGCCACATTTACCATATAGCTCGCATATAAAAACCACATTAAAGTTTCGGACTAGAGAATCGATTTATGCAAATTTCGTTTATTTTCTTTTATCTTTGGTCATTATGCTTCACACTCACCTCGTAAATACGTCGGGGTAATGGGTGCGCGAGAAGGCCTTCTCCAGCTCCTCCAGCTGAAAGCTGGTAAATGTGGTTCTGTAGCGGCGCTGCTTGCGCTTGGGCGCATACTCGTCCGCCTCGCAGTCGCTGTTGGGATCCGAGATGGGACTGTTGGTGCCGCCGCTGGCGCCGCTCGGCACCGCACCAGAAGCTGAGACCGCGGCTGATGCCACACCACGTTCGGTCACGGCATCCGGATGCGGGTGTGCTAGCTTGGCTTCTTGCGGTAGTTCCTCCAGCTTGACCTCCTCCGATATGCCCATACTCCAATGGCCAGCGAGTCGGCCAAGTTACCAGCGGGCAGCTGCAATGCCACACAGACGGGGCAAGAGACAGAAATGTACAGCGAATTAGTCTCACATTAGAGGCTCGTAATTCAATCATAGCTAAACATGTAATTATCGTACACTTTATTACGCCAATTTCTATAATTTGCAATAGCCATGAAGGCTCCGAGCCGACGCTAAGGTTAGCTGCGGTTGCGCTTTGCTTCTAATAATTACACCAGACAGCAAACAAAATGAATACTTGACTTACGCCGTTGCCATAAATATCTATAAAAGGCTTAACGAATTTAGTAGAAAAATTCCTTTTGGTTTTTTTAGACAACCATTGCCAAACATCAAACAAATTTCAATTAAAATTGCAGCAAAAAATGGCTTGAAATCACATTAAAGCTTTGATTACAATTGCATTCAGAAAAAGTTGAATTTTCTTTCACTTTCCTCCACTCTCTCTCTCTGTTTCTCATACCAATTTCTCTTGCGCTACCTTTCCTGTCCGACTCTCATACTTACACTCTTTCTCCACCTTTCTTTATCTCTCACGTTCTTTATTATTTTTCTTTCTCACATTCATCTGACTGTCTCGTTTTTACTGTCTTTTTCTCTCCTCGATATAGTAACTAGCCTTTCAGACCATTTTCTATTTCTAATCATATCTCTCTCTCTCTCTCTCTCTCTCTCTCTCTCTCTCTCTCTCTCTATTCATCTCTCTCTCTCTCTCTATTCATCTCTCTCTCTCTCTCTCTCTCTCTCTCTCTCTCTCTCTCTCTCTCTCTATTCATCTCTCATCTCATCATCTTCCATCTCTCATCTTTCATCTTTTATCTCTCATCTCTCATCTCATCATCTCCCATCTCTCATTTCCCATCTCTCATCTCCCATCTCTCGTCTCTCATCTCTCATCTCATTTCATCATATCTCAAATCTCAAATCTCATTTTTCATCTCCCATCTCTCAACTCTCTCTTCCTCTCTCACTCCCCCTCAAATCATCTTTCATCTCTATCCCTATCTCTCCCTAATCATATGCTTTATTCGTTTCATTTTAGTTAGTTTTACTATTTATGTTTTTATTATACAATATTTGCACTCATATTTAAAGAAGGTTTCATTATCCTGTTGTACAGTGTTGTTAGTGGCTGCGTTGCATTGCGGTCTGGCCGCGTGCCTTATGAACGTGGTCTGAGCAGCCGAATAGCAACAGCAGCAACTGCAACAGCAACAGCAACAGCTGTGGCAGCTGCTCAGTCAATGCAAATCGATGGCATCGTCGTCAGCCGCCAGACAAACACTTGGGCACATCGGGCTCAGCTGATCTTTCATCAACACGTTTCCGCGCGCTGCGTTTATTTTGCTGGCCATTTCATGTGCAGATCGTTTGGAATTTTAATTAAATTGGGCGGCAACTTCATTTTCATCATCATCAACGGCTGGCGAGAGAAACCGCAACCGGAGTTTGGCGCAGGTTGCCGAGGCTACCCTCTGGCCAGTCGATCAGATCAGGCCGAATACCTGCTATCAGGTGGCAGTTGGGTTGAGTTTCCTCTTACGGCGTTTTGTTAATTTTCAACATTTTTGCTAATTTCATGTTTTGCTAATTAATATACAATGTGCCCTAATGACAATTAAGTAAATGGTTAGCTCCAAATTGGAAAACGTCATGCCGCACTGTCTCCAAGTCTTGAAACTTCACTTCACTTCGGACTTTTCTCTTTCGATTTTGGTTTTCAATGTTTACAATGTTGTTTTTGTCTCTGCTGCCCATGCCGGGTGCTTCAATGGCTGCTTGATTGATGGCCTCGTCCTCATGTTGGCGTTGTCTGCGTGGCTACCGTTGACATTTCGCCTCGGCCCTGGCTGAATACATATATCAAAATTGTCCAAATACCTTGTTAAATGGCAAATTAGTGTGCCTCTGATTGATTTAGTTGCATTCTTGCGACGAATGAAGTTGCAACCGCTGCTGCAGACAACAAACGTCATCAGCAGCAGCAGCAGCAACAACATCATTAATGGGCACAGCAGCAATGATCATTGTCCACTGTGTTGCCATGTCATTGCCTGTGGCGGGCGGGCTTGCAAGTAAGGGCATTCCCACTTGTTTGAGTAATTTGTCAAGGTAGTAGAATATAGTGGTATTTGGGTACTATTATTCTCAATCGATATCGATAGGCAAGCAATCGAACTTATCGAGAAAAAATCAGTCTGAAAACTAATTTGAATTTTTGATTTATATATAATTTGAATGAATTATCGATCACAAGAAAATGTATCGTTGCTTGGATTTGTAATATTTATCGATAGACGATTTATCGTTTGTAATTATTATTATTACTTTTATTATTTATTACTATTATTGGCAAAAAAGGTAATACATTATCAATGTCAGGTAATTAATCACAGCAAAGTTTGTTTTAATTACCGATATTAATGAGATATTGATTAAATGTTATTTTTAATTAATAAAATGTTACCTATGAGCATACTAACATATCGCAATGCATATGCTTATACAAAATTAATTTATCTTTGGCATTAGCATTCGCATAAATTATCCAAGCACTAAATACATTTCAATTCTGTGCTCAACTGAACCTCAAGCTCAATCGGATCTCGCTCAACTTGTTAGGGCAATCGATATTCGTTGTTGCCTCGCAATTGGGGGTTTTTTATTCCTTTAGTTATTTTTTGTACACACACATCCGTCAGTTCATAACTCATTTCTCATCATTAATAACTTTTATTATGATTCGCACTGTCAGTTTTCAATGTTGTTAACAAATTCCGCGCATTGACAGCTGACAAACTTAATTTGTGTAAGACTCGGCTGCAAATTATTAAATTAGTTGTACGAATTGCAATTATGCTGACAATAAAAAAGGAGTGAGAGAGAGGTAGAGAGAGTGAGAGAGGGGTATGCTGGGGGCAACCCCCACATACTCACCTGTCTAATCACACAACATCAAGATCATAAAATAGCGCTGATTAATTCATTGCATGCGAACTGTATCTCCTCGGCTACTGTGTGTGTAGATACAGTGCCGGTACAGTAGACACTCGACTTAAGAGAAAAAAAAGAAGAAGGAAAAACGCTGAAGTGTTCGCTCGGTTCGTTGAGTTATGTGGGGAATGTGTGCCGCTTGGCTTTGTTGTCGTACCGCCTTATAATTGTAAACGCGTTACGACTTTATTATTGGAGGATGGGAATGGCCAGGGGCTGGGACTGTTGCTGGTGTTGGGCAGGAGCCGAAGGAGTCAGTTGATCCAAACAAACATCAAAGTCTTTCGGGCTGATTGACGCCGGTAATTAAAAAACTTTTCAGTCAAACTGTCAACCCACTCGAACGTCCGCACGTAGCAGCTCTCGGCAATGCTTGCTGCTATTTGGTGTTCATGGCTTTATTTACGAGCTTGGCCAGAACTAATCAAGTTAGCGGCTGCGCTTGCTCGGCTCAGCTGCAGATAGTGCGATTTCCCACTATGGTCAATTGGCCGTAGCCTTGTTGAGCGCTCCGAGCCGCTCCGGGCCGCTCTGGCTGGTCGTGCCTAACTGTTTGACACACTGTGGCGACTGTCTTGCTTAGGGCTCACATGCTAATCAAGTCAAGCGCCAGTCGCAGGACTGATTTTCCAGTCTGCAGTCTTTCAGACTCAGTCACTCAGTCTGTCAGTCACTCTGTCTATCAGTCAGTCAGTCAGTCAGTCAGTCTGCAGCTGCCGCTGCTGCTGCTGCCTCGTCTTCCTCTTCTTTGTCGTCAGACTTGTTTGCGGTTGCTTGTTTCGTTTAGAGATAAGCTCCATTAGTGTCTGGAAATTATTTAAGAGCAACTTTTGCTGCCAACATTGTGAGAGCTGCGTGTGGGTTTCCAAGTTTATTATGCTCTGTTCGACAAGTGAGAAAGAGGCATATTAGTTCCTCGAACTGGACAACCTAACTAACTTTTGATACTACCAATGGTAGCTTAATTAGCTTGGACTTGCCCCAAATAAATTGTCAAACAGCCAGCTCAGATTACATATTTTTAACAGGGCATTGCTCAGTCTGTTAGACCCACTCGCAACACTCTTAGCTGTTTTTTGTGCTGCCCTCCGACAAGTGCAGAAATTAAGAAATTAATTCCTAATAACAAGCGTACTCTATATGTTCCGTGCACAGTTCCATAGGGTCCTCCTGCTGTCATCTCGATAAGCATCAATGTTTTGCTCTGTTCTCGCATCCAAACCCTTTCGCCCCCTACCCTTTGTCGCCCTGCCCATCTGCCCGCTGTGCTGAGCCATGTCGCTTGGTGTCGTTTTTATGGCTGCACTTTTGTGTTCCACGCTCCTGATGCGGACTGCAACTGGGACTCGCATATTTCATTAAATGGAGAGCAAGTCCAGGCGAGGCAAGGCAAGGCAAGGCGAGACGAGACAAGTCGGCCCAGTCGATCGTTGCAGGTAGAGCGGCCCAAACAGAAGCTCATTTCTGGCATTTTGTTAATGCGTCTGCCCGGTCCACTTGGCTCGCTTCGGTATCTGCTGCAGCTTATTTATGGGTTTACATTAGGCTAAACCACTTTAGTCACACTTTGATGATCAGCATTGTAATACCCCTCCGGCGAGCCCACTGATAATGGCGAGCTTTTTGGGTGGCGCCTGCTCGGAAAGCTCCAGCTCGTCATATTAACAAAGGTGTGTGGTCCGCCAACCCCCACTCAGTCGCGCCCAAATGAAGTTGATGGATTAGAGGGAACCCACCTGCTTTGTCTTTCATTTTACATACTTGATAAAGTCAATTATTAATTTCATATAAGCGCACACAAAGCGACAATTTCGTGAGTCACCCAAAAAACATAAAAATGATAGCGAGCGCGCGGAGTGAGACTGCAGCCAAGGCAGAGGCTGCACCTGAGCTGCTGCGACTGCCGCTGCTGCTGCAGATGCTGCTCGTGTTGGCGCCGGCTTTGGACGCGCCAGGTGCGATAAGGCAGCATTCTTCTTGTGCCCCAGACGCCGGCAGAGAGTCACAATGCCTTGGGTACATTATGGCCCTCTAATGCACACACACATACATATAGATACATTCACAATTATAATTAGTTTATTCATATCCTGTGTCGAAGTCTCGGCAGCCTCATTTGTTGATGGGGCAATCTTAATTCAATTTACTGCTTATCAACAAAAACTGAAACGACTGATGAATACTCTTACCGAAACCGAAAATTGTTAAGCAACCGGTTCAATAAAATCTTGCTGAATTAATGCTTTAACTTTAACTTAAAACTTTCAAAACAAAATAAAAAATGTTTTGAATGTTCAGTTGAAGTCATTGAATATTTTTTAAAAATCTGAAGATTTTATGTAACAGTTATTTACTTTACCTAATATATTATTTAGCATTCTATTGAATTTATTTCATGCTTAATTTTAGCTTTATTAAATTCAATTATTATTAAATTCAATTCATTATTAAATTATTATTCAATTCAATTCAATTCATTCTGAGCTACTATAGACCTAGGTAAGAGCATAGGTCAATCTTAGATCGTTTATCTATTATATAAAAAGGTATTATATGATATAACTTCATATGGTTCACCTTTCAGAGTCCTAATATTAAAATATTTCAGAATATTCACTCAGTCCACATATTAAAATTTTTTAAAAATATTTTTATTTGAACTTAGCTGATTTTTCTACTCTCCCTGACCACTTTTAGTATACCCTACCGTAGTCAAGAGTATTTGCGCTTCGTTGTTGCATGTAAAGCTTTTCCCTTTCTCGTTTTTCTTTGCGCCTTGGCCACCCTAATGGCCGAGTTGTTGACGGTAGCCAAAGGTAGTCGTCGACGCAGGTTCCGAGCCGTGACTCAGGTCCAGACGTACCGAGCTGTTGATGTGGATGATGCGAGACCAATTACTCATAAAATGCATGTTAAAAACGTTGACCAAGGAGCTGGAGAAGCGAGAGAGTGCGACTGAGCAAGCGAGCGAGCGAGCGGCAGGCGGCACGAAGCTGTGTAGTCGAACAACTGTTGTTCGACGCCTGGCGCTGACTTTCTGCTTTGTTGTTGTTGGCCAAGTTTAGTGAGGCTGAGACAGAGACGGCGACTTGAGCCAGGGCGACTTGGTGCATCCGTGTTTCCGCCCTTTGTCATTGTCTTGTACGTTTTGATAAGCAACGGAGAGCAATTTGGGGACGTGTCTGTGGCTGATATTTCATGCATGTTTGCATGTTCCATTTGGGATGGGACGCTGGACTTGGACTGGGATTTGGATTTGGCTTGAATTAATGAAGCATATATGCATAGCTCTCAATGGGCTGGACGACGGAACGACGGTTCGAACCTTGGCGCCAACTCTTATCGGCCCCAAAAGGTAAGCGTGGGTGTAGGCCATGCCGCGTGGTATTATTGGAGTTGTCTAGTCGACGCCTCTTTGGTAGCGCTCTCGACAACTGTAATTGGGAAATGTGATCGCTATTGTACCCAGTACGAAGTCTGCTAGATAACGGCCATTGTATCTATTAGATACGAACTGCAGGGAGCGAGACAGAGACGCTATCTGCGGACAAGTTTTAATTGTGTGTTGGCCTAATTGAATTGAGCTGCAAATACCTCGAATGCTATTTTGGCCTCGAAACATATTTTAATTTACCCAAAACCGAACGCAGCGAAACAATCTATCTAATTAGATGTGAAGATCTTTGGAGTCGCTCGCTATCTGCAGCCGATGCTTGCTCATAGATAGGACTGCGCGTTCGATTTGCGTCACAGCTAAACGAAATTGAAAATTGGTTGTGACAAGTCACATGCGCATTATTATTAATTAAATCAGAGCAGGGAGAACGATCGATTATCGCCAGGAAACCGAGCCTCTTCAATACGGAAAGAAGCGGAACGGTGCGAAGCGGAAGGGCAATACGCATTGACGTGACGACGTTGATATGACTGACTGGGACTTGACTGAGCGCTAGTATTGTACTCGTATTACTCGACTGACCCAAGCATATCTCAAGTCCAAACCGATATTTCGACCAGCGTTCTGACATGATTATCTCGGCCAGATAAGCGCGGCCAGTTAATTTCATTTATTTGGTAGGTGTACACAATGTACGAGTGGAAATTTCATTGCTTTGATTAGCAAACATTTTGAAAACATCACAATGACAAAACGTGATTTATTTACCATCGGCTCAGACGCTGACAATATTTTGTACTCTTTTAATGGTGTTTAATTAAAGCCAATCAGCGATAAACCTATCGACCTATCAGCATGTGGCGTAGCCTATAAATACACATAGCCCATGCAGCTAATGAAAAATAATGAATAATAATAATATTTTATCGATTGCCTGGGCTAGTTAAGCTCCGTGCTCGTACACGGCGATACGATGTGTCCAAGTATATTAATCAAATTTAATGATATTTAATTTTCGTTTTCTTAGTCAAATTTTGGAAGGGGCTATAGAGCACGAGCTGCTTGGTGATTGTCGATTACCGATTAGTCGACTGGTGCAATATGTAATAGTATCAGCTCGTGACGAAAATTAGGTCATCTTTGAGAAAGACATTGAATTGAGCTGATCGTATCATTGAATATTTGATAGTGAAGAACTGATAGAGAGGGAGAAAAGAATTAAAGAGTAAACGTACTGAACGTTGAAGTAGCTGTGATTGGTAGATCAGATAGCTTTAATAGGAACATCTGATAAGAATGTTTGAAAGAGTGTCAATTGGATCTTGAAGGATTCATTAAAAATATTTTTCAGCATTTTGTTGACTTAAATATTTATATTGAAGATTAAAGATTGCGTTAGCTATGATTATAGTATATGATATTATTTAAATCGCAAACTGTCTGATGGTTGACAAGTTCTTGAAATCCTAAAAACAACATATATGTATGTGCGATGTTATTATATATTTACCTCATGTTTTTTCTACCTATCCTCCCTCGATCTTTTTTTTCATCTATTGATCTTGAGCTTATTTTCTATTATATATATGTATGTGTATAACATAATGTGAGGACATTTTGAAATTGATAACATAGTGTAAAAATTGCGGATATGTTGGAAATACAATATAAATATAAAATATGTTAAAGTAAGGATAGAAATTTAACAAGCTACATACCCAAAAAGTCGATAAATCAACACAAAAATTTTATTAAAATTGTCAGAAAATTCCAAAATGTATTAACATAAGCAATATTTAAATTAAAATTAAAGACTTTTCAAAATTTCTCCAAGTAATATTACAATTATCAAATGCTTTTCGTCTCTCATAACTTACCTTATTCTTGTATAAACTTTTGCTGAAGTAAATGTTAAGTAATATCGCAATGCTTGATCTTTGGACGATTATTGCAATATTTATCTTCTTATTATTTTGTTTTTATATTAAGGAATTTAATATTTCATAACACACAATCCGAGCACTTGCCGACGGTCTTTGCGCAGAAGCCCTGTTCCAATTGTTGTCAAGTCAACGGCCAAGCAGCACTCCAATGATGTTTTATATGACGTTTAATCACGTTTCAAGATCTTAAATTTCGGCTATAGTTTAGGCACTTTTCCGCACATACACACACACACAAACACACACACACATAGTGGCAGACAGACACACACACACACGTAGAAGAACTGCGGCTGAACGGCAGCTAAAACACACGTCGGGTTAAGCGCAACGACGGCTTCTGATGACCGGGCTCCGTCAGTGCCGCAAGCGAACTACACAAAGAGCAGGCGGCTGGCAGCGAGGCCGGTACCGAAAAATAATTCAGGTGGGCCGCAGACGCCAACAACCGGTTGTTGGGCTCATGGAGCAGTCGTCGCCAGCTGCTGGCACATGTGCTGAAGCGAGAGAGCGCGATGCACGATCGCAGCAGGCGCGATCGCAATGAACGATCGATAGCTGCTGAGGCAGGTGTCGGGCTGGCAGGTGAGCAGCGCAGCAGCGCTCCGCCTCGCTCGCTCGCTACGCCACGCTCTCTCGCTCGCCCGCACTCTCTGCCGGTGCAGTGCGAGCGAGAGAGGGCATGCGGCCGTAGCCGCCAATGAGCATTGACCTATGAGAGCAGTCGGCGCTCAGCCGCTCAAATAATGGCGGCTAACCGGCCGCTGCCGGCTCTGTAATGCTGTAAAGCTCGCTCTTCAACCCTACCTCTCTCTCTCGCTCGTTCGCTCTCTGTCCCTCTCTCTCTCTCTGTCGGAGTGCATATGTGTAGTGTGTGTGTGTGTGGAGTGGCACGTAATTGAATAAGCCTCGCACAAAGTGCAATAAATTTGATTAGCAAAATGGAAATTTATTTCCCTGACTTTTGTTTGCTTTCGCATACGTTTTCCATCGATGCAGTCGCCTGGCCGTGCTGCCTTTTCTTTCTTTTCCCTTTGCTTTGTTGTTGCGGCTCATAAATTAAATAATTTAGCTATCACGCATATGCTGAGCATGGTTGTTGTTGTGCTGGATAGTGTTAAGGGCCTCGTAAATGACTTTGTTGGTTTATTGAATCCAACGGCGAGACGACTGTCAAGGGCCTTAATTGCTTGATATGGCTAGGACTTGGAGTGAGAGAATGCAGTAGGTGCCCAGGGAAAAATGACGAACATGAGTTAAATACTTGAAAACAAGCATGCATATATTATGAATGGTAATTAAGATATTAAAGCTAACAAAGTAAACATGATTCATGTTTTGTAAGGTATTTAAGAATTTTGTAATGTTTCTGATTTAACATATAATTGTTTCAGATCATGGAATATGATATGAACTCGATTATAATACTTTATAATTGATGATGATTATTCTTTATTTCTCTTCAGATTGAATTTCCCCAATGCTTATACTTTAAACTCTTAACTTTTCATATTTTATTTTATTTTTTTATTTTTAATATTTTATTATCTATTCTTTCGATCTATAGATCTTAAACTTCCCCAACTATGTCATGTCTTTCAATTATTTCTAAGCAACTTTTTAGATAATTTCCACAGCTAAGGCACATCACTTCCCCATATATATACACTTCTTTGAAAAGCTTCTTCTTCTAAATTGAATTCAATTTACTCGAGTTATAAATAGTCCTTCCTCTCGTATGATTATTTTGTTGCCATCCATTTGTAGGCATTCCATACCAAGCTAACTACTTCATTAAACCTCATCCCAGCTTCAGGCACACTCAGCTCCATTTAACTGCAGACTCCCTGCTCCTCCTCCCCCTCCCTCTCGTTGCACCCCACAGTCTCGTCTCGTCGTATTGCCGGGCAATAAATAAAGTGTTAATGGCAATTGCATACAAATAGTTTGGTGTTGCCATTATATGGACATTATAGGTATAATACCATTGTCGGGGGCCCATAACAAGAAGTAAACAATGCGACGCAGCAGTCGCTGCACTTTAAGCCAATTTCACGCTTCATTTACAGGCGAAATGCAAACAAAAGGCCGGCCCGGCCGACTAGTCGTCCGACCATTTGTCGGGCTCGAACTGAAGTTCGGGTTCAATGTACAGCAGGTCGTCTGGGGACGCTATCTGAGAGTCGCTCGCGCGGCTAGCGGTACGGCTTTCACGTCCCCATGTGGCCGTGTCAATCAGCTCGTCGCGCAAGGTGTGCGCTCATTTTGGAGTAGCTGCCCAGACGCTGTATACCCTGGTCCCTGGTCGCTGGTCGCTGGTCAGTCCATATGCTCAGTCCGCGTCAGAGTTGCGCATGCGCGCACGTCCTAATGTAATTATTATCTCAACAATTGAATTTCCGGTCTCGGACTCTGTGTCTGTCTCTGTCGCGGTGTCTCTGGGTCTGAGGCTTTCGGTCTCTCCCGTTTCGTCTTCGACCTGGGACAGATGTCGCGCAAAACGTTACAAATGTGCACTTAATTGCGCAATTAAATAATTTTATTTCTGCTGCGCGTTTTCCTTGCCTTTTCCCCAGCTTTCCTCAGCGCCTCTCTCTCTCGCCCGGCACATTAAGTGCCAGTTGAATGTTGAGAGAACGGTCCGAGCCAAACAAATTGCAGCTATGTGCATCCATCCACTCCACTCACGCGTTCCTCTATGTGTCATTGTGTGCGAGTGTGTGCTAGTGTGTGCCTTATCGCCTGTTCGAGTCGTCCTCTTTATTACCAGGTTATAATGCTATAAATTTAACTGCCAAATGGAATGCTGCACAATATATACAAATAGATCATATGCCATGCTATGTCAAGGCTAAGATGCTTATTTGATTTGAGAAAATTGTATCTTAGGTCCTTTATATTGTAGCTTAGCTGACTTAAAAATTGCACATATTAAATATATTTCAAGCATGATAAAATAAGCTTGAATATGTGCAGTAAGTTGGAAACCTTTCTCAGTAAATGACAACTAAAATAACTTGATAAAGCAAAAGGCCTATAAATCTCTCAGTTAAATTAATTTGGGAATAATATTAAGAATATAAAAGTGTAATTTCTAGGATGTTTGCTCTAGGAAGAACATAATATTCAGAAAGCTTTCGTCCAAGAATCGAGTCAGTAATAATATTTAACGCCTACTGTAAGGCTCAACCGTAAAGCAATCCCCATTCACCTAAGAATATTAGAGTTAATAAAATAAATAATAATAACAATAAAAGGGAAATACATTCCATTAACAATTAAGCTGAAATTTGCCCCTAACATATTTCAAGCGAAGCTGAATCGTCTTCATCTTTCCCCCAGTGGAATAGAGGGGCAGGTGAGCAATTTAAATGCTGATAAAATTGTTTGTTCTACATGTACTTCAGCTTACTTAAAGTAATCTTAATTTAGGCACGCCTTATCTCTATTGAGTATTAAAAACTTTCTCGCTGGAAATTTCTGCTTTCTTAGGCTCTGTGATTGCCTGAGGGTGGGTTAATTATGCGAGCGAACGAGGCGTTTGGCATAATCTCAGCCTAACCTACATAGGTAACCACCCACTGTCGCCCTCCCTGCTCCATCCCCTGGCTATCATTGCGCTGTGGTTCACAGAGGTAAAAAACGAAACGAAACGCAACTGTAAACGATACCAAATTATATTTAATTACGTGCGATTAGTTAGGGTTACTGGAGTCGTGCGATCAAATGCCAGCGATAAGGCGACATCGCCTGTCATTTGGACCATAAATAGTCCCGGCCAAATACAGCCGAATACCGAAAAGCCCAGCCCGAAAGTCGAGAAACGAAACGGCTAACATTAATTCAATTACAAATGGCTGCGTTTGCGACAAAATGGGGCAGGCGTGTGACATAATCACCCCGAAAGCTAATGATGACAAGGCGAGTGGGTAAGGAGCACCCCGTAATTCCGACTAGAGTAGTGCCAGGCCGGAGCTCCGAGCCGTGCGAGCAGTGCACGCCCGCAATGTTTGGTAATTTGATACGACGATTTGTCTTGCTTTCATTACGACATTCCATTTTTTGTTTGTTGGTTACTTTTCCAAGCGACAACTGCATTTTCACTCAATTTTCGTGGCCACCAAATTTGACTTAAGCGGAAGCGCGTTATTAACTGGTTTATGCAAGCCATAATCGCCCGATTCCCAGCCAACGATAAGCAGCTGAAAAGAGGGTGCGGGCGCGGGTCGATTACCCAAACAATTCCAACTATTCCGACTGCCCGCGCTACCCAATAAGCAGCCAACAATTAAAACGAAAGCGCGGTAATTTTATTTGTTCGTAAATCTAATTGTGGAAAACATGGAAACAAACAGCAGCAGCAGCAGCAACAACAACAACAACAACTCATGGCTATACGTATCGTAATGTAAAAATGAAAAATACTTTTGGTAATTAGTGCGTGTACCGGCTGAAAGAGCCGGGGCCAGCCGTATAGCCGGGTAGCGGGCCGCAGTTTTACTTAATTGCCGCGCCACAGTTTTCGTTTTTGTTTTCCAGTTTTAATTTTTCAGTTTTCAGTTTTAAATTTTCGTCGTTGGCTTTCGTTTTTCGCCTTTTTGTTTTTGCAAATTAATGTTTGTTTTTTAGTCAATTTCAACTTAATGTGCGTCAATTAAAATTATTAAAGTTTATCTTTTTCATATTTTAAAGCATTTAGTAAATTAAATATAATTTATCCCCTGACCAGTTCGAAGCGCGCGTGATTGGAACATTAGTCCAGCAGCTGGCCTTCAAATTGTGATTGGAATTTTCCAAATATTTTAGCTCTTCATAGAAGGCTTCAGCTGAACGAGGGTAGAGATTTTTTTTTTATGGTATGAGATGATGGACAAAGTTGGGATATATTTCTATTATTTTTAAGATATTTGAATTGATTTTCTTAGAAGATTTTTGGCTGAGCCTAAGGATAGAGACGAATTGTCATATATATTCCTAGGCATAACTGATATGATTTGATATTATATATGATTTATCTAAACTTTTTGCCAACTGTTTAATATAAACTTTTTATAGCAAGACAAGCCTTGATCAAAATAAAATTTAATTTAAATTTAGTCTACAATTAAGCCAGTTTTACTTAAGTCTACTGCTCAGATAACTCACAGAAATTGTATTTGGTATGCGCAGATGCACAGGTTCCACAGTTGCCTGACTAACTGAAACCACTCACAAGCAGCTGCTCAGATCAGCTACCAGGTGTGTGTGAGTGTGTGTGTGTGCCACACAATCTTCAGTTATCCCTTTGGCGCGTCGCGACCCTTGTCTCTCTCATTTCTCTCATTTCGGCTGCTATCAACGCATCGAATTCGTTTGTTTTATAATTGATTAATTAGAGGTCGGCCTGCACAGGCTCTAGCGGCGAGTGGATGGGATGTTAGGGACGCGGGCTATCGTTAGAATTATAATTGGTCTGCGGCATGTGTTATCCTAAGTAATATACCAATTTGCTGTCTGTCTGTCGGCAATTTGTTTGTGCCTCAGCGCGCGCGCCCCCCAAATTGATTTTATTGACTTGTAAATGCTGTTTGTTTGAGTGCCCCGCGCTCGTTCCATCTGATACCCCCTTGGTCAGTTGTCAAGTTGCTTCCGTTCATATTCATATCCCTATCGATGACCATGTCCGTGTCCGTGTCCGTGTCCGAGTCCGCTGGCGACTGATGTCACCGCTAGCTAAATTTATGACCACATCAGCTGCCAATGAACCTTGGCCAGCCGGGCTTCCATACGCTGATATATGGCTTTGCATACCCTTTTCTTTAGGGTATTATGCTGTGCACATCTTAATGTGACAACGTCTCAATTTCATTTTGCACCAAGTCGATTTTGAATTTCAATATGTTTTCCCGTCGAAGCTGATGAAGGGAATCAGTTAGTCGATTTAAGGCTAGCTCCTCTTTTCAGTCGTATATTAATTTATTGATTTCACGCCGCCATTGCGAAACGCTTGCAAATATTTCGAATGGGCCGAAGACGGCCTCCGGCTCGGACGACAGCTCGGCGCCGTGGCAGCATTAAGAGCTGAGCTCACTATTAATTACATTTTGTAATTAGTTGCAAATTTTTATAGCCGGCCGCATGTGGCAAGCCGTCCGAGCTACCACTTGAGAGTCATAAGTACCTAAAGATGACTGCGAACCGCATTAAGATTGATAACGAGCTAATGAATGTAAATTTTATACCCCAACCCGTCCGTCTCCCCGTCAGTCCGTCAGTTGGGCCGCCTCACGAGCCTGGGCGTCCATCATTACAAGTTTGAGCTGCTGCTGGAGTTTTCAAAAGGTTTCCCAGAAGCTCGCAAATTGAATTTCGCACTAAGCTTGGCTTCCGTTTGCATTTGCCTGCAACTCTCGCGCGCGGTAGTCCACGACAGCGAGTACAGTGGGCATGCCATAAAAACGAACTGTAGCGGGGTGCAAAAAGGCTTGTAAAGAAGTGAGTGAAGTAATGAGTTGGGGTTTTAATAAGTTAACTAACTAGCGAGTGGATGCATGTAGGAGTCGAAAATAAAGGAGTGGGCGAATTGAGGGAGTGAAGGAATGAATGGGGCAACGAATAAGTGGGTTAGCTGGGGAGTAAGTAAAGTAACGAGTAGGCAATGGAGGGAGTAGGCAAAGGAGCGAGTAGACAAAGGGACTAAGTGAAGGAATGAATAGCTTAACGAATATGTGAGTCAACTAGGGAGTAAGTAGAGTAACAAGTAGGCAATGTAGCGAGTAGACAAAGGAGCGAATAGGCAAACGAATGAGGAGACAGTTGAACGAGTAGGCAAACGATTGAGTAGGCAGCTAAACGAATGAGTACGCAAACGAACGAGTAGGCAATGGAGCGAGTAGGCAAAGGAACGAGTAGAGAAAGGAGCGAATAGGTAGGCAAACGAACGAATAGGCAAACGAATGAGAAAGCAGTTGCGCGAGTAGGCAAATGAACGAGTAGACCATTGTACGAGTAGCCAAACGAACGAGTATGCAACTGAGCGAGTAGGCAATTGAATGAATGAAAAAACGAGCAAGTCAAGAATTGGTAGGAAATCAGTCTAGTAAGAAAATAGGACTTTAAACTAGATTTTTCTTCGATTATTAGTAGACGAATATTTTCTAACCTAAAGCATAATTAGGAAAAAAACCTTTTCCTGTCGATGGACTAACGATTTAGTTGGCGAGTTATTAAATTTACCAATTAAATAATTTGTAAAAATACCAATAGAAAAACCAATGTAACTGGGAACAATAACTAAGCGAAACTGGTTTCAGCACACTTAAGTGATGCACACTGTGGCTGGAAAGAGGCTCGATGCGGCGCTTTGGGGAGGAGCAAATGCAATGCAATTACGGGTATGCACAAGCTACTTGGTAATAACGTATTGATAATTAAAGAGATGGGTCGAGGGCTCATCAAAGCTCTTCCCGTTGGCGAGGCGACGTTGACAAATGAGTTCATCAGCAGCTCCTTTGGCCAAGCGGCAGCAGATGCTAATTCCGAAAGAAAGAGAGGAAGGGAGAGAGAGAGAGCGAGAGAGTGAGGTAGAGGGCTGCATTAATTTTAAAGTGAAAAGCGATTTATTTTCGCCATTTGCGCCGTGTGGTCGTTTAATAAACAATTTAATAGCGCGCATAAATTTCAGACATCATATAATAAACCCATTTGTCTTGGCAGGGGCAGCGACGCATAAGCCTAAAGACCTTATGCACATGCCAAGACAGCGACTCGAGGTTATTAAATTATGTGGCTCAAGCGTAAAAATAAACCGTAGCAAATTTAGGACGAGACACAGCTAGAGACAATGAAAGAGAGAAGCAAAGAGAGTGCGAGAGGGCGATCTGCCTGTTTAACGAGCCCTAATGGAACCCCAAGAGCCCAATTCAAACTCATAGCTAAGCCAACCGCTCCGGCTCGCTCTCGCCTCCGACTTTCTCCCGAAAAAAAAAAAATTAGACGCGAGTCGGCTTCAATTAATCAGAGATATTCGAATAAATCAAGTGCCATAAAAGTGACACAGCGTGAGAGCTGGAGATGGCACCACAGCAGGCACTTGGCCAGGCACAAAAGATGAATATTTAATTAGGAACAAATTAAGAATGCAAATAATGTGGAACTACCGTGGAGAGGGCGTTGCTCGATTGAACTACGACTCGGCAACTGAGTCGATTATTAATCGATAGACCTTATAATTAGTGGGCATACAACAAAGCACAGTCCAATCATTTGCTAGCGGGACGTCCCAGCTAATTGAACGGGGGGAATCCAAAAACTCAAATCTCCGTAAATTCTGATTTTGATCCGCTGAGCGCGTGCTGCTCCCCAAAAGTAGATAGCTTCTCATCTTTGCTACAGCTGCAGCTTTATTGTCTTCGATTCTTATCGGACGACACTTTGTCGCCTGGGCGTCGCCTTCAAACGTTGCCGCTGGAGACAGGGGAAATTGGAGCCACCAATTGGTATCGATGTCATCGGAACTGATCGTTTATTTATTTATTTCTAGCGTAAAACAAGTAAGCTATAAAATTTAATTGAGCATAATTCACGTGCATTTAGCCAGCGATTTAGAACAATTTTCCACTGATGACCCAAAAAGCAGATAAGTCATCAAACGTGACGTGACTCATAAAGCTGACTTTCTATAATACGTCCATGGATCTCCCTTTTTAAATTGTAAGAACGCACGGTTAATTATGATATAGATATGTTCTAGCTCAGAGATCAATCTCCATATTTGTGCCTTTAATTGAAATTCACTTAGCCATAATTTCATTAGATCATTAGCTCCTACGACTCGCGGGCATTCGACAGTTGAGTTTATGGACTTGGCGTTTAGCGCGAACTGAGCGCAAGCCATTGGACTTCCTGGGAAGCAAAGCTGAACAACTTAATTAAGGCAGGGCATAGAAAAAAAACACACAGAATCAAACGGCGAGGGGCGAAGACTTTGTGATTGGAATCGCAGGCATCAAGCAATTTGTATTCGGCCATCAGACAGCAACAAGTCATTTCACACTTTGATCACGCTGCACGCTGTACAACTACAGCTGCAGGCCGCAGGCAGCAGGACCTAAAGCCACATATCCATAAAAGGATGCCAGAAACAACAACGTTGGAATGCGCCTGCCCCATGCCCCATGCATATATTAAGCAACCAGTCGCAACAGTCGCCACATTTGAACGGTCGCCCGCGCAACGTTGGAGCACTGCAGCGGAGTCAGGAATTGGAGTCGAAGTAGGCACCTTCACAGTAATTAACTTGTTTCAATAATTACGCATGCGCATTTGCACATGTTCCAATGCCCAGCTCCGTGCACCATTCGGCACCGTTGCCTGTTGCCAGCGCTTAACAAGATTTTTGCATTGCGTGCGCATTCAAAAGGTGAACCACGGACTCCGTTTCTCCAAATGCCCTAACTCTGGCTAACTGGGCTAACTCATTGTATTTGACTAACCAAATGATGAATCATACTATAAACCTTTTTAACTAGCTTTAAGTGCTTTTGGTACGGTCTAGATATTGACCAAATTCCGTTGATATCAAGTTTTTTCCCCTGACTTCCTGGCCTATGTCGAGAATCCGCCTGCACAGCATGATAAGAATTATAGTTGACAGAGTTATTTTTGACTTAGCAAAAGCTAAACTGAACTATCTTTAATCTATAATCGACTCGTTGACAAATGCCTATTCGTATCTATGGCAAGGCGTTCAATTTGCTCAGCTAATATCATGCCAACTATAGATTAGATATGAAACCCTACGTTGGGGTCTAGTACGTCCGTCCTTGCTCGAACACTGCTCAGCTAGTAGAGTCTTTCGCGTTCGTTGCCTTCGATGGTGGATGGATTTCTCTTGTTTTTGGCGGAAATTTATGCAGCAGCCGCCGCTTATTAAGCAGCTCATGTCCCGGCTTCATCAGCTGTCCACATGTCCAGCGCGCTGCCGTCCCGCGCCGTACCGTCCCGTTCCGTCCCGTCTGCTGTGTCCGCTGAGGTGGCAGCAGCACTTAATTATTGATAGCATTACAAACGCAGGTTCAGTGGGTCACAGCTTGTAGACGTCCGCCGAGCTGGGCAAGTCCCTTACTCATATTGAGATCTCCATTTGGTGCACTCTTAACAATTTTTCTTTTATTCGGGCAGCAAAACAAGAATTTGGGTTTCACAACTACAAAAACGAAGTCTCCAACACATAAACTAATACACGTACAGACAAGGACAGAGAATGCAAAGTAGGACAAGAGAGAGAGAGAGAACAACATCTAAAACTGACTGCTATCTATATCGTGCACTGTGACATCCTCCATGCCGGGTATACTCTGAACTGCCTCATTCATCTCTGCGGCCTTTTTCTTGTTACATATCTCGCCCACATCATCCATTCCACCCATGCCGCCCATGTCGCCCATGCCGCCCATGCCGCCCATGCCGCCCAACGCGGCCAGAGCATCCATGCCGCCCATGCCGCCCAGATTCAAGCCGCCGAGAGCATCCTTCAATGAACCACCACCACCACCGCCGGCAGCATTGAGCGCAGCCAAAGGATCCTTGTCGCGGTCATCGGTGATTATCACCTCGGTGGTGCTCAGCAGCGAAGCAACGCCGGCCGCATCCTGTATGGCAGTGCGCACCACCTTGGTGGGATCAATGATGCCCTTGTCGATGAGATTGCCGTACTCGCCCTTCATGGCATCGTAGCCAAAGTCGTTCTCGCCGTTCATCACGTTGGCCACCACCATGGCCGCGTCGACCCCAGCGTTCGTGGCAATGGTCAGGCAGGGTATGCGCAGGGCGTGCGCGACTATGGCAATGCCATGCTTGAGGTCGTCATTGTCCGGCTCCAGCTCCATCAGGCGGGGTATGCAGCGCAGCAGCGCTGTGCCGCCGCCGGGCACGATGCCCTCCTCGATGGCGGCTCGCGTCGCGTTGAGGGCGTCGGTGACGCGATCGCGCTTCTCACTCACCTCCACCTCGCTGGTGCCGCCGATGTGGATGACAGCGACGCCATTGGTGAGGGTGGAGATGCGAGTGCGGAGGCGCTGCTTTTGCTCATTCTTGGTGGCAGGATCGTTCAGCTCGTCCTGCAGCTCCTTAATTCGTCGCTTTAGCAGCTCCGGCTTGCCCTGGCTCTGCAGCAGCATGGTCGTGTCCTTGGTGACAACAACCTCGCCCACCTGACCGAAGTCCTCGATCTTGGCCTCCTCGATCTTGGCATAGTTGACGTCATCCCCG
Source organism: Drosophila pegasa (assembly GCA_035046225.1). Taxonomy (NCBI): domain Eukaryota; kingdom Metazoa; phylum Arthropoda; class Insecta; order Diptera; family Drosophilidae; genus Drosophila; species Drosophila pegasa. Next base: position 224,794 of record JAWNOD010000473.1, on the reverse strand, counting down.
AACACCGTGGCGCCCGTGGCGGCGGCAATGTCTCCTATCAGCTGCTTGCGGTACTCGCCATACGCCGGCGCCTTCACGGCGCACACCTGCAGCCCCATCTTGAGCCGGTTGATCACCAGGGCGTTGAGCGCCTCGCCGTCGATGTCCTCGGCAATGATGAGCAGCGGACGGCGCTGTCGCAGCGACTGCTCCAGTCCGCGCAGAATCTGTCGGAGCGACTTGATCTTCTTGAGCGTGATCAGCACATAGGCATTGGCATACTCCACCTTGGCACCCTTGGCCGTGTTCACGAAGAAGGGCGAGATGTAGCCCTTGTCGAACTGCAGGCCCTGCAGCACCTCCAGCTCATCCTTGAGCCGCTTGCCCTCCTTGACGGTGATGGTGCCGTTGCGGCCCACCCGATCCGTCGCATCGGCAATGAGGCGTCCGATCTCCGCATCGCCGTTCGCCGAAATCGTGGCTACCTGCTCTATCTCCTCCCGTGTCTCGACCGCACGCGACATCAGCTTCAGCTCCTGCTTGACGTGGTCGACGGCCAGCATGACGCCACGCCGTATCTCCACTGGATTGGCGCCCTTTGTTATGTACTGGAAGCCCTCCTTGGCTATGCAGCGAGCCAGCACGGTGGCCGTTGTGGTGCCGTCGCCGGCCGCCTGGTTCGTGTTGTCCGCCACGTCCTGGACCAGGCGAGCGCCCAGCTGCATGTGCTGATCTTTGAGGGAAATCGCACGCGCCACCGAGACGCCGTCCTTGGTTATCTTGGGCGAGGTCCAGGGCCGCTCCAATATGACGCTGCGGCCCTTGGGGCCCAGAGTGACGGCCACAGCATCGGTGAGCACATCGACGCCGCGCAGCATTCGCGCCCGAGCATCCGCACCAAATGCCACGTCCTTCGAGTAGGCACGGGCGAACGCCCGGCTCGAGCGCACCGCCTCCCGCACATACGAGCGAAACATTTCGTAAGGGATGCGTTATTTACGTGTCTCTTCAGATTTTGTGAAAATTCTAATATATTTGTGTATATAGGTATTATTTCTCTACGTAGGCCAGCACCGACTCTCTCTCCTTGAACACGATAAATGAGACTGTGACAGGGCCTGTCCCGATGTCGGCCGCGGGACGTTTGGGGCTTAGCCTGCTTGCAACACAGCTCTGGAAAAGTTGCGTTGGGAAATTCGTATGTGTACGCACTTTTCCAATTAATTTCATTTCCGTTCCGCAGCCGGGGCTGCAGAACACATGTTCCAATCTTCAAAAGGTAGCGAAAACATAGAATCAATAATTAAGAAATGTCAAACATAAAACGAGAGGCCCGCACCGTGCGATAAGGCGGGATACCACGGAGAGGCAGGCCCCAAGGTTGTGCGGGTGTTGTGTTCTTTCCTATCGCAGACGATTTCTTCTATTTTTTGTTTTTTTTTTTTTTGTTTTTTGGAGCTCGCGTGACAAATCATAATTGATTGTTCGCTTAATTGAATTGGAGGCTGATAAGTGCAACCCCAACCCCACTGCGCAGAAAGAGAGAGAGGGGGAGAGCGAGACGCATGCCACCCATAGAGGAAAACATGACTCACGTGATCGCATAGCCAGTTACAAATGGCTGACACAAGTTCGAACACGCTAATAAATTGTTAATGGTTTTATCACAGCTTTGGAGTTTACGATATCACCTAATACGTACAGTCAACAACACCAACGACGATCGTCATAAATCGACTCGAGCCGCCAAGAATCAGAAAAAGAAACCCAAATAGACCGTATGCCGAAACATATGCTATAGACCCATAGATAAGAGGCGTTTGCCCCCGCCAGTCGCTCCAGAGCATTAGTCATGCACAGTATATGCTCGAGTGTACGACTGGGTCAGGAACTGGACTACTCAGTGGGTGACTGGGAATAGCCGTAAGTGCAGTATGATGACTCGATTTTGATACTTTGTTTTAATATGCAAAGTAATGAAAATTTAAATTTAAGAACAATATTTTTAAAACTAGAAAACATGTCGGGTATACAAAAGTCAGGTGTCAAGTGTGAACAGAAAAATATGGAAATATAATATAAATTCATGAAAAATAATATAAAAGGAAATTAATGTACTTGGATAACCACAAAAGTAAGAAAAAACGCATCAAAACATAGTAAAATTATTTTTTTTTTTGTTTTTTCCAAATCTATATTCCATTTTACAAAAACAAAGTCTAAGAACTGATTCTACAAAAAGGAATATGCTAAAAGTCTTGGAATCTCTGTTAGCAGCTACTGCACTGCTATTTTTGTGCACACAGCTGTACATATAGAAATTCAATAATGATTTATTATAATATAAAAGGAAATTAATGTATATAAATTTTTAAATATATATCTTTAGATTCTGCATTCATTCCCACTTAAAATTTCACTTTATAAAAAAAGTTCCAAAAAAGTACCTTTAATAAGATCTTCATTCATATAGTCATAGCTACTCACATGCTAAGCTCAAGTTTTATTTTGTAGAAAACAAATTAGTCTTTATATCACGAAATATATCTCTCGTATATATAGCCGATCAATTAGTTATCAAAAAAACTAGAGTTTGTTTCTAATTTGTGTGAAGAGCTGACCATTTGCGAGCGTGCCGTGTAACAGTTTGGGCTCCTGCATAAGGATCGCCTGTCAGCGACAGAATCAACTCATCAACGTTGACAGCGGCCTTAATGGGGACTTGTGGCTGGCTACCTAAATAGCTGGCAATGGTCAGTGCAATTGACGCGTGATTGGCATGCAGGCCTGTCATCCATCCATCCATCCGCTTCCACATGCAGCAGCAGCAGCCGTAGCGGCAGCAGCGGCAGCCCAAAAATAGTCATTTTTGCAGCATGCCCCAACCAGTTGGCAACTGGCGATTCTCTCGAAGAAGAGTGTTCCTCGATTTTATTAAGGTGTCAGCTACTTGGTATGGAGCGCATGGCATCGCATGCTACGCCACGCTATGCCATGGTATCATATGGTCTGCCATGCCACGACACTCATTTAGCAATGCATATTTTAAATTAATATTATTAAGAGTTTGACCAAAAGCGAACGTCGCGACTTGCTAAACTGTTATATCTAATTGGCTTCAAACTGCTTGCCAGTTTGCTCCATTGCCAGAGCCGTCGGCTTTATGAATTCGCAATTCCTCTCTCTCTCTCTCTCTCTCTCAGTCTCTCTCTCTTTGTCTCTCCCACTCTCAGTCGAATCTCATTTAAAATCTGCGGCCGTCGAATTTCGAATTTGTTTAGTTTGGCAACGCGTCGAGTTAAGTAGCAAATTGCTGTGGCGACACCTGCCGCCTGCCCCCTCTCCGCCAGCCCACCAGCTGACCTAGCAAGTGCACTCACTCGCTTTCTCTCGCTCTGGCGCTCTGAAGCGCCGCCCTTTTCGCTCAGCGCTCTCGGCCAATCAGCGCGTCGCATGCTCAGCGCACGCAAAGAGAGCCGCATGGAGTGCCTATGTGTGTGAGTGTGTGTGTGTGTGTGAGAGTGTGCATGGCTCTGCTGTGGTGTTGGTGTTGCTGTTGGTGTTGTGTCGTCGACAGGCAATTTACATGAAATCAAAATGAAACGTAAGTTTAATAAAGGCAGAAGTCTCGGGGCATAGACGACGTGCAAATACGCTGTGGAAATATGTGAAGAGAATGAGAGGGAGAGAATGAGGGCAGAGAGAGTGAGAGGGAGTGAATAAGTGATAGAGCGATAATATGTGTTTCTCCTCAGGCAAAGAGAAATTAAAAGAATTTTTAAGAAAATATTCATAAACAAGCCAACACACATAGATTAAAAGTTTATTAAGAAATAAAAAATGAAATTAATTAAGTCTTAAAAAAAGAAAATGTTCAGACTTCGAATTCCAGCAGAGTAAAAATATGTTATATCTATTCGTATATTGCTATTTTTCCAACAATATAAAAAAAAGTATTATATAAACCAACAATAATTATATACGTCTCTTAACGTCCGATTTCTACCATATGCATATAACTACGTAGAAATATAGATATGTCGATATGTAGCAAGGCTATATATTAAATTATTTTATATTATTATATACTATATTATTATTATTCTCGATAGAATATTACAATTAATACAAGTTTATATTTATCCTCTAATATTAGGAAAATTTATATAAATAAATTGTCATAATAGATTTCATATCGAAATTTAATCTTAGATCTTACAACACTGGCTAATAATTTTCCTTCAATAATGCCAAACTAGTCTACTCTATTACTCATTTATATATATTCAAATCAAAGGAGCATTTCAATATGCCCATCTCACAGCCAATGTAGGGTATGAGTAGAGTCAGACCAGAGTATGGCCGGGTAGTGAAGGGCAGTGCTTGGCAGCGCTCCACTCAAGTTTTGTTTACTTAAACTTTTGCCATTTGGGGCCAGTGTAAAGTGGCCAAATGTCGGTGTGTATATGTAGGTGTGTGGGTGTTGGCCAACCGAAACGTAACTGCAAATGCACAGAAGTGTGGAGCTGTCTCTCAGCTAGAGGTCTCGGTCTATGGTATTTTCTGTTGCCATTGATGTTTCTTTTTTTTTTTGCCTTTTGATTGTTTTTTAAATTGTTTTTGCACGCGATTCGTGTTTGGCGGCTTTATAGCTGTAATTGCCATTACCATTTGCTGTTGTTGTTGTTGCTGTAGTTGTAGTTGTTGCAGCTACATAATTTAATTTGAATGCATATGCTAGCCAAAGTGGGTAATTGAATAAGTTTCGTTTTTCTCCAGTTTGTTAGAGTTTTGTATCGCTTAATATATATATATATATATTTTTTTATATTCCTTTTTTAATTCAATTTCTCTTACATCAATTTCATATAAATTTGATTAGTGCGCGCGCGAAATACTTTGCTGCGTTGCATGTTGCAGCGTGGGCGTTTAATGGGCGTGCATCAGGCTAACGCCTACTCTTGGAGTGGGCAACGTTTGGATAATTTATTTGCCAGCAGCTACTGTTATTTGCTGTTGGTTGTCTGTTTTTCAATTGATATGCCAAAGTTTTTACACATTTTAATATTGGCCAACAGGCGAAATGTCAGTTCAAGTGTTTATCTAAGTGTTTTGGGATGTAAACTTTTTTTTGGTCTGGATTAAAAACCAATTTGATTTAAAAAGGAGGAAAGAAACCGTTTTATTTATTTAAATCTGATGACACAGGTCATGCCAATGAAAATGACAATAAATGCAACCTTTTCAAGGTATGAATTATTCAGGTTAAGACACAGCTGCTGCTGAAGACCTCAGATATTGAAACAGCTTAAATTCTACATATTATCAGCCATCAAGCAGCGGAGCTAACCAAAAAAGTTACTTAATATATAGAAACACTCGGTTTTTTTGCGACCGAGAGTTCAGGTTGTATTCATGACGCGACGGCTTAAAACGCAACTTGCAGTGAAATTTCTAGCTCACAAATTCTGCTAAATAAAATGAAAATAATATAATTTTTCATTTAAATTTATTTTCTGACTCTTTAGGATAATAAGATATGTTTTTTTCTTATATACATATTAATATTATTTTATATATAATAATATTACATTATCTGTAGTTGGATAAATGAACAAAAAAAAAAAATAAAAATAAAAAATATATATATATAGATATATCTAAAAAGAAATTTAATGTAAAAATTGCTTTCTTTATATAAAATACTATTTTCCTAATATTCTTAATATTCTTAATAATTTTTCAAAAAAAAAAAAAAACGTAGTACTTTTACATAAATATCTGTTTGAAGCACTGTATGTCCATATATAATGAGTTAAAATTTCAATACATTTTCTCTTACAATGTTGTAGGCCGCTAATCAAACGAGATTATAGTACAGTGCTAATCCGCAGCTTATTTTGCGCTTTGCTTCGATAAATTGCTTTCGAGCTTTGCAAATTGAGGCTTTGAAGCAGCACCAGCCACGCCTCACAGCCACAGCTCCGCTCAAAGATATCTCCAAAATTCTTATTGCAATCGCTGCGCTTGTTGACGACTCTCCGCAAAAATAATCGAAAGCAATTTGCCCGGAAATCGGATGCGAACACGTAGCCAGGCCAGAAAATTGCGCCTAATGTGATTAAAATCTTTCATTTTGCGCATTAATCCAAAAAGTGATTCGATTTCCGAGGGTCAGACATTTGATTAGAGTATAATGTGTGTGTGATGCTCTGTCATTGAACTTGGCGCGAAACGGAAATCAAATCGCATATTGGCAAATACAACATGAGCTTTGCTTTTGGACCTTTTTCGTACAGCCTCTCGGATCGTAATTAACCCATGACCTGTCAAATCGTGTACCGGGTCGAACCTTCACTCGGCGTCTATTAATCATCTGTGATATTCGAGCAGCGACTACTAATTAATTAATTTGATAAGCATTCGTTTATAAGACTTTGCGAATTATGAGTTAATTTATGGCCAGAAACAGAAACAGATTTTCGCAAAACAAGTTCGTTGCCTCAGTCTTTCGTTTTACGCTGGCTTCGCTGGCTTATTCGTCATTATAATCATAGGCTATGCCCATTTTGATGTGCTGCCTCCACGCCGTCCCACCCTGCCTCTCATAGTCAGCTAATCAGCATAATTTAAATATGTGCCACGCCCCCTTGAGGCAACTGCCCCTGGTTAGCTCATTATGCTGGGTCGTTCTATTGATTTCTTGATTCGTTTCGTTCCGCTTAACTTTCGACTGCGTGGGCTGGGAAGCAGCAGCAGAAAGAAGGGGAAAGGCAGGGTAAGAAAACATCATGAATATGCATTTTTGATATATATTAATTGGCTGTTCGGCAGATCGTTAGCTTCTTAAATATGGCATCACATGACGTTCGAGATGCGCGTGTCTTCGCGTTGCCATAAAATTTCATTAACATTATAACACTGTGCAACACATTTCAATTATGATTCCGCCCGCTCTTGCGCTTTAAATGGTTATTCATTAAGAATTTTTATAGCTATTCATTCATGTCAAATTTATAGCTGAGTGGGGGTTGGAGAAGGACAAAGAGAGGTGGAATAAGAAATTGTTTTTTTTTGGCACAACAGAGATGTGGAAAATTTATTGAGAATATTTTAGTTATGTTAACATCTGTGAGTTTAATATCTGAGTTATTGGATTGATGGGAGCAAGAGCTGGGACTGAGTATAAAATTGGGCAGACTTCAGGAACATATTTTTCTGATCTTAACTTCTTTATATGCACTATATTTCTCTGATTTTAACTTCTTTATATGCACTATATTTGTCTGATCTTAACTTCCTTAATTCACTATATTTCTCTGATCCTAACTTCTTTTTATACACTATATAAATTTCTAGAAAAAATGCCTGAGTACAAAGCCGAACTCTGAGCAAATAAATACATCTGGAAGAGCTCTACCTAGTAGCTAGAAATGTGAGCAATATGAGTGAAACACTTATGTTTCCTGATCTTGATAAATATACTTTTCAAAATATTATCTCGTATTCCATTTTCCTTAACAGAGCACATCAAATCTAAGCTAAGCTTTCACATCATAAATCAAATTGTCTAGCTCCAACTCCTGAGCTGGTTGATGAGTGTTTCGATGTGGGGTCCATTGTGAATGCTGCAAAGTGTGTATTAATAGCAATCTATGAACATGGATCACACACGGCCACAATCAAGAGCCGTTAACATGTTCGGAGTGCCTCGATCAGTGGCTGATTCGGTGCGCCGTCATGCTTGCTCATTTATATGCATGTCCCGCCTCTCTATGCGCCTCTCACGAGCTCAGTCGGTCGCTCGCTCGTTGTCGAGTCAAACAAATGTTTGCACAACACACAATAATGATGACAGCGCAAATTAGCTACTAATTTTCACATAAACTCTAACTCGATGTGGATGTGGATGAGGATGAGGATGAGGGTCAGCTGAGCGCCAGGACCTCACACAGCTGCCGTCGCGCCGGAAGTGATGTGCCACGTCGACTCCGAGCTCGACTCTCGACTACAAATTGCCATAAATCAGCATTTGATTATCCTTTCTGCCTCTGTGTGTGTGTGCGGCTAATTTGGCTCTGGGCCAGCCTCGGCTGCTGGCTCGTTTCTCTCATGTCATGTGCGTGTTACTTTGTTTTTTAATTTATTAATTATTAGGCGGTGTCCGTCGGGGCACGCCGCCTCAACCCCGCAACGCTTCCGCTATTAGCGAAAACTGCGATCCAGCCAGCCAGCCAGCCATCCGTCCAGCTCATCTCGACTTTTTGGTGACTGACTGTTGGCAGTTGGCTACCTCGCAAATGCGCGGCTGCAGCATCCCGAGCATTCGGGTGGCCACCGAACGTCACTCAAATTGAAGTCTCGCAAATGAGAATTGCTGAGCAACTGGTCGCGGCTCCAGCCACTCCAGCCCCTGACCCGGCCTCAGCCTCTGCCTAAGGCGCGCAGTTGTTGGATTTTTAATTAAGCCCGGCCCGAAGTGGAGCTGGGGTTGAGTGGACTGTGAGTTGGTAACTGGTCTTGTTAGTAATTTTTAATTTGAGCTCTTCTGACAGCTCGCTGTCATATAAATTTAATTGAATTTACATTTTTATTAATTGCCAAGCGGAGATAGAGAGAGAGAGAGAGAGAGCGACTCTGCAGGGCAAGTGCTACCCGTTCGCACGGAGCATGAATGGAGCTGCAGCCAGACTCAAAATTCGAAACTCCAACTCGAGCTGTAGCTGGAGCTGGAGCTGGAGCTGTGAGCTCTTGAATGAATTTAATTTGAGATGATTTGTTGATGGTTTCGTTGCGCTGATTTCTTGCTGACTAATTTAATGTGATTTTTAAATTGCCACAGACGCTGTTTGTGTGGCCAACGGCGCAAGTGAGAGGCCCTGAGAGCGACAGAGAGAGAGAGAGAGAGAGAGAGAGTGAGAGAGAGAGAGAGGGCGCTGAGTGCAAGATGCTGGGACTCATCTGCAGATTGATTTGGGGCCGCTGTGCATTAGTCAAGACGAGCAACATGTATACAAGATTTATTCTTTATACTCTGTGTGCATTATCAATGATGATGGGGTATATTAGCTTCTATATGCTGTAAGCTTATATGTGGAATTGAATTTGGAAAAAGTTGAGATTTACGAGACTTTTTCCGGTTATCATTAGGATCAAATTTAGCATGCTCCTGAACAGCTCTTGATTTAAATTGAATTTAAATTTTTTTGAGAAACATTTTCACTATTTAATTCTCTTTTGTTTAATCATATGATGGGGTATATTCTCTTTAGTTTAATCATATCAGTTTAATATACTCTGTGTGCATTATCAATGATGATGGGGTATATTAGCTTCTATACGCTGTAAGCTTTTATATGGATGTGAATTTTGAAAACAAGTTGAGATTTACGAGGCTTTTGCCAGTTATCATTAGGATCAAATTTAGCATGCTCCTGAACAGCTCTTGATTTAAATTGAATTTAAATTTTTTGATAATCATTTTCACTATTTAATTCTCTTTTGTTTAATCATATATATATTCTCTTTAGTTTAATCATATCAGTTTAATATACTCTGTGTGCATTATCAATGATGATGGGGTATATTAGCTTCTATATGCAGTAAGCTTATATGTGGAATTGAATTTGGAAGAGATTTAGGTTTATGAAGCTTTAGCCAGTTATCACGAAACTTTAGCCAGGATCAAATTAAACAGGCTCCTGAATAGTTCCTAATTTAAATTGAATTTAAATTAATCTTTCTAATTTAAATTGCGTTTACATTAGATATATTTTCACTATTTAATTCTCTTTTGTTTAATCATATCAGTTTTACCTAGATCTCCCGCAAATTTCAAGCTAAAATCTCGAGTTGATATTGAAGATTCATCAATCTAAGACAACTTTTACAGGATATCATTTAGTTAAACCTTCCACCCTATCAGGGAATACTTTACTGTTAAAAGCCCTTTTCAGGGTCATCTACTCTGTTTTTTTTTCTCCCTAAACATTGTCGAATGACACGCCCACTTTCAAAAGTACCTTCACAAGTTGTTACGCCTTATAAAATTCTGCTCTTCGGCATTCCTTTCGCTCTCTTCAGCTACAACTCTTTACCAACTCTAATACATACATTTGAATTGGACTATAACAATTGCGAGCTGGCCACACACAGCCCCCCTGGCCCCTGCCCCCAACGACCAGCGCCACTGACATGTTGCAACGGCGCTAACGAGCCGCTGCCTTAATTTTTTTTACCCTTTTTTTTTTGTTGCACGCTGTTTAATTCGCAAATCAAACAACCGGAGGGCAGCCTACCAAAGTCGCGCATACATAAGTAAATTAAAAATAAATTTATGTTTCAGGCCAGAGGCGTACGACGGCCAAGCAAAAGGTCTGAAGGAGGAGGCACGAGAGGAAGGCACGACGAGGTGTGTGTGTGTGTGTGGAAACGGGTATCGAGCAGCGGCTGTGAATGCAAATCCAATTAAAATTGCCTAACTCTGCGCGGATGCGTCGAAGAGAGAGAAAGAAAGAGAGCGAGACAGCGGGAATGCTGTGGATGCTGGCGCTAAGCCGTAAAGCGGCACTGTGCGCTGATTTAAAACACTGCGGGGCGTTCTTATTGATTAAATACAAATTGCATTCATTCATCATTGCGGTTGCTGTTGCTCGGGCAATTAAATTACACTTTGTTGTTGAGCCTTCGCTCACTTTGTTGTGCTATAAAATGCAATTAGGCGCAGAATGCAATCTGCGCACAATATTCAAACTGCGCGCCAAGTTGTACGTAAGTTGGCAGCCTCGCTCGGCGAGTTTCCAGCCCTGTGACAGCTGTATAAATTTTAACTAAGTGGCAACGCTGTTGCTTATATATAAACAAATCAAAACAGCTGATTGAATTAATTAAGAATATTTGTAATTTATAAAGAATGTCAAATGAAATATAGCTACTATCGTAGTTACAACAATGTCCACATAAAATAATTACTTTTATAAGTGTATTTTTTCATGAGAATGTAAGTGGTCAATGCCAAAAATGCCTAAAAAATACCAAAAGCAAACGAAATTATTATTGCATACATTTTTAATGTATCTGCCTATAATGTAAATAAAATGATGTTAACATTATAAAATATTAAATTATAAATACACCTAAATCCAGTTTGTAATTATTTAGATACTTTTGTTTTATTTAGTATATATTTTAAATTTCGCGCCTTTGGCCAGCGCAAAAAGCTCTCGGTCCGAGTGCAATGCGTGCGAGTGCAACGACTAGTGCATCCGAGAGCGAGACGTGCATAGGCTCGACTTCCAACGGCAAACAAAAATGTACCTACGGGCCGCTTGCCAAGCGGCGCTGCGCGCCTGTTACTATTCCGGTCTAAATCTAAATGATGCTGCTCATTGCTCTAGTTTATTTTTTTTCTTTCTCATTTGGAAGCGCAGGCAAATTGCGCGCAAATTGAATTGACGGAACGTGGAGTCTCGGACGGCAGTCCCAGACCCAGCTCCAGCTCCAGTTCCAGCGGCCCAAGCCCAGGCGCAGGCCCAGCCAGGGGCATTGCTTCGCACTCAAGTCTGAGTCGCTTATGGATTTCAAGCGCCATTAGCTACACACACACACACACACACGCACACACTCGCTCACTCGTAATTGAACACTTGATCCGCCGCACCACCCAACACACACACACACACATGGCCTCCTCCCATTCCCAAGCCGCTATTTTTTTCTCTTATTGTTTTTTTTTTTTTTGGTCATGCGGTCGCCGTCATCGTTGCACACAATTTCAATTCATGGACTCTAATGAACAGGCGCGCAGCACTTCGAGCAGGTAGCTTTGAGAGGTTTCTCGCCGTGACATTCACTCGACGGCCCATTCGCCGTTTCATTTCGTTGCGTTTAAATGAGTGTGAATTGGCCATGTGTGTGTGTGTGTGTGTGCGTGCTTTTTTGTTCGCTCGCGTGTGAGTGCGAGAGAGTGAGAGTGTGTGTAGTGTGTGAGTGTAGCGAGTGTGCGCGTGTGAGTGGTTAGGCAAAAAGTTTGCTTGCCAAAAGCTTTGTCGCTGGGGAAATGGCGCCAAACGGTGTAGAGTAGCAGCATGTCATTCGAGAAGCCGCAGACGAAGCCGATTGGCTGAGCATGAGCTTTTTGCCATACCCTTGGAAAAAGTAGGGAATTAGAGTGCTAATGTGAATTAAATATTTAGATAATATATCAGATATATATATATTTAATTATTATGATATGTTTTTGTCATGAAAAGGTCAATTTGCAATTTTGCCTGATAAATATAAATTTTAATTGTTATTAGTTGCAAATAACAATTTTATTTCAAATATTTTTTAGCCCTTTGTTTTCAAGGGTATAAATTATTCGACATATCTAATTTGCATAGTTATATCCACTTCTAATGCTCTGTAAACTAAGTAATTATGAGCATATTGATTCAGCTGTTACTCGTTCTATACATTTGGGATTAGGAGTTGGGCGTATATAATATCATTTACATAAATATTAGTTATTTTTATTTTATTTATTAAATAAGTATCACTTTCAGCTGCCATAGGCGAGCATTAAGCAGTCAGCTAGATCTGAGTGCACCAATCTCCGTTGTCTCTTTTAAATGTATTTTATGGTGAGTGATATGAAATTTGAGCTTTAGTTTGAGCAAGAGTTGACTTTTTAGTCACTGAGCTTTGTTCCAGCTATCCCCATGTGTGTGAGTGTGTGTGTGTGTGTGTTTGTTTTTGAGTAAATGCCTGTGAAAGTTGCTCGGTAAGCGCATTTTTTGTTACTCCTGCTGAGTTTGGGCCACAGGATAGCAGCAAATGTAGCGCACATGCCAAGAACTGCCAAAAAAAACACCAAATACTAAGTCAGCTCACTCTCTACCTTTCTCTCTCGCTCGCGCTCTCTCTCTCTCTCTCTCTTTCTATCTCTAACATCGGTAGGCACTCAGTTGTGTACGCATGTGTTCCGCTCATGACTTTTCAAGTCAGGCTGCCAAATTGAAGTCATCAACTCGCGCACACACACTCACACACACACTCACCACACTCGTGTGTATATGTAGAGTGAGTGCATGCCTGGAAGCACGAAAAAATCCTTGAACATATTGATAAACCAGGAGTGCAGTAGCCGGAGCTGGCGTTGCAGTCGATGCCTTTAAAAATAACTGGAATGACGGCTATGCTACAGGCAGGGCGACACGACTCCGACTCCGACTCCATCTCCATCTCCGACTCAGACCCTCTCACCCCACTCTGCTGTCTATTGAGCTGTTTAGTCTTAGTCGTGCAGCGCTAAGCGGCGCAGGTTGATGGACCATTAGAAGTGCAGCCCAAGGTCAAGTCGTTAGCTTAGCAATGGCCTTTAGATAGGCGTACATTTTAAGGTTAAGTAAACCTAACCTTAAACCTTAGTGACATTTTGAGGTTAGGTATTTGTTTATGTCATGGGAACAAGTGAAGCATAATGCACATATATGTACATAAAATTGAGTTTTATTATGATGAAGCTATACTAGGGTATTTAGGGGATTAATGTGTATATATAGCATTTCATACATAGATTGGAAGTTTGGAAAAATAAATCTAAAAAAATCGAATCTAAATGAAAATTTAGTCACAGAAAAAATTAAAAATAATATATATAGCATATAGTCTATAAATTAATATAAAAAAAAATTAAATATAAATTTTGGAATTATTAAAAAAAGATCTAATACCATATATCCTTTATATATCTTTTAGTGCTGCTTATTTTTGCTATGTAAGCCATAGATTATTAGAGCTTCACACTCTAGGATAATCACACCTATATACTCGGCATCGACAAATTTATAATACTCTCACGCAAAGGGCATGAAAGAGTATTTGGAATAATCGACATAGCCTGTGCGCTTGCATCCCTGTCGAAACAAAAATGTGGCTCAAAGAAAAAAATGTCAAAACGAAAAAAAAGAAAACGAAACAATATACGCGCGCGTCTGTGTGTGTGTGTGTCTGCCTCTGTGTGTGTGCTTGTGAAGAAGGAGACGAGCCGATTAGCGAGCAGCGACCCTGGGACCACGCTGAATGCAATAAAAAAAATATGTTGTCTGTGTGTGTGTGTGAGTGTCTGTCTGCCTGTGTGAGCTGGTGCTGCTGCTGCTGCTGCTGCTCTTGTCTGTCCCAATCGCCCGTATGTCGCTTTGTTGTTGAATTTCGCTTCCTCTTCTTCGCTTTGTGTGGGAAAATTCAGGCCGTGGGAATTACATGTGAAATTTCGATGGTGCGCGCGAACAGGCGAACAGCAGCGCCAGCCGCACACAGAACCAGCAACAGAAAAGAACAGAACGGCCCACGACACACGTACGTCTGCATGTCTGTATGTATGTGCGGGACGGCAACATAGACGCAGCATATACATAAATATGGATGCATGCCAGAGTGTGTGTGTGTGTGAGTGAGTGAGAGTGAGTGTGTGTGTAGCCCTCGCCCTAGCGACTGGCTGGCCTGAGCTTGTTTAGCGAACGGGAAGAGGGATGGAGTGAGGGCGATGGCAAAGGGCTGCCGTGTGAGCGAGAAAGCTATACACACTCGCACGCAGTCGGGCTTGCCCTTATGCTGATGCTGTGCAACATTTTGCGGCATTGTCAACGCAGCGCACAGATTTTAACAGAACAATTTGGAACGGGCGAACAGCAATTAGTGGTCGCCACGGCATGGCCATGTTGCAGGTTGTGTGTTGCATGTGGCAGGCACACACACTCACACTCACACTCACATTGATAACAATTGCGACGAGCCCTGCTCGCGCGCACAGGGCTCACGATATTTTTTAGCTAACAAAGTCGCCGAGACTAAGCGCCTGTAGGCAACATTTGGGTAAAAGGTTTCGATTCGATTAGAAACTGCATCAGGGCAGCAGCAAGCTGCAGCAGGCAACGTGCCGCACGCAGCCAGCGGCAGGCGAAAGACAGCGGCAGAGGCAGTCAGTCGGTCGAGCTGGCATCCCAGGCGAAAACCGGGTCGCCAAGCCCTTTGCTCTGTTCTGCTCTGCGCTCTGCGCGGGATGAGCTACTCTTATTTATAGCCCTGCCACTCAGGGCACTACTGGACCACGGCTGACCGGAAGCGAGCATCAAGTCTGTGTCTTGGTTTTCTTTCTCTCTCTCTCTCTCTCTCTCTCTCTCTCTCTCTCTCTCTCTCTCTCTGAAATGTATTGCAGACAGAGGCAAAATGTCTTGGAATTGAAAAAATATTGAGTTCTTTTGGACTAGTTTAAAAGCAAATGATGACAGTTGTATATAATGGATATATAATTATTTTTTAAACTAATTATTATTATTATTTTTTTTTTTTTGTATTTTATTTAATATTATAACAATATATTTTTTTAAATTTTTTTAAATTTAATATACAAATATTATTTTTGGCTTTTTTTAGATTTTTTTTTACAAACTTTAAATCCTACGTCTATTACTATTTAGATTGTATAAATTTAAAAAAATTTGACATTCCCACACGATATTATTAGTTCGGAAACACTTCAAATCAATTCTTTACACAACACACACACAGATTTAAGGAATTAAACACATATATTTACACAAACACTAAAAAGACAAAAGGAATAAGCATGTCGCTGGGGAAATTAAGTAGTATGAGCGAATCCGCGTGGTCGTCCTTCGAGTCCCTCTCAGATTTTATGGACGCAAGGCCTATATCATATCCCTTGCCGGACCACACCGATCCCGCTCAATGTCGCGATGAGTTTCTGAAGTCCATTTTCAAGCCGGAGGAGCGTATCATTCCGACAAGGCGGGTGAATAAAAAGAACAAAGTGATCCAAGATGAGCCAGTCACCGCTGAGGGATTGGCGATATTGAATATGCTGAAAATGGCGGCATCTCAGGCGCGTTTCGATTCCATATCGCAGTATCGGCCATCGCTGACGGCATCTCAGATGGAGAAGCTGTACACCGTTTGTCTCTATCACTTCCAGAAGGCGTCCATACAATTCCTTTCGGTCCGGCTGAGAAAGCAGATCGATACACACCTGCAAATTTGGCCAGGTGAGGCTGTCGAAATACCGCACAAACTCTTTCATTGGTCGCTGGAATTCTTTCTGCGCCGTCAGAAGGTCAATCAGCTCTATTTGGATGTCTTGATCCTGGATAGGACGAAAGCGGACCTGGACTGTGCCAAGTTTTGCACCGATCTGGAGGAAACCATACGACTTCTCGAAATGATTCGCGAAGAATTTTTCCAGGGTCGCGACATATGCAACACTTCATCGATAATAGAGTGAGGTTTCCATATGTTATATATATTCATCTATTTAATATTATGGCCTCTTGGTTTTCTTTGGCAGCTCTTCGAACTACCAGGTGAAGTCGACGTGGGCAAAGGAGCTGCAGGATCTGCGCAAAGTTTACAAGGATCTCGATTCAGTTATCCATGGGAGTACTTTTCGTTTGTCATCCGTATGCGGCCCCGATTTGGCTGCCGAAAATGATAAGCTAGACGGCAAGTTGTGGTGAAAATATATATATATAGCTATTCTCATTTTAATTGGATCTGGTCTGATCTTTGCAGCCGTCGCGAAGATAGAGATGCGCTACCGCAGCAATTGGTTGCGCAGCTGTGCAGATCAGAGTGAAATGGCCTTGAGCAAGAAGGAGAGTGTCTATGCGGACGAGATAAAGGAGCTGCACGATAAGATGACATTGGATGTAGCAGCATTCGGATTTGTTGACTTTGTCTATCAATACGAAATAGACGAATATAGGATGGCCATATCCATGTGGCAGGAACGTCTCGAGGTTGACTTAGAGGCCGCCGAGCTGGAGTGCAATATAACGCGTACTCACTGGATCAAGGCCAAAGATGATCTCAAATTCCACCAGGAGGAAGTGATAATGTTTCAGCGTCGCGTTGGAGAGGTATTAGATCTCATTGCAGAGGAGCAACTGGCAAGTTCACGCCGAGCAACGAAACTCTCTGTAGGTTTCTCTTAACGATTATTATTTTGACTGCAATATAATCCGATTCCATATCCCCCCCTTACTTAGATGTCGTCCAGACGTAGCAGACGAACTTCCAAGAGTAGCATGAAGAAGAAGAAGAAGACGAAAAAGTAAGCATTCAAATTACAAGTCCCCCAAGCCCCCGTGTTGGGGCCATAGCTAATCAAACAACAAACAGGCTGCGTTGGCAACCCAAACAAAGCCATAACAGGAGTAAATTTCAAATTCATAAGCCTCGAAATGGAATAGAATCGAATTCATCACAAATTGTCCAAATAAAGGAGGGACTTCTCGTTGACTTCACCATATCAAAATCAAAGTCAAGCTAAGCAAACCAAGCAACTTTTGGGCAAACATTTACTGAAATCCATTTGTGCAAACAGCGATGATGATGCGCGTGCTTATACCCTGTACAAATAATTAATTCATTAAAGTAGGGGCGTAGATTATAAAAGAATCTACGAATTATAGAGAGAACTTACATAGTGTGTTTATTATGGTCGTTCATCTGAAACCGAGAAAGCGAACTTAGATTCTGCACAGCTACAGCGTTATATTGAGCTACTTATCGACCAACTCAATTGTTGGCATATCGATAATTATCGTTCAGGTAATATAAATAATCGATAACTATCGAACCTTCTGTACTTCATTTTTTCTATAATGTTGGGTGCATAAACCATATTTGATGCAAGTTCATTGTCTTTCCGTTGCAATTCGAGAGTATCTTCTAATCGCACACTCCTCGAATTAGTTTTATGCCATTCATTGCCCTAGTAACGCCCACGTGTTTGGATGTCCGCCCCCACTTGAGGGGCGCTTTATGTATCGTTATTTATGCGCCTGGCAACTGGTAGTCGCATAGCCTTTGCAACATGCGACTGTTGCCACGGTTGTTGTTAGTGTATTTACAGTTAGAAAATAGATAGAATAGTAGAATTTGCGCACGGTCCAAACGCAGCTACACAAGAAATCGGAGTTATTTATTTAAGCATAATTTCCTGGATATGCCGGCGAATCTGCGGCCCGACACAGATGGCAACACGGCCGAGGATTGGCATGTCTTTGAGCTCTTATGCGGCAAGTTGTCGTCGTCGTCGCCGTGCTCCGAGTCATTGCCAATGTCACCAGCGGATCCATGCGCCTTGGCTACGGTAAGTTCCGGCGATATCTTTGCCTGACTTCATTCGCCCGAAAATCATGTGACAAATTGCCATAATTCTGCGAATTTTATGTTCCATAAGAATGTGTAATAAAACCATCTGATTGTACATACATGTTTATGCACATCCATGTGTGTTTCATATAATTTCCCTTTGGCAAATTGAGCTTTCTGTGCACATAATCGCAGGGCTGCCTTATCAACGAGCCAAACTTTTCTGGTGCCTGTTGCTATTCTCTGCACACAAAGTGAAAGAGGGCATATTAGTTGTGCATTGTTACTGTTTAAGTATTGGCATTACAAAGGAGTCATTTGTCTGGACTGAGGATTTGAAAATTTCATCAAGCTTTTCCTGCTTACTTTGGGCAGGGTATTAATCAGTCAGTTGCATCAATAATTTGAGGTTCGTTGTTTTTCTGGTGTGAAATTTATGCGGTTGTTAGGGCTCCAAACTTTGGCCATTGTTGTATTTTTTTTTTGTGAGCGAGCAACTATCGATGGCTCAAAGCGATTTGCATTATATTTAACTGCACAGTGGTACAAAATCAACATAATTAAGAGATTTACTTTGGATATAGAAGGAAATTAAGTTACATATATAGATATAGAAATATTTATATTTATATTTAAGGCAAAAGCCTTGCTATATATATTTATATCAATCTGAATGGAAATGATTTTCAATTTTTAGAATTTTTAATAGACCTGCCTTTTTAGCCTAGGACTTAAATATTTTAAAATATATATTTATTATATATCATATCATATATTTTACTTCTCCATATGCACCTAATCTCTCTCCAACTATTCACATGTCGGACAACTTTTACGGATCGAAAGCGTAGTCGAAACTTGCACACCTCAGTTTCCTTTTCCGGTTGAAAAATCCTAAAATGAAATTAAAGCGATTTAGCACTGTGCTCGAGGCGGACTAGAGGACGCCTCGATAGGCAATTGCTTTCCGTATCTCGCCTCGCGTGCGTACGTTACTTTGGCTTGAATTGCATTTGCCATGTGAATGACCCAAATAACGGAAAACAAACTGAGAAAAGTTTGGAATGTGCAAAACCTCATGCTTGTTGGCCCCTAAGCTCCCCTAGGTTCCGTTTCCATTGCATTTCCCCATCCAATGCCATTGAGCTCGTTTTCACTTATGTCGGCACCCTGCCAACCCGTTCGCTCGACCCCCAAGCCTGGCTGGAGCATAAATTACGAGCGTTTTATATATTGTTTGTGTGATGTTATGTTGAGGTAAATTCCCAGTTGTTAGGCTGTTGTCAATGCCCCATTGCTTGTAGCAAATACAGGAAGTCTCGCCACAGGGCTTAGTTCGCGACGAGCGCTTTCGTTGAACGGTTCGTTTGGATAACTACGAAACATAAAAGAGGCATAGGAAGTCATCATTTGTGCAAAATATGCCCAGTGATAATCATCTGCATCACCATCATCTGGGTCTCAGTGGTGGATTATCTCCGCATCATCATCACTTGGTAGGGTAACTGATATGAAGGACTCTTTTATGAATAGTTAGAGAGCTATCAAAGCAGAAGTTTAGCCTAAGCGCGATTGGTCGATGGGAGACATTTAAAGAAACATTTGATTAAAATAAATTAAATAGGATTTGTTCTACTCTTACAAGGAGCTTAAATTATTATAAATTATACTTTATAGGACTTCTGGCTTTTAAAACTTCTCTGTCTTATGGAAGATGTATAATTTTTTGGCTTTCCAACAATTTTTCTTCTTAAAGGAGATATGAAGTAAGAAGCATTTGCTATGGATGAAAATAAATATAATATGATGGCTTTACTCCTACAAGAAGCTTCAATTGAATGCTTTTACTAGGATTAAATACTATAACAGCTTGTAGGTATCACACATTTAAAATTAAATTAATTAATATTTAAATTAAACTCGAAGACAATCTGACACTTCGCAGTGTCTATTTTTAAGTGAGATATAAAAATAAATTATAAACGAAGTATTGCTGATATATGATATTTTTAAAGACTGAGAGCTATAAAATATATAAAGAGTTCATGGTGGACTCACCTTCGATGGTAATAAAAAAATGTTGCAAAAGTTCGAAGAGCTATATAACACATATATACATAATAATTTTCATATAGTGTACAGGAACAAACCACTCTTGCTTTTCTTTAAACAGCAACCGCTTAAGCCACTCAAATTTCAATTTAAGAACTAAGCTTCAAGCCAAATTAGGTGTTCAGCTTTTGAAAAATAGTAAAGAAATCAGTTAACCAAAATAATCATCAGCCAAATGGGTCTAAGAACAAGAAAAATATGCAATATTTTAGATCTAAGCAACATAGATCTATTTGCAGATTATTTATATTATCTATTATCAAACTCAGTTAAGCTTTTGTCAGTTTTCGAGTAACACTCTTTGCTTAACAGCTGGACAATTCATGTGGAAGTGCAGGGGTGACAGTGACAGAGCATCATCATGGCATTGATATGACAACGACGCTGCGCAGTGAGCTGGCCGCCTTGTCGTATAAGAAGGAGCGTCTGGCTGGTGAGGTAAGAGTTGATATAGACTGAGACAGCTTTGGGTGGCTCTAAGTGTCAAGTATTTTAGCTAGCTGAGGCGCGCAGCGCTTTGTGTGGACGCGAGGCAGATGTGGAGAGTCTGCGTGCGCAGGCGGCGCGGCAGACGGCGTTGATAGCATCGCTGCAGAGTCGCCTGCAGGCGGCCGAGCAGCGGGAGCAGGCGGTGCAGGCGCGCTGCGATGCCACCATACAGACGGTGCAGCGCGAGAAGCGCTGCTCGGACGAGCGCAACAAGGAGCTGCTCTGCAAGCTGCAGCACGTGGAGGCCCACGCGGCCAGCGAGGAGTCGCACAAGGAGCAGGCCAAGGCGCAGCATCACGAGCTGCTGCGTCGCCTGAGCGCCTGCCTGGGCCTCGACGACAACGGCCATGCGACGGCCGAGTGCGTGGTGTCCCGAGTGGAGGAGCTGGTCATCGAGCTGCAGCGCGCCAAGGCGAAGGTCACGTCCACCTGCGAGACGCTCAGCTCATGCGAGAACGAGCTGCTCAACCTGAAGTCGCTGGCCAACATCGAGAAGCAGCGCCTGAGCGCCCAGCTGGACGGCGCTGGCAACCACAACCACGAGCTGGAGGGGCGTTGCCGCCAGTACGAGCGGGACTTGCAGATACAGCGCGATCGCCTCACCGAATCGGAGATAAATTGCGAGAAAATGAAGGAAGAGCTGCGTGGCTTCGAGTCGCGCTGCCATCGGCTGCAGAACAACTTGGATCGCATCCAGGGCGATCGACTGCAATTCCTGCGCAATCTGAGTCATTTGGTGAATGTGCCCGAGCCCTGCGAGACCTTGATCAAGGATAAGCTGCGCGAGCTGCTCGGCGAGAATCAGGCTCTACAGGCGGTGAGTTGGGATCACTTGACATTGCCTTATGGCACTCTATATCATTCTTTCTCCCACAGCAACTCCACTCTCTGCGAGATCAGCTGAGCAGCGAGCATGAGAAGCTGAAGGAGGCGCGCGAGTCGACGGAGTGCCGCCTGCGCTCGGGCGAGGCCGAAAAGTGCGAGCTGGCCGAGCGACTGGAGAAGTGCCATGCGGAAATACACACGCTGCGCAAGGATCACATGGGCCTGTCCGAGTACCTGCAGCGGCTGGCCAATGCGCTCAGCTGGAGCGAATGCACGGCGCCGCCTGCACTGGGCGCCGACACCAATCTCATGGCCGAGAGCCTGTTGGAGCGCGCCGAGCGTTTGGCCGCGCACTGTGACCACGAGTTGGCACAGGACAAGAGCTGCTGCGATCATCATCATCAGCACCAGCATCATCATCATCATCACGCTGGCCAGGGTAAGCTGAGGCGCGAGCGCTCCTGCCACGATCTGCCGATCAAGGAGAGCAGCAGCGTCTACAACTTGCAGCGTCGCGTGCGTGTTTTGCGGGAGCAAGTGCAACGCCGCGACCTCCACCTGGAGCTGCTGCGCCGCAAGCTGGCCATCATTGAGGATGGCGCACGGGGCAAGTGCATGCTGCAAGGCGAGCGCGATGACGCCGTTTGCCGTGCCAAGAAGGCAGCCAAGCAGGTGGACAAGCTGAGCGCTCAGCTCGCCGACGCACGCACCCAAATCGCCGAGGTCAAGGCGCAGCTGGCCGAGGCTGTGGAGTATAAGATTACAGCGCTGGAGCGCGCACGTAAGATTGATGAGCTGAGCACGCAGATCTGCGATTTGGAGGATGAGAAGACCAGGCTGCTCTCGCAGCTGAACGCAATGAAGGAACGCATGAAATCCGCCTGCGAGTCTAACCAAAACAGACGCTGCCGCGACGAGGCGCTCATCAATGTGAGTTGGCTCTAGCTTATATTTATACCCTGAGCCCATTGAAAATGGGAAATCAGGGTATAATGTTTTTGTTGGAAGTATGTAACAGGCAGAAGGAGGCGTGGCAAACCCCATAAAGTATATATATATTGTTGATCAGGACGACAAGAGAAATTGATTTGGCCCTGTCCGTCTGTCCGTATATTTGAACGCGCCGACTTCCGCTTCTATAAGAGCTAGACACTTGAAATTTTTTATGTAGGTCTGTGTATAGCACGCGCAGATCAAGTTTGTTTTAAAAAATCGATAACTATCTCCAATTGATTGTTATCGATTAAAAAGAAAATCGATAAAATCATATCTCGTCCATCTTTTAAGCTGGAGACACACTTTATATGTACTTTATATTTTATGTAATTTTGAATTTTGTTATATTTTGGATACAGGCCCCAAATTCCCCAAAATTATATGAAAAACACAGATTCGACGGGGCTCAGGGTATCCCCTAGTCGGTCACGCCCGACTAGAATTTCTTACTTGTTTATTATTAATTATAATATTAATTTCTTGTCTCTCCTCTGACAGTCTCTGCGCGATGACGTCAGCCGCCTGAGCGCCCAGTTGTCGGACACGAATCAACGTCTCTCGCACTTGCAGTCCTTCCGCACCTCGGTCGCCCGCACTCTGCATTTGCGGGATCTGCCCGAAACGGATCTGTTGCATCGCCTGCAGGCGCTGTGCTCCGCCCACCAAGAGTTTACGCTGCTCTCCAAGCGCTATGAGGCTGCCTCACCCGTCGGCGATCATCCCTGTCCGCGCTTCGACGATCCCGTGCCGCCCTCCACCCACTGCCGCCCGCCGCGCGACCTCAGCCCGGAGAGCGTGCATCGCCACACCGCAGCGGGTAGCAGCCATCATCTTAGCCACAGCCACTCGCACGGCCATGCGCATTCACACCACGGTCGGCATCAGAGGCAGCGCAGCAAGAGCCGCGACAAGCGGCTGCACGACGAGTGCTTCGACTCGGATGTGCATCGCTTGCATCACGGCTGCAAAGATCAGCTGTTGGGCAACACTTCGGGCGGCAGCTGCGACGAGGACTATGACTTTAAAAGCAAATATATTTAGGCAAGCGCATGTCTACAAACACTTAATTTTATATACTAATATGTTTTAATAAATAAAAACATTTGTAAGAAATTTTTTTTGATTGAGAGATTATATAAATCAATATATAATTTATAATAATTTAACATGATATATTGTATTAACAAATATTTTTTCTGATTTTCTTAATTTATATTTTATATATTTTTTTGTGTCCACACTTTTTAAATAACTTTAATTATATATACTAAATTTAGGGTCTTCCCCTTTGCACACATCAAACACTTGATAGATGGCGCCTTCACTGCGGTTTGTGTCTGTGCTAAATAGATTGTCAGGCAAGTTATTAAATTTGTTATTGCAACAACAGCTGACAGCTATAAAACTCAGTTGCCATATGCAAAACTATTGCTGAGCTCAGATTAATTTACTACTGCTGTATAGGCAACAGTTTAACAATCAATAGATGGCGCCACATTCATGACTTGACTTTGTGCTAAGATGGCGTTGCACTCAAACAAAAGCTGCCAGCTAATAAACTCAAGCGCAGCACTTTAGCCAAGTTTCGCACCATCGTATATGCAAAAGAGGAAAACGAATTTTCATTGCCAATTTACGCAGCTGTCAAATGGGAAAATAATTAAAATGCGACATGCAACCAGTTTGTGGGGTTCATTGCGGTGGCGCTACCAAATCTGCAATTAATCAAAAGTGCATCAAATTTGCATTTGCATTTTTTTTCATACAGTTTTGAGCTGCCAATCAAGATGCATAATTTTGCAGAGCGTTTAGCAGATGGGAAATGACGCGACACGTGAACGGCGAACGGCGAGCGGCGAGTGGCGAGCGGTGAGCGGCAGACGTTGCCACCAGACGGCGGTGCAATGAACTTGACTCCCCGCCAAGCGCTGTGGCATAAGATCCCGACCCGCTTGACTGGCTGCTGGCAGACAGCCAAAGGGCAAGGGGAATGCCAGATTCAATGCACTCGGTCAGAACGCAGTCGCAGTCGCAGTCGCCCTCTCCGTTGAAGAATGCTGGCAAAAAGCATGCGGCTGACTGTAGCCCCACACTGCGGCCGTCCACATATGCTCGTTTCCCTGATCTTGCCACATACGCGTCGCGCGTTGCAAGGCGAGCCACACCTCCCGCAGACACCCCTACAGAACAGGTTTGCTCTTTGATCTGCGTCTCCTTTTCGCCAAATGCGACTTATGATCTCTCGCACACACACATGGGTGTGCGCGCGTGTGTGTGCGTGTGTGTGTATGTGTGTGTGTGTAACATGCGGAGATTCGCCCATTAGAGCTAAAGCCACTCAGGTGCGGCAGAATTCTTTGGCATAGCTAGCAAACGAGCTCTCGGCTCTCGCCTCTTGGCTGCTGCCTGATCTTGTGTGAAATTAGATTTCAGATTTGCAACAAACATGCAAACAGTTTATTTAGCTACTGCCAGACTTGCAAATCATTGCTGGCAATTATTTTTTATTAATATTATCTATAATTAAAAATATATTGAATATTTTGTTATTATAATTAGATCCATATATATATTAACAATATTAATAACAATTTTTTGTATCTTAAAGCAAATGTTGAATTTTCGAGATAGACGATATAGATAGATGTAGTCTGATCTTGCATATACATACATCATTATCAGGATAGCACACCCTTCATTTTCTTCGTTAATGTTAAATATTTTCTATATCGTTTGAGATATCGTTCTAATTTTTTTTTCCTTTTGGACTTTGTTTTATTCTCATTAAAGTGAAAAAAATTTAAGCTCTAAAAAATGACAAGAAATATTTTTTAAAATGCTTTGAAAAAAGATTACAGAAAACATATAATATCATATTTATTTTTTTATAGAAAATATTAATATTATTTAACAATAATAATAAGCGTTGACAATGAGTTTTCGTTCCCTTTTTTCCAAAGCTTTTTCAATAGATATATAGATAATTTAATTTAATTTTATTTTTAACTTATACAAAAATTCTTAATATATAATAAAATTTTATAAATTTAAATATTGATTAAAATTTGTATATAGTTTTTAGTTATTTCAACTGGCATAGCTGCAATTATATTTTGCTATTGATACACAGATAATTAAAATTGAATTTGTGCGGCAGCAGGAAAAGTAAATAGTTTTTGATTTTAGCCAAAACAGTTAATGGAACAGATGGAAATGCTTCTCTCATTAATATGCAGTGGCTGCTGGACTTGCTGTTTGCGCAAATTGATAAACACTCATTTATAATTGGCATTTCGTGTACGAATTAAGCCCGTATGCTTTGACACATCTATATATATTGTATATAATACTCATATATTAATAAAGACACGTTCCATTTCAGTTTGACTAATTCCAATCCAAATGTTGACAGTTCGAATGCTTCAAAATGTGTGTGTGCTCGGGCTTCAAATGCAATAGGTTTTCCCTCTCCCCTCTCTCTCACTCTATATTTCTCTCTCTCTCTCTCTCTCTGTGCACCCGCTGGTTCACCTGTTTGTGAAATGTCCAGGTTGTGGATGCCATTGAATCACTTTCGGACGTGTCAAAACTGTCAGTTGAGCACGGGGCGTGGCCGCCAGGAAGTAGGCCAACCTACGTGGCAAATGTAATTCCCATAGAAATTGAAATGTCCGCATATATCATGTGCATGTACGCATGCACATATATGGACGTATCGCATGATATAACTATTGAAAAGCCTTACAGCAGCTCCTTCCCGTTGTTATACCCTGTAAATTGCTAGAGTTGCATTTGAGTGCCTGCACTTTTGCTTGTTTACATAAGTTTTATATTTTATTATTAAAAAAATGAATATATATATATTGTATATAATATTATATATATTTTTGCACACATTTTTTAATGATTTTTATATATATTTTCTTTTACTAAAACTTTTTCGCAATGCCATTTAAAGCTAGGTCAAAGGTATCTAAATTTAAGTTTATATTTTGTAGCTTGAGGTTGCGTTTGACTGTGCAAACATGAGCTCACATGTGTGGGTGTGTGCATGTGTGTGTGTTATTGACAGCACAAAACACGTGTTTGCCCAAGATGTCCTGAGAGCGAAAAACTAAAGCACACTCGCAGGCGCCTCACCTTGAAAGTGGAACTGTGGATATATATATATATTTGTCAGGCTTGCTTTGGCAGATTTAATGGTTTTTCAAAGAGCAGCAAGCCAGAGCCAAACATTATCATCAGGAATGCGTGTTCGGCGCCTGACTTGCATTTTGATTGCGAAAGATGCTGTTGACGAGGTTGATGAGGCTTGCGGCATGTGGCATGCGTCTGTTTGGGTGTTTGAAGAGCTTTAACATTTCGCTCGCAGTTATTCAGTTACACGAAATTGCACAGATTTACTTACGACAAAGCACACACACACACCACACACACCCGCCGCACCACATCAGACACACTCCGACCACACACACACACCGCAAGCTTCCGCTTATTGTTTGCAACAACAATTAAGCCGCAGCTTTGCAGCAAGTCAACTAAAATCATCAAAATGTTTGCGGCTTTGCTGGCAGCACTCCCGCACACCCACGCACAATTGGTAAATGCATGTGCCACATTATGCGGCACCAACTGTAAACCAGACGCCAAACCGAGAGTTGAGTGCGGCAAATGAAAATAAATTTTATGCATTTGCAGATCATCGGCAAAAACAAAGCACAAATTTCAGCTTTTCCCACTCCGGGGCCCTGCAACATTCTGTGTGGCATGTGCAAAACGAATTTCAATGGCTGCAACAGCAGAGCAAAATTTATATTTAGCAAATTTTTTTCATTTAGCCAAATCCGCTTACAAAATCTCGATTAAAAGTTGAAATTCAAATATGGCTAAGGCTTTACATGAGGGGCAATGAAATGCTGAACATAATTGTTAGCGAGGAGCAGTGGGGGGGGGGGGGGTGGTAGGGGAGCCAGAGCGAGTCAGGCCAAGTGGGTGAGAGATTGATTGCCATTCAGTCAGTTTAAATGCACACAAATATTTCATGAATTTACCGAGCTAGTCTTGGCCGCTATGAAAAGTTAATTGAAATGAAATATAAAATATTAGGAATATTTGTGTAAATTAAAATAAAATTTACAATACAAATATATTACATGGAAAGAATTTAAAAACAAAAGCATTTTACAATTGTAAAAAATGGAAATTGCTCAAATGCAAATTGAGTAAATAACACTCATTGAAAGTGGATGCAAATTGGTTTAAAAAATGAGTGATTTTTTTTGTCTTTTTTTACTACATTTTCCAAAGTGGATAATAATTTGACTAAAAATGCTTTTACGAGATGAAGTGGTAATTGAAAACCCGCATTTTTTTATTGAAATATATTTTATAGACTAGTTATATATTAATAAAATCTTACTAAATTGAGCTAAGCTTTGGCAATTTAAGATTTGCCCAAGATATTACAGTAGGAAGTTTATTAGCTGTTTTCAAGTTTTATTCATATTTTTATTAATTATATATCAATCTAAAAAAATTTTTTACCTAAAAAAATTAATTTTTATTTTAATTTAATATTATTTCCCAGGCCATGCTTCTGCAAGTTGAATAACAATTTATTATAGCAATACATATTTCAAGAAACAATTTTGCGAGGACTCAGAATTTATTTATTCTATATTTTATTTTATTTTAATATTTTATATTTATTTTATTTGAAAAGCTAAAAACTTCAACTACAATTTTTTGGTCACCACCCTCAAGACCTACCCAACCGGGTCTTGACATAAAAACAAATCATTTATCACCTTACACATCTCACTATTACACTGTAAATATCTTTTCCAATAAAATTTTTTGGTACGCAAATACAAATAAATGAGAATATAATTGCAAATGCAGAAACCTTTGTGAGTTCTTTCAAAACGCATCCATTGATACCCATGCAATAATTCATGTTTCAAATTTAATAAAAAAAAGGCAAAAAACAATCTTTTATACTCTATTCAATTTATTGTTCTTTTCCATTTTATTTCTAAAATATTTACAGTATTTTTGATAAATGTTTCTGATTTTTCGCCAATTAAATCGTTTTAGCATGTTGAAAGAGATTTCCAAACGCATTTTTCTCCTTTACAGACATTTTTTGATGTCTGGCCGCAAGCGCGTTCGTTATTCAACTGCGTTGACATGAAATGTTCGAAATGTTGAAAACATTTAAATTGTCGAAACGGCCGCAACACGAAATATATGCGTAATAAATGTGCACAATAATGGCATTAATAATGGCAATCTACACGGAGCCAACAACAGCAATAAAACGACCATAAAATGCAAGCACATTCATAATGTTGGGGCTGACCGCACCTCAGCGCCGGCCTCATCCTCACCGCGTCCCTGACATCGCAGGGGTCGCTCCTGAGTGCCACTCGATGTGTCTTAATTAGCATAAATGCTTATTGCGGCCTGCACTGCTGGCACTCGCACAGCGGCGCCTCTCCTCCGGACTATTAACCTCTTGCAAATAGCAAGTGTAGCTGCATTCAACTACCCAACAGCAGCAACATCAGCAGCAGTGTTGGTGTCACATGATTTAAATACTTTTATTGCACTTGCGGCAGTCCATCAACAGCAGCAGCAACAGCAACAGTAGCAGGAGCAGCAAAAGCAATATATAGCGGCAGCAGCAACAGCAACAACTCTGATAACAGCTGCAATTGCGGAATAAGCTACAGCAACAGCGGCAACAGCAACAGCGACAGCAGCAGCAACAGCAACAGCCACAATATTGGCAAGTGTTTTTGTCACTTGGCTTAACTACTTTTATTGCACTTGTGGCAGGTAATCAGTAGAAGCAACAGCAGCAGCAGCGGCAACAGCAATCACAGCACCAACAGCAACAGCAGCAACTCTGATAACAGCTGCAATCACAGCAACAGCAGCAGCAGGTTAAGCGGCAGCAACAGCTATAGAAGTAAACAACCACAGCAACAACAATTGGAAGAGCGACAGCAGCAACAGCAACGGCAACAGCAACAAGAGCTACAGCAACGACAACAGCGACAGCAGCAGCAACATTGGGTAATTTTTTTGTCACATGACTTAAATACTTTCATTTAACCTGCGATTGCCAATCTACAGCAGCAGCAAAAGCAGCAGCAGGAGAAGCGACAGCAATAATAGCATCACCAGCTACAGCAACTATGATAACAGCTGCAATCATAGCGATTGCAGTCACAGTAGCAGCGACAGCAATAACATAAGCAGCAATGTCAACAAATCACAGCAGCATTAGCAGTAGCAGCAATAAGAATTTATGTCACATAATAGAAATACTTTGATTACACTTGCAACAGTAAATTAGCAGTAGCAATACAAGGAGAAGCAACACCAATATTAAGTAGCAACTGTAACAACAGCAAGAACACCTGCCACAGTAACAATGCCAGCAGCAACAGTAAAATGAGCAACAGCAACTTTATCATTAGCATAAGCAACAGCAGCAACAGCAGCAGCAGAAGCAACAGCAGCAACAACAACAGCAGCAGCAGCAATAGCAGCAGCAATAGCAGCAGCAATAGCAGCAGCAGAAGCAACAGCAGCAGTAGTAGCTCCAACAGCAACAGCAACAGCTTCATCAGCAGCAGCAACTCGAAAGTTTTTCCATGCCCTTTGATTAATTATGCGGGCACTCTTTACTTAACGCTCTACCCTTTGCTCTCTCTCTCTCTCTCTCTCTCTTTCTCTCTCTTCCTCTCTGCTCGTCTCTTTCACTATCAAAATGGTAATTGCAATTGTTATCGTAATTGGTGGCACAATTAAAGGGTAATGATTGGGTATGCGGGGGCAAGCGAATGAGCCAATATATAATTCTTACCTTCACACAAATATCAGCTCAATTTAAATGAGAGGAAAAATTACCACAAAATATATATATAAAATATAGTAAATTAATCAATGAAACAACGTAAATTAATTTTTTTCAGCTTTATTTGATTTTGACATTTGCGTATGCAGTTTGACGATTAAGAAATACATAGGTTCGACTTTTGAATGTGTAATGCTTAGAGCTATGTACATACGATTCGTAATAATCATAGATATATGTTATATATATACGTGTTATATTTATTAAATATATATTTATATATATATATATTTGTTTATGCATGTAAAACAGTTAGTAAAAATTTGTTAAGAAAACAAGCTTAGTGACAATATGGACTTATTTGATGAACTACATATGAATGTCTAAGAATGCAAAGTACGAACATACACGCGATAGCTATAAACCATATATATGGTATATATGAATATATATATATAAATTTGCACATATATATTATGTATATGGTTGACGATATTAGAAAACGTTATAAAACTCGTTCGAATTGTCTTAAGTTTATCGATTTATCTTACTATTTCGTTTTTTCTTTCATCTATTGAATAATATATTTTTTTTCTTCTCATTTTGTTTGATTTTTGCAATATTCCGAATGCTAAGTCTAGGAATATATAGACGCCTAGATGGTATCACAGATAAATGCGCGATCCACACAGCTGTATAGGACGCACATTGGCATAACTTAGGCCTAACTGGCTATAACAAATAATATATAGATATATATACGGTAAATATATAGATATATATTAAATACAATTAGCGCTAGAAACTAAACCAAATTTTAATATTAATATTTGTAATTTTATGTTTTTGTTTTGGGACTGGAAATTTGTTTTGTTTTTTGTTTCTTCTTTTTTCGTGTCATTCGTTGGGTGGGGTCTAATTCTGCCACCAGAGGGCGCTCGTGTTCCAGATCCACGCGCCCGACCCTGATCAACGATGCTGCTGCGCATGGGGCGGACCGAACGCCTGCATGCTGTAGTAGCGTTCGCTATCCTCCTTCACCACGCTGGTCACATGATGGAACTGGCATGGATGGGATATCTGTGACTTGGGCGGCAGCGGCGCCGGCTTGACGCGCTTCTGTTTCTTTTGCTTGCGCCCGGGCACCGAGAGCGCAATGTTCTCCGGGTCGCTGACCAGACGCTCCACGTGCTGCCAGAGCTCGCGGGCCGCATCCGTCGAGTCGAAGCTGAAGCCAATCATTTGCTGATGATTGCTGGACAGGCACATGGTGTGGAACGAGGGTCCCGCAATCCGATAATTGGACAGATTGTCCACGCGATCCGACCACAAGGCAAAGCACGAGCCGCGCTCAGCCAGCACCAGCGTCAGCCGCGGCATAGCCCTGGCCCGTGCATTGCCCTTGTCGTGCAGTATGACTGGAATGCCCGTGAAGACCAGACGCCAGTCGCCGTCGTTGCCCGTGCCCTCGTACAGATTGGCCAGGGCGCCGCTGACAAAGATCTCGGTGCCCAGGCCGGCAAAGAAGCTCTCCACCTGGCCGCGCTCGTACTCCGACAGATTCGTGTTGCTGGTCGTGTCGGTGCTGATGGTGTCCGCATCGATGTCGGACGCATTGTAGAGCGATGTGGTGCCATGGGCGCTGCTGCGCTGTGCCGACGACTGTGAGTGGGCCGACCAATCCGGATGCAGTATCAGCTCGTCCCGCTGCTCCGACGAGGCGGTGCCCTCGCTGGACTCCGATGGCGGCGCCGAGTCGCTGACGGAGCCCAAGCGACGACGTGTCTGCTGCTGGTGCTGCAACTGCTGCTGATGTGACATCTGAAATGGAACGAAACGAAAGCACAAAATTCTTAATTAGATTTGCGGCAAAGTGCAAAAGCTTTTCAATTCTATTTGCGAGAAATTTAGACACGGCGCGAGGATTGGCTTTGATGTGGGCCGCTTGGCACATTACATAACACCAAAGCAATGCTTGATATACCCTGTAAAGGGGAGTAGTTTACAAGAGGTGTATGTAACCAGGTGGAAGGAAGACTGTTTATATCTGAAAGTACATATAGATCTATCTATATCTACAATAATGTATCCATATCTATTCTATTCCAAATTAATCCACTAGAGTGATTGAGCTTTAAATCTCTCATTTCTATCACATCCCACAGGGTATCTCCAAGTCAATGCCTTGCTCTTTCAGTTGCCCTTCAAGCTCTTTTCATATCAATCACATCCCACAGCAGGGTATCTCCAAGTCAGTTTCTTTCGCTTTCAGTTGCGCCCCAGCTCAGAGTTGGCTAAAAACAAATTCCCCAGCACGCGCTTTTGCCATTTTGGCTGCACTTTCTGCACTTTGGTCTCAGCTCTTGCTTTTTGTTTACTTTTGTGGCTCTGGCTCTAGTTGTTGTTATTGTTCGTGGTCGCTCATCTGGTTAGCTCAACTGGAAATTATACACAATCAATTTCCGCTCCAAAACCCGTAAACATGGTCTGCAAAATGCGTTCGGCAAACAGTTGGTAAAACCATTTAAGCCAATTGAAAATTGATTTATTAATACGTCTATTCAATCAGAGAATTTATCTATGAGCACAAATGTAATTTCATTGTGCATGAATGTGGCTGTATATTGTTTGAATTCACTTTATTTATTTTGCGCAATATTTAGGCGCAACTTAAGTGTAAGGCAGTTAACAGCTAGAGCTTGGGCAGGGCAAACAATTTGTAATTAAAAAGTGACTGAGAGATGTAGAAAAAGCTAACGAGCATTTTGCAATGCAATGGTAAATTGGGCAATAGAAATATGTAAAAATACTAATTTTTAAAGCCAATTTTCAATCATAGATTAAAAGTTCCTCTTACGAATAAATCTACAATAAATAATACAAATTATATATAAATAATAAAGATGATTATAAATAGTTACGAATAAATCTACAATTGGAATTGAGCTTTTTAGGAATCTATTTAATTTTTATTTATTTATTATCTTAATTTAATCTAAACATAACTTAAATTGACCCAACTTCTCAACATATTAAAAAGGAAATTGTTGTTTAAATATTTTTATACTATTTCTACTAGACTTCCATAAACATGTCAATTCTTACTATCGGCCCAAAAATAAATATTATCTACAATAAAAGTACAATCTAATATTTTTTTATTGAATTTCTAGTTTCTTTTTTCACTTTTGTCATATTCTATTATTGGTCTTAATTAAAATTGATAACGCACATTTATATCAGCTTTCAATCTCTCCCCACACAGTGAGCAGCGCTTGAAATGTAAACGCCACTCGTGTTAATTAAAGTTTAATTATTTAGCACACACTTGGCATCAAATTGATCAATTTTCAAATAAATAAAAAAACCCCACGAGTTACATGCAATGCAAATAAGATCGATTGAAATTGAATACCTGATGGCTGCATCGAATTACCCAAACTGAAATGGCAAAGCGCTAATGAATGGAAATGCGAAATGGAAATGTGAAAATGTTGCCCATTCGCAGAGAACCGCAAAACCCACAAAACCCCTGGCACGTGGACAGGGGCACGTTTTAATTAGCGCCACAAATTGTCGGTCACGCTGTAATTAAATTATTTAAATTGCTAATTTGCAACAGAAAGTGGCAAAAAATAAAGAAACCGAAAAAAAATCAAGCGCTAAAAAGGAAAGTGCGAAAAACGCAGCAAAAGTTGAAAAACTTAAAGTAAAAACCTCGGCAGAGCCATAAATAATAATGCCACGCGCAGAAATAAATACAAGCCAAGGGATATAAAATATAAAATATAAAATGTAAAAAAGTTAACAACATTTCGACACATTTGCACAGAGTTGTGCGAGGGAGAGAGAAAGGAAGAGGGAGGCTAAGGGGCTGGAGTAGGCAGCAGGACCTGTCGGAAGCTCTGCGATGTTGTGTATCTGTTTTCCGCTTTGGCGAGAGCGAGAGAGATTGGAGTAGCGGAAGCTGTGGCACACTTTTAGGCCAAGTTTTCGACAAAGTTGGCGCAAAGTTTACTCCAGGAGTTGCAACATTAACGCGGTTATCTATAATTTACACGCACACAGGGCATGTCGAGCATGCCGAGCGGTTTGCCTGATTCTCGGATGCACATTTATTGGGCCGTGTCGAGCGTCTTTAATGTGTGTCCTGCTTTTGGTGGCTCTCTTCTCTGCCCCGCAATAATATTAAAGCAAAAAGCAAAACACAAAAAAATATCTGACTCTCCAAGATTAATTGCCTTGCTTTGTCGGGGTTCGTTTCAGGCAAATATATTTGGTGCCGAGATTTATGTGGCTTCATTGCGTGCCTCCTGCCCCTGCTCCCTGAGGTTCCCGCATGCCTGTGCCATCCCAGTGGCTTTGGCCTCGGCCAGGGCCAGCAAGTTGTACGAACATTTGGTCTAACAATTAAACAAGTTTTGCCCCGCAGGACGAGCCTGACATTTTTATTGTTGTGGCCGCCATCGACCAAATGAATATTTAATGTGCTTGCAGCTGTCTACTGCCAGCCACTGCCAGCCGAACTCCCACTGGCCTTCGTCGCATCGATATAACAGCAAGTTCAATGTCAAATCCAACTAAGCCACGCGGCGTATGCGCAACATTTTGTTATTCTTCTACTTGGCTTTTGCTTTTTGTTTCGTTTGTTTCTGCTGGCGTTGCCTTTATTTATAGAGTCAATAATCGAAGCACAACAACGAATGTTATTTATGCTCATTATAAATGAATAGTTGCCTATGTATATATACTGGTATTCCGTATATTTCTTGATTAGCTACCTCTAATAGCTGGTTAATCACTGCAGAGAATCGACTTTATTAATTAGTTGTAATTGGAATCTGGAGTGAGTATGTGGGCGAGTGAGCAGTTGCCTTTGCATAGAAATTTCAGTCAATTATTTAGGACAAAAGAAAATAGAGCAAAATAGTTCCAAATGCTGATGATTGTTGGGATTTTCAGCCTCATCTATCAGACCTTCTCGTATATAGTATACACTGCCTTAACAATTGCTTAAGCAAGAATATTTTTCGATAACAAAGCACAAAGTAATTTCTGTTCTTTATGGGCTCAGCGTCTCAGAGCTTTATCAACAGATTTTTTGTTGAAGAGCTGTCAAGATTTCATATTTCATTTGACAAAATGCTTGAAATTGACAGGCCAAGAATCAACAAAAGCAAATCAACAGCAATTTGTGCTGGCAGAAGCGAATAAATCGAAAAAGAGAAAACAACAATTTCGTTTCGTTTTTTGTTTTGTTTTTTTTCTCCCTCTGTTATTGTTGTGGATGGGCTCATGGGATAGGTCAGTGAAATGTTGGCCATGTCACGGCCAGAAATACAAACAGAAAGCAGAAATCAAATAAATTGAGTGGGCAGCACACACACACTCACACTCGCACATAGACTTTCCCAATTAGATACCGCTGCAATGGGCGTGGCAGACAAAATGACTTGGAACGGGGGTCAGTTGAACATTTGGCCTTTATGTTAATTTCTGCCCGCTTTTCAGAGCTGAGCATTATGAAAAATTGTTCAAGTGCAACAGCAGCAGCAACAACAACAACAACAGCGGCAACAACTACAATAAAGTCAGCAAAAAAAAAAAAAAGAAAAAATTCATGAAACGTGCCGTGATTTAAATTTTCTGTGACGTTGGCCACAGCCGAACTGCCAAAGGGGAAAATTCAATTAAAATGCACAAAGCCAGCGTCTCGCCAAGTGCACACGCCTCCTGGCCACGCCTCCCGCTGTCTCCGCCTCTGTAAGTGGTTGTGTGCTCACGTATGTGTATCAAAAAATGCTTAAACTTAAATTGAATTTGTTATTAAACCAATTTCGTTTGGCCATAAAGCAATTTGCATGCAAAGCTGAAGCCGTTGCTGCAGCTGAATCTGCTCCCAACCCCCTCTCGCGTCCCCCCTCTCGCTTTCTTTCCAAAACTAAGTTGACATATCCATAACCACACCAGCTGTCTCCCTCTCTCTCTCTCTAGCTCTCTCTGTCTATCTTCTCTCTTCAAAATATGCGCTGAGTTGGCACCACAAATCGCGCAAATTCCACTGACGCTCAAGTTGTCAAGCTCAAAATTTGCCGCGTTGCTCATACGACGCGTTGTCCGACCAACCGCAAGCCGAGCCCTCGCACCCCGACCCACCGCCCATCGTCATCCTGTGCAAACCGAAAATTTTTCATAAAAGCCAAACGCAATGCTATTTCGCATAAACATGCAAATTTCGCACCATTGTATTTGCTAGTTGTGCTCCACTACCAGCCTCCCACCCCTCTAAAGTGGCCGTTGCCGACCGCCCCTACCACCCCTACACCCTTACACACTGAACTGCACTTTGCCCCAATGAGTAATTTGCATGTAAATACATTTTGCCGTTTCTGATACTCCTTGTTTGCGAATTGAATTAGTGGAGCGGGCATATCATAAGGGTAGTCCCTTCAATATAGAAAAAATACCATATATGGAATAATATGTTATAGTATTTATTTAATATTATAATTACTATATATAGCTGAATTTTGAATTTTGTTTTATGATTTGGAAATTTTATTATATTTAATATTATTTATTCCATAATATATTAAAAAAAATATTTAAATTATAACAACTGATATATTTGAACAACAAAACTAAAAATATATAAATAAATAAAAATATATACAAAATAAAAATAAATGAAAATGTACTACAAATATTTATCATAATTTTTATTTATTTTTGATTTATTTATTAATTTTTGTCAGTCAAGTATATGATTTTTATTTATTTAGAAAAAGTAATGAAAAATATAATAAACATTCGTAGTAAAAATTTAAATATATTTTTTAAATTTTAAAAATATGTTCAAAAATATTTACAGAATTTTATCTTTGAGTAGATCTCATTGTTTATTTCTTTAACTCTTTAGAAAAGCTTCGCAGCAGAGCTCAAAATAAACAAATTTTATTTTCCTATATAATTAAGACAAGCTCTAATCACAGTTGCCTTCCTTATCTATAGGGTATCTGCGGCATGTCATTCTGATAATTCATATTTCACGATCTTTGTTTTCAGTTTCATTTTCTTTTGCTGCTGCTGTTTAGTTTTTGTTCATGAACTTCAGCAACGTGCTGCTGGCAAACAGAAAATGTTGTTCACAAAGCGGCGGCATTGTTGAAGATGTTGACGCTGATGACGGGGCTGAAAAGTGGGTGAGTGGGGGTGGCTAGAGTACGGGGTGGCTACGGGGCTGGGCGGGGTGTGCAGAAACGTGGCTGTCAAGTAGCTGACTAATATTTTTGTTAACTTGCAAATTGCTGGCTACACCAGAAACAGCAATCCGAGTGGAACTCGCAGTGTGTGGGTGTGTGAACGAGTATATATATGTGTGTGTGTTTGTGTGCATGTGTGTGTGAGCACCCACACAATAGTCATTCATTCAGCTCTGTGCTCGAATTGCATTGCGAGCCTGTGGTTTATGGCAACATTTTTTAACAGCGAAATTTTTAACAACATTTTCAAATTTACATAAAGCAATTTCTGAGAAAAACACAAACAGCTAAAAAGCAAAAGCAAAACAGAAATAATAAGAACAACAACTGGAAACAAGCACATGTCGCAGTCCCTGGGAAATTTCTCAGCGTAATTATTCACTTTATACATTAAGCATTTGTCGGCAATCGAACGGAACGCGGCAAATGCAATTTCAATTGAAATATTAAATGACACGTGCCTGGCATATTGAATGCACTCGTGATTGACTTTTGTGGGTGTTTATGAATCACAGCAAGTGCTTAATTAATTTCGATTCTTATGACATAAGCGACAACTGGCTGCTGTTTGCATTTGACAGCGAGGTTTTCGAGTGCATTTTCTTATGATTGTCTAGTTAATTGGAAAATATTTTGAATTAGCGCCGCGCAATGCCGGTTATTTGCTGCTAGTTAACATTATTTAAGTTGCGCCTGCAAACAGCGCAATTAATTTAAGCAATGTGCGCAATGTTTTCAAAACTCTGATAAAGAAATATTTTTTTAAATTATTATATTTTGACTGCGCAGTCGAAAGAGGGAAATTCGCAACAATAAAACTTGAAGCTCTACTCTACAAAGATCGACTAAAAAGTAATCAAAATATTTATTATATTGCAAAAATATATTTTTCCCTTTTTATTCAATTAATTAATTTATTTGTAAATTTATTACTCAATTTTTTAAAATTAATTTATAAAATATATTATTCAAAATAAAATGTTTTAACAAATTTTTTAAAATATATTTTATGATGCACAATTATAATTTGTTTTTCTTATCCAAAAATCGTAAAAAAATCGAATAATATTTTGAGCTTCAACTTCCACCTTCTAAATACATATCTCAAATATCAGCAGCTGTCAAAGAGGAACTGCGACAAGAAGCCCCAAAAAAATAAAAATCTTCATAAAAATCATGTAAAGAGAAAAGTTGCACAAAGAAATAAAGTTGAAGAATCTCAAAGTATTTTTTAAGTTTCTTAAGGGCTTCGCCAGCTTGAGTAATTGTGTGCGCAAACTGCCAACTCATGGCGATTACATGACTGAATGGGCAATGGTATGAGAGGAGAGGGAGAGGAGCAGAGCTGGCAAGGACTCAATAGAGGCGATGAGTGCGCCAAATGCTCAAGTGGATGAGCCACAAGCCAGGGGAGAGACAAATTGAGAGACACAAGCCAAAAAGCTGCAAAGCCAGGCAAATGGTCAACTAAATTCAATTGCTGTGTGGCTGGGCCAAATCGATTTGGCAACTCGAGTGGCACCTTGCAACCAATTGCTGCAACTGTTGCAGCTTCGCATTTTTATTATTATTTCTCGTATTATGGGAAATTTCAGTGGCTCACAACTCTTGATATTGGCCATGTAACCTGCTCTACTTAACTACGCATTTAAATCAAATTCCCACTCGCTGCTGCAGCGCAACAAGTGGCACTCAAAGGGTGCCACGCCCCGTCGCCTGCGCCCGCGCCCGCCTGAACTAAATAGTTGTGTATGCTGTGGAAAATTGCCTCCGGTTTGCCGCTAGCGTGTTTCACTGCATTTTACCATGCTTTTTTCTTGTTTAGCATTTTTTCTGTCTATATTTTCCTTTTAGCTTGTTTTCACACACAAACACAATTTGCATTTTTGTTGCTGCACATGCAACGGGTGTGATTAACTACTTCCCTTTGTGGAACAGGAATTGGCTTATGCCACACTTGGTTAGCTTCAGATCCCAATTGCCGTTGACACCCGAGCTGACTGTCGTTGTTGTTGCTGCTGCTGCTGTTGCTTAATTGTTGTGTAATATAAGAGTAGAGTAAGTCTGCTTGTGACAGCACAGTAAGTTATTGGATAAGCTGGGAGTTCAGAGAGAAGAGAGAAGAGGTCGATTTTGAGGCAGCTGAAGAAAAGGGTTAATGGCTCAAATCTAACATATAAATAAATCAAATAAATTTAAAAATCATATTTCTATTATAAATGATTAAGAAAATATAAATATTCAAAAGAGTGAAAGTTTTTTTCAATATGATCTCACGCAGAGACAAGAAAAACAATAAAAGTCAGAGTTCATTAAAGGTTGCCTAATAATATTTTCAAACAAACTCCGATGAAAATATATAATGAAAAGCGTGAACAATAAAAGTCTTACGATTTCAATTCAATTGCTTTAAGATTTTTAATTCTTTTAATAAATAATCTAAAAGATATTTCCGATTCAAGTCTCTCAAATCGTGCTGCGAAGCTGAGCCATTCATCTCAACTCAAGCAATTCGTGATGAATGATGAAGTACCTTAATTGTTTTTCTTCTTGATTTGTTTACACTCACGAATCGAATGAATAAATATTGAGTAGTTCGTTTGCGCACACTCAACACTCGCATCTGCATACCAGAGGCTATAATAAACACATTAGTTGATATCCATGGCTCAGCTGCTCTTCAGAGCTTCACTTAAGGCACATCGACGTTTAATTAACGCTCTAAAAGCAACAATTTGGGACTCCATTTAAGTGCATTACCATTTTGAAGTGGACGTAATTGCTAACTGAAATGTTATTAAATGGGAGCCAGACATGGACGTAGACGACACACGGCTGAAAGTGCACTCGAAAGTGCTCAGACTTGAACAGGTCTTAAAAGATAGTTCGCATTTAAAGTTGGCTTGTTGTTTGCTCGCATTGTCAGCTGAAACAGTTAAATGCATTTCTTGGTTTTTATCTGAGGTTGATCTCAGCTTGACAGCCGGTCAATATTATGCTAAATGACATGCAAATATAGGGCAAAAGTAATGTTGATTGCAAATGAACTTTAGGTTAATTGCTTTTTATACCCTGTAAATTAAAAGTGTTATAAGGTGAATAAGAAAATATAAATATATGCTTGTTTGTGTGCCAGAATTTGTTTCTTTATGAGACTATATAATTATATCTATATCATAATATTTATATCTTTATCATATATTATATTATATATTACTATACCATATATTAATGCTCAACTGCAGGGTATTTGTAAGTCTGAAATCTTGTATTGAAAATATTTGTTTGCATCTTTCAGTCTTCTGTAGACACAATAATATTGTGTTTAGTTATCAAGCAAAGATTCGACTGGCTGGTGAGCTTATCTGCCTTGAGATTTAGTACCAGATATTTGTGGGAATTCATCAACTGATTCTATTTACCTAGAAGAGCAACGAAATACCTGAAGTGAGGCATACCTAAGACATACCACAAGGTTGACTTGCAGCTTAGCCCTACCTAAGTGAGTTCGATAAAGTCTTAAAATACCTATGGGAAATTTTGTTGATAATGCACAGACGTGTGGGCATTGCTTTGGATTGGCCGAAAAGTAGGATAATTTCGAGGGTAATTACGAGCAAAGGCATATACGAAGCACTAGGTAGAATATCAGTTTCTATATATAATATATATTTTATATAAATATATTTATATATACATAGTTAATACAATTAAGTGCTACATTTATTTTGGATTCAAATATTTAATATTTAATATTTTTTTCTTAAGAAAACAACTTAAAGCACTTTAACATAAAGTAGAGTATTTAATCTTCAGCAAAGTGGAGTATCAGTTCTTGTTTTTCATCATCAGCGTAATTATATATACTTATATATAAATATAAATATTTATATACTTGTTGCTTGACTTGGGCTGTGCTCGCTGCTCGATCCAGACAATGTCCAGACAGTTGTTATTAAACGCTGCTCCTGGTCACAGACAATTTTCGCTGCAAGGTCAGCATGACGTTGGCCCTGCTCAGAGAGAAACCTGCCAACTTTGGCACAGCTCGCAGGAAGCAGAACAATAAAAAGTCGTCAGGTCCAGTT
The DNA here is from genome assembly GCA_035046225.1 of Drosophila pegasa. NCBI lineage: Eukaryota > Metazoa > Arthropoda > Insecta > Diptera > Drosophilidae > Drosophila > Drosophila pegasa. The sequence goes on along the minus strand of JAWNOD010000473.1, from coordinate 183,020 downwards.
TGAGCTTCTTGCTAATACCCAAGATTTTGGTTGCTATATAGCAAGATATAGTATATAAAATTAATTTATTATATTGCTCTTATCACCACGAGAGATGATGTGCAATGGCCGAGTGAGACAGAGATATGTAAACAAAAATTGCCAAAAATTTCGAAGCAGCGCGAAGTGATGCGGATGCTGATACAATATGGCAAGAAGCAGAGGCATCTGGTACAGCTACTGCTGCATAAATTACTATCAGGAGGCAGAGACAGGGCTCATTATCAGCCAGACAGAGAGCGAGCAGAGAGAGGCAGCAAAAAAAGAGAGGGAAAGAGGGACAAATGCAGAGGTAAGCAGAGAAAGAGAGAGAATGAGATAAGTGGAAGGGCGATAGCATCTCAGTTGCCGGCTTTGGTTTCTTTTTCTTGTGTTTCTCACATTTTTTGTATGTTTTTGGTCAGACGACGTTGACTTGCTGCCCAGAGGAAGAGACGTGACTTTCGATTTCCACTGGATGAGAGTGAGTGCCACAGGCGCAACCTGTCATAATTATCGCCGGGCTACGCACTCAGTCAGTCCATCAACGTCTGCGTGCGCCTCAACATGTGGCTGCTGCTCCCGATCATCGTCTACTCGGCGATCTTTCTGTATGTGCGACACATCTACAGCTACTGGCGGCGCAAGCGCTTCCCGAGCGAGCACACCTCCCTGTCCTGGCGGTTTCTCACGCTGGCCTACCAGCGCGAGTTCCGGCACGTGGAGGCCATATGTGAGGCCTACCAGCAAGGGCACGATCGTCTGCTCGGCATTTACTGCTTCTTTCGACCCGTGCTGCTGGTGCGGCACCCGCGGCTGGCCTTTACCATTCTGCAGCAGTCGAACGGGCACTTCAACGAATCCAAATGGGACTATGTCAAGGGCTACAGACGCTTCAACCTGCTGGAGAAGCTGTCGCCTATGTTCAGCACAAGCCGCTTGTGCTCCATGTTCGACAATGCCCAGCATGTGACTGACTACATGATGCAGTACTTGGCCAACAGGGAGGAGCAGGGTCAGCTGCAGTTGGATCTGCAGCATCTGATGAGAATGTAAGAGGAATGCTGAACCTAGCCGAAGCTCAAACTTTAATGTTTCCTCTTTCAGCTATGCTGTCAACATCATGGGCAATCTGGTCTACGGCTTGGACGTGAACAACTTCGTGCAGCGGGATCATGTACTCAACCGCTATGTGCAGCATCCCTCGCAGTACGGTGGACTGCAGTCGTTGTGAGTATCCAATTGCAAGCCATATACAACACGACTAATCAAAGGATTGTGCTCAGCACGCTGAGAGGCTTGCCACAGAAGTCCTCGCTCACCTATCGCCTCGTGGACATCATTAAGCACAATGTGGAGCTGCGCGAGGAGAGCGGCGTCATACGCAAGGACATGCTGCAGCTGTTGGTCAAGTTTCGCAACGGCAACGATCTCAGCAGCGACAAGTGGCAAGTCGAGCATGCCATCGGTTAGACAAGCAACGAATTCCCTTGTCCCTTGTTATAGCTAAAGTTTGTTCCGCTTTGCCACTTGCAGAAGAGGACAAGCTGATGTGCATCAAGCGACTAACCCAGGTAGCCGAGCACTTGATGCACTCTGCCCTGGACAGCATAGCCTCGACCATAACTCTGACGCTCTACGAGATTGCCCAACAGCCGCTGATTGTGGAGAAGCTGCAGACGGAGATCAAGGAACTCACTTTAAAGGATGGCCAACTGGCTTACGATCAACTGCTGGAACTCAAGTATATGGATATGTGTGTGAAAGGTGAGTGGGATGAGGTGGGAAGAGGTAAATTACTTAGGGATGAGGTGATGTACTTGAGGTGAGAATAGAGCTGTCAGAGATGCAGCAGTGGATATGTATAGAATTTAATGATCTAGCTACCAGTTAGGATATCTTCCTTAAGAGATCGAGCTACATCTTGAAGAGGATACTTGAGCAGCATCACAATAAGCAGCTGAGTTATATTGCAAAATAACTGCGTACTTTGTTTTTATCAAAGCAGAATGCCAGTTGGAAATAGTTTTACATTCAAATAACAGCGTACCTTGATCTTGATCTTAATCGCCTTGGAATTTCCCTTTGTTCCCATTATAATCCTCTAAATTATCGTCCTTTTAGTGTAGAGCACTTTAGCATTATTTCCCTTTACATAATTTCCCTTATTAAATCCCCGAATTATTCTCAAAAATATCTTTCAGTACTTTGATTCTACTTCGTCTTTAAAATATCTCAAAAATATTATATGGTTATTGAACTTCTTCGATCCGATGCGATCATAACAAATCGAAGTTTTAGCTTTAAAAAATTATTTATTCATCAGATATTTGCTTCACCTATAAAGTAAAGCAATCTTCATATTCCGTACTCCATTAGCGAAAAACCTGCCTTAGCTGCATTGCAGCCTTAGCCTGCTCTTAGCTAGCCACCTCAAGTGTTGACACGAGACTTCCTGTTCGCTCAATTTCACCAAGCTGCCTCAATCCGGACTTAATGCTCCAACTGTTCTGCTCCACAGAAACGCTGCGCAAGTATCCGCCGGTGCCCATAATTGAGCGTGTCTGCCGCAAGAGCTACACGGTGCCGGGCAGCAAGCTGAGCATTGGCGAGGGCAAGACGTTGATGGTGCCGCTGCTGGCCATACAGCGCGACGACAGATACTTTGGCGAGCCACTGAAATATAAGCCACTCCGCTTTCTGCACGACAAGCCCAACGATGGCCAGCAGTGCCCTTCGGCCTTTGCGAGCTTCGGCATAGGCGCCGCCCAGTGCGTGGGTAAGTGAGGAACACTTCAGAGGTGGGCAAAAACTAACAGCATTTTCCGTTCGCAGCGCAAAACTTTGCCAAAATGGTTATTAAGCTGGCGCTGGTTAGGCTGCTGCAGCACTATGATCTGGAGCTGGATGCGAGTGCCGAGGTGGAGGTCTCACACCTGCCGGCGCCATTTATAAGCTCCCCGGACGGACTGCAAATCCAGCTGAAAGCGCGTGAAATTCTCAGCCAGAGCAATTATCGCAAGAGTTCAATTTAGAAGCGAATTTAATTTATGCAGCACTTGACGTATTTTCCCTAATTTTGTTCTCTTATTTTTTTATTTTTATAATTTTCCAACACTTCATTTAAGCATTGTGCTGCTCGCTGTGAGCACCTAAAAATATGCCATAAATAAAAGCAGTAAATTATGGCTTGAAATTGGGCTGTTCTTGTTGTTGTTGCTGTTGTCGCTGTCTGTTTATTACGCTTCGTTAGCTGTCGCATGTGGAATGCCAAAGGTCCTTGGTCCTTGGTCCTCGGTCCTTGTGTGCGAGTCGAACACACGCGGCGTATACGCGACGCCGTTAAATTAGACATTCAATGTGTTTGTTGTTCTGCTGCTCCGCTGCTTTGCTGCTGCTGCTGCTGTGGAAAACTCATCAAGCGTAAAAGACATGTTCAAGCACATGAGCTTATCATTAAATTTGATTTGCTTTATCGCCAATACACATGACATGCGGCATTGTGGCATTGTCTGATTGGAGCCGAAATGGAAATCGGCAAAGGTCACACAGAGAGAGACGGAGTGTCGCCCCGTCCCGTTGGCCATCCCACTTAGCCGGCCACTAACGAGGCCACAATTAGGCCGCATTATGAACTCATTTATCAAGCTGGCAGAGGATGAGATAAAAGCTAATACAGATGGCCATTGCAATCAGTGCAAAGCATTTTGCAAACTCTATAGCCACGTCTTAGCAGTCTCTTCCGCTCCTGCTCAATCTTATGGCCTGGCATTAAATTAATTGTGCTCTGTGGGTGACCAGCAGGCAGGCCAGAGTCTAGACTATGAACTTGAGCGAAGGCACAGCGGGCAGTGGGCTGCTTGTAATGAGCCGGAAATTGTATTTCTGCCATCTAATGGTAAACGAATTATTAATTGCGTATACGCCTAGTGAGCCGATACGGGCCCGAAAATAATTGACGCCATTAAAGTGAACATAAAATAAGTAAAAGGCGTTGCAGAGCATTCGATTAAAGAGCTCTACTAGTTGCACTTAAATAATCTTTCAACAAACTTCTTTCAATTAAAAATCTTTTAAAGTATCTCAGAGTAACGTATCTCAGTTTTTCTTGTCTCCAGCTAAACCAATCAACTTTGGTTCGCTTCGTCAGCAGTGTATACAAAATTAAAGGGCTCACTGAATACGTGAGTTTTGACTCGAACAACGACAACGACAACGACAGGCAACTGAAGCCATCAGCTCTTCACATGCACTGACCCAGTTGCTACATGTCGAGGCACCGAATATAAATTGCTTGGCAGATTCGCAACAAGATTTCCTCGTAGATTTGTCCAGGCCTCCAGGGAGACGGGTGTCAAAAAAGAGAAAAAGAAAATAGAGTGCGCTGTGCAGGCAGCCTGCCGCTCGCTGCCATTGTCCTGGTTACATTTAAATATTACACATTGCATATTAAGTGGTCAAAAAGGGCAGCCGCCCACCCCCGCCACGCCCCACGCCCCTTGTTAAGCTTTAAGCGCGCGCGATACAAAGCAGTCGACGCGGCGTGAAATATGCGAGCGCATAAAAATTTCATTTGCATACTAGAGCGAGAGGGAGGCGGAAAGAGGGAGGACAGCGTGAGAGCGAGAGCGAGAGTTCGAGTCAACCCAGTGGCATAAATTAAGAAATATTTCTCTCTGGGCGACATTTGACATGGAGAAATTACTTAAGTGTTTGCTAATTTTTTATGTAAATTGTATTTTTTAGCTGCTTTTTTAGCGTGTAATTGGCATGTGAAATACGCGCTGAAAGAGAACCCCAATTAGCAGCATATTTACTTACCATAATTCAAGATTTTAGCTGGGCTCTGCTACAAATGTGAGCTGAAATGGAAAAGGGAAACACAAAATATTAAATATTATTACGATTCACATCGAATTTTCTTAATTAAATATCAAGTGTTTATTTATTTTTTTTAGTCCCGTGTAAACAAGTCAATTTGTTATTGAATTCAATCTGTAAAAGTTCATTACTGCAGTTTGTTATTGAACTTTAGGCAAAGTTGGAAAAAAAATGTTTCAATGAAAACTTGAACGGCTTTTAGGAGAGACAACAAGCGCCAAAAGAGAAAGATACTAAAAACAAACAAGTTATATAGATGATGTAGAGTGAGGTCGAGTACAAAATACCCTGTAACAAAAATGGGATTATTTATACATATTTTAGGTATATTATATTAATCATATGTGAACTGAAAGGTCTACCAAAAAATACCCTGTAACAAAATTGGGATTATTTAGATATATTTTAGGCATATTATATTAATTATATGTGAACTAAAATACAATTCCAGCTGCTAAAGTCAGAGAGATACGCTAGACAAATATATCTATTGAATTTTCCACACGTTATACCCCACTTGCTCGACTTTCAATGGGTATACACGATATAAAAAATGTGACGACAAAAAACTACACGAAACTGACATGAAAGGTTATCAGCAGCGTCTCTCTTAATTAACCAATTGACATATGACTTTTGTCTCGTAGTTTGTTGTTCGGCTGCCTTTTGTTGTCATTGCTGTGAATTGTTAGACAAAAGTTGTGCAAACTTTGGGAACAAAAATTTTTATTTGAAAAGTTGTTAACAATAACTAGACAAAGCAAATTCAATATTATATAAGCAGAGAGATTAATAGCGCGCCGTAATATTTTTTTTATTAGAAATCATCTTAAGCCATATTATGTCATTATATAAAAGCTTAAATAGATACTTAAGCTTTATAAATTAATTTTATGAACTTCTCAAAGAATTTTTCATTTGGCTTCTAATGAGGCAGCTGAGCCACTGTTCAGGTTTTTGCTGAATATGAATGGAATAACTACTCTAGACACTCACTTCCCTTTTTGGGGTTCCCACTGAACTCACTTGGCTCATCTTAACTCTGAACTCTGAGCATACATATTTTGTGCATATTCACTCAACCACTTCTGTTAATTCGACACTTCACTGTGCTCGTACTCGTACTTCAAAGGCGCCCAAGCAACGACCCACGCGACCTCAGGGCTACACAGTAATAAAAATAAATAAGCGTCAGCCATTCTTTACTTTTATGCATATAGTATATATAGATATATATGTGTATGAGAGTACACATTTTATTTGTACAACAATTAAGTATTTTAAGCATATATATGTGTGTGTGTTTGTGTGTGTAAAACATTGTTATCATGCTGATCTTGGTGAGTAACTGCTAAGCAGACAAACAGAATGACAAATTGTGAGGGACAATTATTGCTGTTGTGCTCATGCTTATAGAGTATATATACAAAGCATTAAATGCACTGAAAAAAAATATAGCCAAGCCTTGTGCGTTAAGTCGAAAAAATGCTTAAGCTGAGATTGCAGTTCTTTTGTTAAAAAAAATCTAAAAATTCTTTTTTTACTATTGCAAAATATTTTTTAAAATTCTTGCACAATTTTGGAATATTTTTAAAGTTGATTAAAAATATATAGATATCACAATTGTATTCTCTAAGTGTATTCATGTCATGCACTAACTCTGTTGCTGCTTTGGATTCTTGATTCTCTGTTAACTCCTCTGGTTAGCTGAGTGAGTTTGGTTGGCTCGGGGTTGACTTTTTCAATTTGTGTTCGGCGTTGCATACACACATGTATAATTGCCACAGCAACGTGCAACGTGCAACATGCAGCCAAAGATGACGCGGCTGCTTCTTTTGATGCTGATGCTGCTGCTGCTGCTCTTGCTGCTGCTGCTGGTGCTGCGTGCAGCTGTTTTGCTGTTTGTTTTATTTATGTTGTTGGTTTGTTTGTTGGCCTGATTATTGTTGTTGTTGTTGTCACAATTGTTGCTGCTGCTGTTGCCGCTGCTGTAGCTGCTGTTCTCATTGTTGTTGCTTCTTTAATAATTGTCGCAACGGTCGCCTGCATTTGTTGCTTCTGTGTGCTTACTTATTTATATTTATGTATATTTTTATCTGTTTCCGACTTTTAATTAATTTATGTCTGCGTGTGTGTGTGAATGTGTCTCTGTATGTGTGACTTGCATTCCTCTAGGCGCTTAAACAGTGCGTTAAATTCAGCCAACAGACTTTTTACGTATGTCGGATATATGTGTATATATTGTAGTTAAAGCTGAGTACAATGTGTAATGACTTTATAAAAGTAATTAGTTTACAAATGTGAGGAGTATTTACGTTGACTTTTCTCATTTGTGAGCGATTAAGGAAATGCAGAAATAATGTCAACATTTATATTTACTTAAATAATATTTGATGATAGTATTTTGTAAATATTTATGGTTTTATTTTAGTTGGTTTCAAGGCATGTGTAATAAAAGTATAAAGTATTAACATATAAAATTGTCTACGATATATATTTTTATTAGATGCATGTATAATATTTTCAATATCCTTTGTAATATATAATTTAATATATCCTTTGTAATATATAATTTGATGCTCAAGAAGAAGAAATTCTAAGGAGTCGAAAAAAAAACCTTTTCTTCCTTTTTACAATTTAAAATTTTCTTAAATTTTTTTATGTATGCTGTGAAGCTCCTCTTCAAAATTAGTATTTTCATAACAATATATAAAAGTCACATATTATAAATATATATTATAAATATTAAAATTACTTATTTTTCCTTTTACTACTCTCTCTCAACTACAATAAATTTGGATTTATTGTTGGTAGTTAATAAAACCAATATTAACAAAAAAAAGCTTTGCATTATCTACTTGATATGATATCCTTCTTATCTAAATACCTATATATATATCTATAAAAACCATTGCTTTTACTTACACCCATATCTTCACTGAACGCAACTGTACTTTTTACGCTTTTTTTATTATACGCCAAATTAGCACAGTTATTAAGCGTAATGCAATAAATTGTTACAAATTGTGATTTATACGCGTCGTAAATACAGTGGAAACTGTTGCCAAATGCGCAAAACTTTCAATTGAATTATGGGCGAGTGTGGGCGTGGGGGCGTGTCGGGTCGGGCAGAGATCTCAATGCGATTATAATGATAATTAATTATGCATTTCAATTCATTAAATTAGCACGCACGCACAAATTACAGCGAATTGTGGACTTTGCATAATCTCGTGCTAATGCCGCGGCAAATTCAATTGTATTTCCAGATGGCCAATAAAATGGTTAGCTATTGCTTGTTGTTGCTGTTGTTGTTGCTGTGCATAAATTAATGTACACATCATTTACACCTGTGGGTGTGTGTGTGTGTGTAAATTATGAATTTCAATTTTAAACAGATTTACGGATAAACTGTGCGCGCTTAGCTGAATGAAATTCATGGATTTTTTTTTTTTTTTGGTACGTGTGCGTTGCCAAAAATATACGAAAATTCCATAAAAGGCCAAGCCACACAATGTTCTGTTGCTGCTGCTGTTGTTGTTGTTGTTGTTGTTGTTGTTGTGTTTATGGTTTTTATTCTTATATTGCCTTTCATGTGACAAACTTGGGCAATTTCCGTGGCACGGAAATGTGAGCAATTTAATTCCTTACTTCCATCTATTTTTGCACCCTCTAACAGTGGGTATTCATAGGCAGTCGCTTAATATGGAATACGCTATCGAAGCAGTAGAATCAGCTGAGTCAGGCATTAGGCCATGTTGATGAGAAAATATATATTTATTTTTTATGAGAATGTTGATGAGAAAATATATATTTATTTTTTATATTCCAAAAATTTTCTAAAAATTCATTTTAATTATTATAAAGAAATCTGAGTTCCTTTGAAGTCCCTTAGAATTTCTCTCAAATTTCAGTATCTAATTTCAAAAGAGTATTTCCTTTTCGTTTTGCTTTCTTTCGTCCTGCTCAAATTAAAGCAGTTGGAACGACATCTTTTTGGTCGCGTCCAAGCAGAAGCTGTTCGTGTTCTGTTGCTTGTACTTGATGGTCGTACTTGAGGGCTTAGATCTCCCCACAGAGTTGATAATTTTCTGGTTGAGTTGGGCTCGCTGGCGCGTTTGCGGTGCTAACAACTTCACTTGCTGTTGCTTTTAATTAGAATCAGACAAACTTGCCACAATATGCGAGAGCTCGCGCCAAGACTTCCCACAGACTCGCCTCAAGATAATTTTTGCCGTGAAAACATAAATTCAACTTGTTTTTATGCACACGCATACACGCACAGACCATTACACACGCACACACACATTTTTGGGCAGAGCTTCCATTTCGGGTGGCAGCTCACTCCAGCCTTCAATGTACATTGAGATTTTCTTGGAAAATTAACAGCACTCGTGGCTTTGATTTATCGCGATAAGCGGATGCGTGTGCATGTTCTACATTGTTGTTGTCTATGTTGCTGCTGCTGCTGCTGTTGCGTGTGTGTTTTGGATAGGGGGGGACAACAGTGGAGCCATGGGGCATACAGCTTTTGACAGCACGTTGTCTGCCTCTCATAAACATATGTATGCAGATTGACTTTGACTTGGATTAGATTAACGCAGCTTTCATCAGAGAAAACGGATATAAATAGGAAATCCTAACCCTGGAAAATAGATCGAATTTTATTTTAATCGAAGTAAAAACCTGAAGTCCTGGCGACATATCTCAGACTGTCAAGCGCTCAGATAACTACGAAACTTTAAGGACAGTTTGTTTTTCAGTTGAGCAGCAAGTCCAGCAATTCTCAACTTTAGTTTGCTTAGTTTTCAGGTAGCTAGCACTGCAAACTCCCAACTTTACGATATTCGGAGCTTGTATAACTTTTCAGCAGCAATATGTGTGTACGAGCTCCCAAATAAAGTCAAGTTTTCAACAACAATTGGAAGATTGTCTTGGCTGCGCTCCGCTCACACACATCGCTGCACTTGAGATGCAGTCAAACTTATCAGCAGCTGAACATGGCAAGTTAGTGCTGTCGCTGAAGGTACAGTAAATATTGTCGTATACTCAACGACCTAACGATACACACTGCTAGCTGCTTACGATGCGTCTGCGGTTATGCAAGTAATCTCCGAGCCGGGCTAACTTCAATTTCTAATTGCCAATGCTCGCCCCACAAAGCGAACCCTACTCGACATTGTTGCAGCACCCCCCGAATGACCCTTCAACATTTCCCTCCATTGTTGTTACGTTTCACCAAACCAGAAGGTTGCCGGCAAGAGGCGTTCACCTACCGAACTCCCCCTCACAACCTAATCAAATGTTACATAGAGCCAGCAATTTTTATTGTTGTTGCCGCTGGGCCACAGCTACGACTATATTTATACTCTGCTTGCTACGTACAAAATAGAGGGAGCTAACTGCATATGCTAAGCAATACACTGGAAAAAAACTAGGATTATGCAGTGGAAATTCTTATTTTGTGGGCTCCGCTTTAGAGTTTGCTTTAAATAAATTTATTTTATTGTTTTATTTTTTATTTTTTTATTGTTGCTTCAGCTATATATATCTAGCATATTGAAGAGTTTTAAAACTGAATTTTAAGATTTTCTTTAATAGAGATATAATCAAAGAACTTTAGGTATACACTGAGCTATTATAGCTTGTTAGAAGTCTATAATATAGTCTCAAATATTTTTTATATATTTTATTACAGTATTCATCAGGAGTAGAATTTGAACTTGATTATATGCTGTTAGATTTAATTAAATAGATTCATTTATACAAAATCTTTAGGTCTATAAAAGATAGAATTTAATGCGTTATAAAAAATATAAGTATGATTACTGGTGTGGGCTGAGAGAACTGTTAGAATAATGATGATGTCAAAGGTATTCATTATGGAAGTGTGTGATTATTTTTAAAAGTAAATGTATGGTTTGGCAGTTGGTTTAATTGTGTTCACTTTTAGAATTCATTTTAATAGAGATGTTGTATATACTTAAGTTAATAAAACCACAATTGAGTCTATAATGATGCAGTAGATATATTCATACATATATCTTAGGTGCAGTAGATATATTCATACATATATCTTAGATATTGAAAAATAAAACTGATATTTTCTATCTTAAAATTTAATATATTACCTAACATATATCTATTTCGTATACATGTTTATTTTTTTCTAGTTTAATTACCCTTTCTTTCACTTCTTTTACACAATTTGTTTACTTCTTCTCATTCTTCAAAACTACCGACAATTCTCTTAAGAAATTCTTATCCTAATTCAAGCACAATTCACTCTTAGTCACATTACTTGTACCATCAACACCCGTTAGTAGTAATAGTAATTAAAACTCTTTTGATTTCAAAGACATCCATGATTTGCTCTTGCATTAGCAGCCTGCATTAGCTCTCAATCATCAGTCATGTTGAGTCAGTTATTTGCTTGCGCCTCCATGGACGCATTGCAAGTGTTTGCCTCGGCGCAAAACTGGCTTTAGTTAGGATTAGGAAACGCTTCTCGCTGTGTATATGTTGCGGGCACATATGCTGTCGCCGTTGATGTTGTCATTTGGTCGCTTTTGTTTGGGGGGCCTGTAGGTGAGCTGGCCCCATTGATTTGATGTGCGCGCCAAAGGCAGTGTTGCTGTCGAGTGGAGGGGCTTTTGGCGCTATTTGTGCATGGCTCCATGTATCAACTTTAACTTTATTTACGTGCTTGATTAGAAGCCGGCGGCAGGGTCTCATATAACTGCGTTTGTGTGCGCGCGTTGTCTATGGCGCTATCAATCCCGCTGGCGAGCCGCCCCCCATTTAACACCTCTAGCCCGAGGGGGAGGCGGGCTTTGGGCCCGTCTATTGTTATGAGGTATCCCAGGCGCTTATCATTGTGCAAGCGCAACTTAATTGAACGACATTTGACACAATTTAAGAGTTGAGTTTGTCGCCGGCTTTTGTTACTCCATTTCGCCGCCTCGCCCCAAATTAGTTTCACTTGTCTCTGCGGCGCAAATCCCACGCGAAATTGCGCATCATCAGGCGGCGGCAATGTGAAATGTGAGAAAGGGGAAATTGAGTTAGACTATTACGGGCTTTGTAGGTCGTCTGACATGGAAACCCAAAAAAAACTGAAAAAAGCAGAGGCCCTACTCGGGCCTAGATTAGTTGCATGTGCTGAAGAAGGCAAATGTCATGCCGCCATAGCTGTCGCCGGCTGCTTTCCACTGATTGCAAAGCCCCATGCCGACAGTTGCGAGTGGAGGAGCTTTTCAGTTGGCACTCGAGCAGCAGCTGCTGCAGCAGCTGCAACTCCAATTCAGCAGCTCTTAAGCTTGCCATTTGCAACATGCAGCAGGCAATCCGAAATGTTGTCAATGCAACTTCAGCAGAAAGTTCACAGCCAACGAAAGGGTCGAGCAGGGCTCTTCCTGCACCTACTTGCGGCTTGAGTTATGAGCGAGGGCGCAACGGGCGAGCGACCGACGTCAGACAAATGAGATGAAACTCTGCCAGCAGCTGAGCCACAGCAGCAGCACCAGCCGGCAAAAGGGCAGGAGTTGAAAGGAAAATGCAGCACATCAAATGAGTTACTATATTATTATTTGGGGCCACAAACTGAGCTGCTCCTGTTCAAACTGCCAGAGAATTGGCAAATATTTTGTGATATGGGGAAACTGCTGCTGTGTCCACACATACAAACTGGAATTTGCACTTTTGTCTTCTTCAATAAATGATGAAGCATGCAACTATGTAAATCTCGTTATAGAAAGTGCATATTTTCTTAAATAGAAAATATTATTTAAAATATTATATTATATAAGACATATATATACAGCTTAATTCCGCTCCCATATATTTTCTGTTATAATATTTCTCAGTCGACTATAAAAACTCATCCACCTTTTTTTGCCCATTCCAAATAAGGCTACATTATATATTAGCAAACTTATTCGCCTTGCCAACTAGCAAACTGTGCTTTTTATAACTCATTGCCAAAATCGATTGCTCATTTGAGCGCTCGCATAACTTCCATCTATCTCACTTCCCTTAACTGTCTTTCTCTCCTTCTCTCTCTGTAATTTAGCATCGCAGGCGGCTTAACTTTTCACGTGAATAATGCCATCAGCGGAAAAAGTTATTGTCTTACTCGCTGAACTCAGCTTCAGCCCAGTCCCTGCCCCAAGCCCCGCCCCGTGCTCCAACAACTTGCGTGAACTCCAGCCCGCTTCGTGCCACACAGTCGACTGCATGCGCTGTTTGGCTGCTATTTTTGAGCGCATCATCAGCGCCAGCGTCGTCGAGTTTATTATGCAACGCCAAAAATTTAGTGCCATTTGTTGTCAACACGATGAATGCAGCAACAACGGCAGCAACAACAACTGCAACAGCAAAGTTTTACGACAACAATGGATGAGCTCGCCACGGAGCTGGCGGGGCTGGCGTAGATTGTCAAGCGAATTGCGCTGCATTTGCGCAGTCATTGTAATGAGTTTCAAAGCAACAACAGCAACAGCAACAGCCAAGTCGAATGTTGCAATATGTAAAATTAACAACGCAGCTGCCACTGAAGAAGCTGCAGAATTTTCACAGTTTTTCCGCCCCACTCAAGTTGCTTTTGCCGGCAAGTTGTAGAAAATTTGCGCGCAGATAAAATGTTGATTTCTTTTCTAATGCTCGGCAATCTACAAAAGTCAAAAGGGGGTTAGATGTTGGAGCTGACTCAGCGGACTGTCTATCAGAGTGAAGCTGTCAATTAATAAATTCCAAATGTGATTGACTATTTCGGAAACAAGTTTGTCAAAAACTTTTCTCTTTTCCACGAAATCGACTTCAATTCTTGACCTAAGGCATCCACTTAATGGCTTTTGATTAGCATAAAAGGCAAAGACCCAGCTAAGATTGTATTTAGGGTTTGCCATGATACAAAATACTAATAGACGAGCAACTCTCTCCAAAATGCACTTATAAGAGTAGCATAAAGCTGTAAGCCTCTTCTTCGAATGCAGCTGAGTACAGGGTATTTGCTAGTCATGTCAATACCACTACTCTTAGTTGATATCAATTTGTGTATGCTGTCGTTGAAGTGTGGCAAATCATGGCCTCTGTGATTGTTGCATGCCATGGCCAACAACCATCCTGCCTGCCTACCTCCCCTCACCCCGCCTCCCCCCTCCCACTTTCAACTCCTTTCCATAGATCGACTCGGCTGCAAGTTTGTTGTTAATTGCAGTTCGCACAAGTGTCAAAAAACTCATAAGAAAAAAAAAAGCAAAACTGACGTGCAACGCATGTGAATTGGTTTGACAATGGCATTCGAATGATTGATTGATTGATCGCCTGATTGACGAACTGTTCATACAAACACTTATTTCGTACCGACATTTATTTCGTCCAATTAATGCCATAATAACAATCAAATTTATGCTAATCAAAGCCACCAATTGGCATTCAACATTTTTATAATCATTCAAATCAAATCCGAAAAGCCAAAACAAAACAGAAAGAGAGAAAAAAAATGTTCAAAATAAAAAGTGAAATTCCGTAATCTCTGGGCGCACGTTGCGGTTTTTGGGGTTTTTTTTTTGGCTTCTGAGCGCCACCGCAGCATCCACATCCATCAAGCGCTGGACACGCCAAATGCTCTACGAGATCAATGCTCGAGAAAATACAAAAAATAAATGGGGGAAAAAAAGAGTGAAAGTCCATTATGTGTGTTTATGGTCAGGCGAGAGGCGTACAAATACCAGCGACATGTGCAACAGATCGCAGAACTTTGGACACCAAACCCAAAGACCACCAAGTCGCATTTTTTTCACCAGGCATGTCAAATTGCTTACAAGATTCGTTATGTGGCGGCGGCCAATCAATTGACCACGCCCCCAAACCAGTAAACTGCGTCACATTCGTGTCTATTTTTAGTGCACATAGACAAGTGATTGATTGATTGACTGATGAGACGCCCAGTAGGCTGAGGAATACCTGAATGTGTTATTAGTGGATTAATATAATCTGATAAATATTGATTATAAATATTTATCATAAATATTTTTAAATTATTTATTATTTTTTATTTATTATTATTATTTATTTTCAATAAGTCATCTTTGGCACTGTTTACAGGGTATTTGCATATGCATTTAAATACACATTTGCACCTTTCTTAGCCTCATATATATCATATATTTACATTAATGATCTATTAATATGTATACCCCATACATTAGCTGTTTTATAGGGCATTATTGAACTTTCTTTTGACGCCCCAACCTTAACAAGCGCCCATTGTGCGGCCTTTTCTGTGACAGCAAAGGCCAGCAAAAGAGAAAAAATATTAATAATACAATACGAATACCAAAAGAAGTGTTTTTATACATAAATATATATATATATTTAATCTTTTTTTGGCAAGACCTTCAAATGTTGAAAGCGAAAACTTTGCAATTGCTGAAGATTTGAACCATTTTTCATGTCGTTGGTGGGTGAAGACAATGAGCCAACACCACCACACACCACCATCGAGTTGTGGGTGTGCATTATAAGTGTAACGGCAACGATTGTAAGTCTTTTAAGCTGCCCCTCAATCCAAGCATAAATCAGTCAATCAATCAATCAATTGACCAAACGCTAATTAGCATGCAATACACAAAACAATTGAAAAGTGAGACTTTGATGACGAGTACTCTTTTTTGGTGTATATCAAGTATATATATACTATATATACTATAGCTATACCTTGTCAAGGGCTTTGTAAACGTGACGCGGCTCGCAAATTGCAATATCCAATATCTTGATGACTGGCAAAGGTCGCACATGCACGTTGGCGGAATTAACGCGCTTTTGTTATAAATAAACAAACAAACATATATACGTATATAATATACATATATACTATATATACAATATATATTGCAGGCATATAAACTTTGACGTTTTTGCAGTTTGCTTTTCATTTAGCGAATCTGCGTTAATTTTCACACACAACAAATCTGTAAAAACGGGCGCAGGCACAGAGGCTTGGTCAGGAGAGCAGGAACGAGTTCTGATGTCCAAAAAGAAAAGAAGAAGAGGAAAATATTAACTGGCAGTAAGAGTCTCCCAAAATCAAAACCGGCTTCAAATACGCATGTTTCCTGTTCATATTCAACCCGTTTTCGGTTATATATATATTAGCACGCGCTCATTTGGAGTGAAACGGGTGTATTGGCTTGTTACCTGCGTTACATGCACACAGTCAATCAATACCTTTCACAAATTGACAGAGTCAAAGGCCTCTTTTCAGCTGGCTATAAGTTATTGAACTGTGAACGAGCATGCTGTAGTCGCTGTCGCAGGGCTATCACATAACTCAAAAGCCGTTTTACAGCGGCCAAAAAAAAAAAGCTGGGGGAAAAAAACTAATTAAAAATTCTTGTTTCACTATCGGGCGAAAAAGCAAACCAACTACATTCCAATTTGATGCGTGCCGCGTGATAAGAAACGTTCTTCTTTTTTCGCTTTTATTGATGTGCTGCACAGATATTGATGACAAAAGTACAGAACACGCAAAACGAATATACAACAGCCAACATGTTACACGAACACACACACGTATATAATATATATATATATATATATATATATATATATATATATATATATATATATATATATATATATATATATATATATTATATGGGCCGAAATGGGCTAGCAAAAAGTCGAGCGTCACGTGACATATTGAATGGGAAATGCGAAAAACAAAAACAAATTTATTTTGGCACATAAAAAAAGCCAATCTATGCAAATAAGTGGAACACATCCATATTCCGTTTTTGGGCGGCGCTGGAGTTAAGCAGACCTCGACGACTCTCGGCTCAGCGCCTCTCCTAATATACTTCTTCAATATTCTATGCGCCACGCACTCTCAACAGACCCATCACGATTTATGTGCCTTTCATATTGACAGCATTTAAACAATGAACTGCCATCAGCTTTTCCATACATATCTATCAGGAAATAGCACAAACACACACACACATACACACATGCACACACACACACATCTCTATACTTATATTTTGCCATGACAACTGTTGTTTATTAAATGCATAATAAATGTGATCGAATTCTGGATAGTGTGTATTTGATTTGCTGCAAGCAAAAAGAATTCATTTTTCAATAAGCATAAATATTTTAAATATGGAAAAATTTCACTAAACATTTTTATCTAAATATAGAAATCATAATTTAAATGCAATTTAAATATTTTTAATATATATGCTCGCACTCAGCTGAGATTGTTTTTTTTTTTTTTTTTTTCAAAAAACAGTGTTATTAAGCGGTATTTAATTAAATTCACAGATTAAAAACACATTTTTCATATAAATTATTTATGAATTTCAATGTTTTTTGTATAAATATTTAAAAAAAAAAAATTAAAAATTAAATTTTTCGTATAAATCATTTATGAATTTTAATGTTGAAACAGTTTTTTGGATGAACATTTAAAAAAAAAAATTCTGCTTCAAGAGACCGTGACAGTCAATTATTAAAAAAAAAATCTACAAAAATATTTTGATGTTAAGTTATATGACAGTTTCAGTTAATTAAAAAAATAAATTTATTCAAAAAAAATAAAACACTTATCCCAAGTTTGTATTAAACATGAAGCTATTGAGATAAATAAATATATATATATATATTTTTTATATATTCAATTTTTTCAATTTTGTTTATAAATTTCAGTAAAGAAGCTAAATATTTTTTATTTTATTTTATTTTATTTTATTTAATATATTTTAACTGTCAAAAACAAGTTTTTCGGTAAACATATTTCATTGCTCTATTTTTTCTACAAACTCTCCTCCACCCCAGTAATACGCATTTCAACCATGATCAAAATCTGTGCAATATGATTGCTGCAACGGTGCCCTGGCCTAATGATAGACACGTTCAGCAATGGGGCTCGAGCGCGCCTTTTTAGCTGGAAATCGAAATCGTGCCAACGGGCAATCACTTTAATTAAAGTTGCTCTTAAAGTTACATAGCCAGCATTAGATCGCTGTGACTGGGACAACGCCTAAGCTCAGCAGCGGCAGCAGCAGCAGCAACAACAACCGTAATAAACAGCAGAGAAAAATCACCCAAATTAAGCCAACGACTTTCGCCTGGGCAACCGCAAAAATTGTTCAAGCAATTTGTATAAACTAAAGTAAAAAATTGTACAAAAATCATAAAAAAAATAAAAAATTAACAAAAAAAAGTGAATATTGGCAATAAATCTGTAAAGAAATGAAAACTGGTTGGGGTAGAAAGCACGCGCACACTCGACTCGGAAGCCAAGCAGAAGCAAACTTCAGTTGACCAGAAGATACGAAAAAAGTGCGAAGAAGAAGAAGAAGAAAAACAACTCCCAAAACAGGTTAATCTTAATGTGTTGTAAAGCCAATAAACCAACATAGATCTGGTTGGAATGTGCGTCGCTCGTATCACGTTGTTGCCCGATCAACTATTGCGTGAATGGAGACAGCTTCCGACAATGCTTGACATGCAAATCAGTTAGCCATATAATCCTTTGGGTAACAACTTGCACTTAACACTGTTAAATTGTTATCAAAAAAGAGATAGAGAAGAAGAAAAGCAAACAGATCTTGTTAATCGTTAAAAGTAAATAAAGCCAAACTTTCACACCACACAAACTTTTGAGTCTAGACAAATTGAACTCTCACTTACTCCCACGGCAACGGCGCAGCAGCACTGAGAATCCATGCCCATGACATGACCACAGCATATCTAGCTGTGTGTAAGTTAATGAAGGCGTAAAGCAAAATAAACAAATTTGATATAATGAGCGTCGGGCAGTTTGTTTATGTCTGACAATTGTAGCTAGACGCAAATTCAGCTGACATACCCCATAAGCATTGAGGGCAAGCAAAAGGTAGTTATATTGTAGGTGTGTGTGGAGAGGTAGGAGGTAACAGAGCTTAAGCAAAAATAAAAATATTTATTATAAATGATTTATATATATGTGTAAGCACTAGACACAGTCAACTTTGTATATCTAAAAATCACAAATGTTGAAGTCTTCTCAAGACAAGTCAAGTCAAACATGGCCAATAGCCTGACTCTCAGTGCAGGGTATCTGCGCGTCGTGCCCTTTTCGCTGCTCGCTCATTTACTGTTTATCATTTGCTCAGTTTTCACTTTCACAAGCAGACTGGCGAAAATCCGTGGCCCACTTGGCAAGTGCGTTAGACTTGTATTCTGATTGCGCGGAGGCCTGCTTTCATTTTCATTGGACAAAAAAACAAATACCAAATGTGGCAACTGCAATTGCAACTGCAACAGACGCGTGGCCTGGCCAGTTGCTTAACCCAATTTTGGTATCATTTGCGGCTCGTGGGCTACGCAACTGTGTGGCAAAAAGTTGCTGCCAATATAACACAGTTTTTTCAGCTTACAGCGCATGAAGCGCACCTGTCCGTGGGCAGCGTCAGCAGCAGCACAATTATGAAAGGAGTGCGTGGCTAGGTGAGCCGCAGTTCAGCTGAACTGGCTCAATATTTGCCGCACGCTCCAAGCGAGCAATTTATTTACATAGTCAAGAATGCATTTTCAAATTCCAATTTACTTTTTACTTCACAGCCAACACTCACATGAGACACACGTAAATTTTGCTTATATAAGAATTCACAGTCTCTCAGTTAGTAATACAAATATTTAAATTTTATTTGAGACTTAAATGCTTAAAGCACTTTAAATAGTTGTGGCTTAGAGCAGATGGCACTTCATATAATTTAGCTAAGCCACAGAAAAACAAAATACAAACGAAATGCAAATATTTTAGTGGCTTTAACAGAAATAAATGTGTGCAGCGTGCAAACAAACTTTTTTGTTTGCCAATTAATTAATTGGCTTTCAATTAAAATATGAATATCGAGCAAATAAAGCGAATGCGTATTTGATTTTAAAATCTGCCTATACTCAACATAATTAATCTGAAATGCCAAAGAACACAGAGCACAAAAGCTATCCATTCATTGCCGCTTGGGACCACCCGAAATTGTCGCTCGATAAATCAAAACTGAAATCTTTAATTAATCATGCAAAAAACACACAAAACTGGAGCAAAAAATATTAAATAAATTACACGGAGCTTGTATTAAATGCTCAGAGCAGCGAGCTGAAATGATTGTTGATGGGGCTAACGAAAAAAGTGCATTCCGCTTTGTTTGATGATGTCAGTGAAAAGTGTTTTTTTTTTTTATTTTGCATGCGAACGTTGTTAAAAATACATCACTTAAAAGATGCATAAAAACAGCAACAACAACGTAAAAACAATCAGATATTTAGTTACAAGACATTCATTCATTAAGAGTGCTGTCAGAGCTTTATGCATTACACATACTTATTTTTAGTACTTTTTTTTCATTAAAGATTTCATATACAGTTCTAGAGATTATTGCGAAATTGTCTGAAATCATTAACATCATCAAGTATGTATAATATAGATATTAGTAGTATATAGAGTCAAGTCTATTTGTTCATTTGCATATTTTGTGTATATTAGTTTGATCAATTCATCTTTTCTTGTACACAAAACTGATCGGAATATGATAACATAAGTTACAATAACAAGTATTAAGCTCAATTTAAAATTTTATATGATATTGTTCTCTATATGACCAAGATCTTTTAAAAATTTAGCTACTGTATCACATAGACAGCAACTAAAATATATTTCCTGAGAAAACTCTACAGAATATTCAACTATAATATCTTTAGATCTTTAGAAACAATCGATTCGAGATAAGCCTTTGGCTGCAAGGGCATTTAATATTCGGCTTGACACAAGATATTATAATTATTATTTAAAACTTCTTTTTTTTTTGGTTCCCACCAACGGCCCAGGGTCACATGTGTGCGATTGAGCGTCGAGTTAGTCGCACAGTTCGTAAGAATCTCACAGACCCGGTCTCTGTGGCAGTCACATTCTCAGACTCTGCCCTCTCGGCCCCGCTCGCGCCCTGCCTCATGCCTCATGCCTCATCGTTCAATTTCAATTCAATGTGACGTTAAAAGCTTCATTTACAGTTATTTGCAAATGATTATAGTCTGTCTATATAGAAATGTATTCATGTTATGCACACATATGCATATTCACATGCATGTGAATACTCATTTAGTATTTTTATACCCTGAGCCCATTGAAAATGGGAAATCAGGGTATAATGTTTTTGTTGGATGTATGTAACAGGCAGAAGGAGGCGTGGCAGACCCCATAAAGTATATATATTCTTGATCAGGACGACAAGATAAATCGATTTGGCCCTGTCCGTCTGGCCGTCCGTCCGTCCGTCCGTCTGTCCGTATGTTTGAACGAGACTTGAGATTTTTTTTGTAGGTCCGTGTATAGCACGCGCAGATCGAGTTTGTTTTGAAAAATCGATAACTATCCCCAAATAATTGTTATCGATTAAAAACAAAATCGATAAAATTATATCTCGTCCATCTTTTAAGCTAGAGACACCAAATATTATATTTAGCTTTATATGTATTTTATGCAATTTTGAATTTTGTTATATTTTGGATATAGGCCCCAAATTCCCCAAAATTCTATGAAAAACACAGATTCGACGGGGCTCAGGGTATCCCCTAGTCGATCACGCCCGACTAGAGTTTCTTACTTCTTACTTTCAAATAATAACGTGCGCTTCCAATGGACAAGGTAGCGCTTAACTCTAGCTTTTCTACGACTTAATTTTGCTTTGGCTCAATTCTATTCTCCTGATATTTCTTGCTAGGCTTTCGTTGTAATCTAGTTGAGTCTACATAGCATAAACATTTATTCAAGCATACATGCATTCATATGCACAAATATGCACACGTACATGCACACACATATATAGGCAGGCTTAGTTAAAATACACTCAAATTTTGACAGAAATACCAGGCGAGCAGCAGTCAGCAGCAAGAAAACGATTTAAATGCAAAAGTGACAACACTTTAAAATTATTTGCGCTCACCCTCTTTCTCTCTGCTCATTTCTTCGATGGCCTTGATGCACAGCCGTGAGCTGCTGCACTGATTGGCTGGTGTGTGAGTGTCCTCTCCACCGCCAGCTAGACTCTCGCTGAGTTCGTACTGGGCAGTGCATACGGGCATACACACATGCGCACACGCGTTCACACACGCATGCGCACAAATATTCGCACGCATGCTGTGTAGGCTCATGATTTCTTCGCAAACTCTCCTACAATAGCAGGCGAGAAGTCAGCAGCAATAAAACGATTTAAATGAAAAAATTACTCTCCATAAAATGCCAAAATATTTGCGCTCTCACTCTCCTGCTCATTTCTGTTCTTCTTGTTTTTCGGCTAGACTCTCGATGAGTTCTTACTGGGCAGGGCATACGGACATACATTTATACATGCATTTACATTTGTGCATACACACACGCACATACGCACAGTCTTCTTACTGCTCAATTCTGTCGAGTCTCGTTGATAGCATATACATTCATGCATACGTAAATGGTGCAGGCCCAGCAGAAATAGCATCAAAATATAGGAGAAATACCAGGCGAACATAACGCAGCAGCAACAAGACGATTTTGATGAAATTAGGAGTCTACTAAGTGTTTGTTTCTGCTCAGTTTCGGTCGCCCTTGGTTTCAGCTGGACTCTCAGTAAATTCTTGCTCTGAGCGTGCAGAGCATACAGGCGTGCAGCGAACAACCACACACACAGACGGCAGCGAACAACCACACATACAGAGGTGCAGCGAACAACCACACATACAGACGGCAGCGAACAACCACACATACAGAGGTGCAGCGAACAACCACACACACAGACGGCAGCGAACAACCACACACACAGACTGCAGCGAACAACCACACACACTGACGGCAGCGAACAACCACACATACAGAGGTGCAGCGAACAACCACACATACAGACGGCAGCGAACAACCACACATACAGAGGTGCAGCGAACAACCACACACACAGACGGCAGCGAACAACCACACACACAGACTGCAGCGAACAACCACACACACAGACGGCAGCGAACAATCACACACACAGACATGAGTCTTTCTTGCTGCTCAATTTCGATCGCCCTTGGTTTCAGCTGGACTCTCAGTAAATTCTTGCTCTGAGCGTGCAGAGCATACAGGCGTGCAGCGAACAACCACACACACAGACGGCAGCGAACAACCACACATACAGAGGTGCAGCGAACAACCACACACACAGACGGCAGCGAACAACCACACACACAGACTGCAGCGAACAACCACACACACTGACGGCAGCGAACAACCACACATACAGAGGTGCAGCGAACAACCACACATACAGACGGCAGCGAACAACCACACATACAGAGGTGCAGCGAACAACCACACACACAGACGGCAGCGAACAACCACACACACAGACTGCAGCGAACAACCACACATACAATTATTTGATGCGGCTTCTTGCTGCTCATTTCTGGTCGCCTGGTATTCCAGCGAGATTTTCTATCAAAATTCGACCAGTTTGCTCACATCAAAGACGTGCATACACACACATACATATTTGCACACACATTCACACGCACATACGCACAGTCTTCTTGCTGCTCAATTCTGTCGAGTCTCGTTGATAGCATATACATTCATGCATACGTAAATGGTGCAGGCCCAGCAGAAATAGCATCAAAATATAGGAGAAATACCAGGCGAACATAACGCAGCAGCAACAAGACGATTTTGATGAAATTAGGAGTCTACTAAGTCTTTGTTTCTGCTCAGTTTCGGTCGCTCTTGGTTTCAGCTGGACTCTCAGTAAATTCTTGCTCTGAGCGTGCAGAGCATACAGGCGTGCAGCGAACAACCACACACACAGACGGCAGCGAACAACCACACATACAGAGGTGCAGCGAACAACCACACACACAGACGGCAGCGAACAACCACACACACAGACTGCAGCGAACAACCACACACACAGACGGCAGCGAACAATCACACACACAGACGTGAGTCTTTCTTGCTGCTCAATTTCGATCGCCCTTGGTTTCAGCTGGACTCTCAGTAAATTCTTGCTCTGAGCGTGCAGAGCATACAGGCGTGCAGCGAACAACCACACACACAGACGGCAGCGAACAACCACACACACAGACGGCAGCGAACAACCACACACACAGACTGCAGCGAACAACCACACACACTGACGGCAGCGAACAACCACACATACAGAGGTGCAGCGAACAACCACACACACAGACGGCAGCGAACAACCACACACACAGAGGTGCAGCGAACAACCACACACACTGACGGCAGCGAACAACCACACATACAGAGGTGCAGCGAACAACCACACACACAGACTGCAGCGAACAACCACACATACAATTATTTGATGCGGCTTCTTGCTGCTCATTTCTGGTCGCCTGGTATTCCAGCGAGATTTTCTATCAAAATTCGACCAGTTTGCTCACATCAAAGACGTGCATACACACACATACATATTTGGACACACATTCACACGCACATACGCACAGTCTTCTTGCTGCTCAATTCTGTCGAGTCTCGTTGATAGCATATACATTCATGCATACGTAAATGGTGCAGGCCCAGCAGAAATAGCATCAAAATATAGGAGAAATACCAGGCGAACATAACGCAGCAGCAACAAGACGATTTTGATGAAATTAGGAGTCTACTAAGTCTTTGTTTCTGCTCAGTTTCGGTCGCCCTTGGTTTCAGCTGAACTCTCAGTAAATTCTTGCTCTGAGCGTGCAGAGCATACAGGCGTGCAGCGAACAACCACACACACAGACGGCAGCGAACAACCACACACACAGACGGCAGCGAACAACCACACACACAGACTGCAGCGAACAACCACACACACAGACTGCAGCGAACAACCACACACACAGACGGCAGCGAACAATCACACACACAGACGTGAGTCTTTCTTGCTGCTCAATTTCGATCGCCCTTGGTTTCAGCTGGACTCTCAGTAAATTCTTGCTCTGAGCGTGCAGAGCATACAGACGTGCAGCGAACAACCACACACACAGACGGCAGCGAACAACCACACATACAGAGGTGCAGCGAACAACCACACACACAGACGGCAGCGAACATCCACACACACAGAGGTGCAGCGGACAACCACACACAGACGGCAGCGAACAATCACACACACATACGTGAGTCTTTCTTGCTGCTCAATTTCGATCGCCCTTGGTTTCAGCTGGACTCTCAGTAAATTCTTGCTCTGAGCGTGCAGAGCATACAGGCGTGCAGCGAACAACCACACACACAGACGGCAGCGAACAACCACACATACAGAGGTGCAGCGAACAACCACACACACAGACGGCAGCGAACAACCACACATACAGAGGTGCAGCGAACAACCACACACACAGACGGCAGCGAACAACCACACACACAGAGGTGCAGCGAACAACCACACACACTGACGGCAGCGAACAATCACACACACAGACGTGAGTCTTTCTTGCTGCTCAATTTCGATCGCCCTTGGTTTCAGCTGGACTCTCAGTAAATTCTTGCTCTGAGCGTGCAGAGCATACAGGCGTGCAGCGAACAACCACACACACAGACGGCAGCGAACAACCACACATACAGAGGTGCAGCGAACAACCACACACACAGACGGCAGCGAACAACCACACACACAGACTGCAGCGAACAACCACACATACAATTATTTGATGCGGCTTCTTGCTGCTCATTTCTGGTCGCCTGGTATTCCAGCGAGATTTTCTATCAAAATTCGACCAATTTGCTCACATCAAAGACGTGCATACACACACATACATATTTGCACACACATTCACACGCACATACGCACAGTCTTCTTGCTGCTCAATTCTGTCGAGTCTCGTTGATAGCATATACATTCATGCATACGTAAATGGTGCAGGCCCAGCAGAAAAAGCATCAAAATATAGGAGAAATACCAGGCGAACATAACGCAGCAGCAACAAGACGATTTTGATGAAATTAGGAGTCTACTAAGTCTTTGTTTCTGCTCAGTTTCGGTCGCCCTTGGTTTCAGCTGGACTCTCAGTAAATTCTTGCTCTGAGCGTGCAGAGCATACAGGCGTGCAGCGAACAACCACACACACAGACGGCAGCGAACAACCACACATACAGAGGTGCAGCGAACAACCACACACACAGACGGCAGCGAACAACCACACACACAGACTGCAGCGAACAACCACACACACAGACGGCAGCGAACAATCACACACACAGACGTGAGTCTTTCTTGCTGCTCAATTTCGATCGCCCTTGGTTTCAGCTGGACTCTCAGTAAATTCTTGCTCTGAGCGTGCAGAGCATACAGGCGTGCAGCGAACAACCACACACACAGACGGCAGCGAACAACCACACATACAGAGGTGCAGCGAACAACCACACACACAGACGGCAGCGAACAACCACACACACAGAGGTGCAGCGAACAACCACACACACAGACGGCAGCGAACAATCACACACACAGACGTGAGTCTTTCTTGCTGCTCAATTTCGATCGCCCTTGGTTTCAGCTGGACTCTCAGTAAATTCTTGCTCTGAGAGTGCAGAGCATACAGGCGTGCAGCGAACAACCACACACACAGACGGCAGCGAACAACCACACATACAGAGGTGCAGCGAACAACCACACACACAGACGGCAGCGAACAACCACACACACAGAGGTGCAGCGAACAACCACACACACTGACGGCAGCGAACAACCACACATACAGAGGTGCAGCGAACAACCACACACACTGACGGCAGCGAACAACCACACATACAGAGGTGCAGCGAACAACCACACACACAGACGGCAGCGAACAACCACACACACAGACTGCAGCGAACAACCACACATACAATTATTTGATGCGGCTTCTTGCTGCTCATTTCTGGTCGCCTGGTATTCCAGCGAGATTTTCTATCAAAATTCGACCAGTTTGCTCACATCAAAGACGTGCATACACACACATACATATTTGCACACACATTCACACGCACATACGCACAGTCTTCTTGCTGCTCAATTCTGTCGAGTCTCGTTGATAGCATATACATTCATGCATACGTAAATGGTGCAGGCCCAGCAGAAATAGCATCAAAATATAGATGAAATACCAGGCGAACATAACGCAGCAGCAACAAGACGATTTTGATGAAATTAGGAGTCTACTAAGTCTTTGTTTCTGCTCAGTTTCGGTCGCCCTTGGTTTCAGCTGAACTCTCAGTAAATTCTTGCTCTGAGCGTGCAGAGCATACAGGCGTGCAGCGAACAACCACACACACAGACGGCAGCGAACAACCACACACACAGACGGCAGCGAACAACCACACACACAGACTGCAGCGAACAACCACACACACAGACGGCAGCGAACAACCACACATACAGAGGTGCAGCGAACAACCACACACACAGACGGCAGCGAACAACCACACACACAGACTGCAGCGAACAACCACACACACAGACGGCAGCGAACAATCACACACACAGACGTGAGTCTTTCTTGCTGCTCAATTTCGATCGCCCTTGGTTTCAGCTGGACTCTCAGTAAATTCTTGCTCTGAGCGTGCAGAGCATACAGGCGTGCAGCGAACAACCACACACACAGACGGCAGCGAACAACCACACATACAGAGGTGCAGCGAACAACCACACACACAGACGGCAGCGAACAACCACACACACAGACTGCAGCGAACAACCACACACACAGACGGCAGCGAACAATCACACACACAGACATGAGTCTTTCTTGCTGCTCAATTTCGATCGCCCTTGGTTTCAGCTGGACTCTCAGTAAATTCTTGCTCTGAGCGTGCAGAGCATACAGGCGTGCAGCGAACAACCACACACACAGACGGCAGCGAACAACCACACATACAGAGGTGCAGCGAACAACCACACACACAGACGGCAGCGAACAACCACACACACAGAGGTGCAGCGAACAACCACACACACTGACGGCAGCGAACAACCACACACACAGACGGAAGCGAACAACCACACATACAGACGGCAGCGAACAACCACACATACAGAGGTGCAGCGAACAACCACACACACTGACGGCAGCGAACAACCACACACACAGAGATGCAGCGAACAACCACACACACAGACGGCAGCGAACAACCACACACACAGACGGCAGCCAACAACCACACACACAGACTGCAGCGAACAACCACACATACAATTATTTGATGCGGCTTCTTGCTGCTCATTTCTGGTCGCCTGGTATTCCAGCGAGATTTTCTATTAAAATTTTCGGCAAAAATTTGACCTTGAGCGCCTTCAGTCGAAAAACTAAAAAATAATTCGCATAATTTGCTTGCTGCTGCTTTCTGTTCGCCTGGTAATTCAGTGCTATTTATACCCTGAGCCCATTGAAAATGGGAAATCAGGGTATAATGTTTTTGTTGGATGTATGTAACAGGCAGAAGGAAATTTATATGTATTTTATGCAATTTCGAATTTTGTTATATTTTGGATACCGGCCCCAAATTTTCCCCAATTGAAGTTCAGTCTCAAATATAGCCAAAATGCGAATGAGTTGGCACTTTTACTAAACTGACAAATATGCCCATGGAATATGTTGATCATATGTCGAAAATTTCATTGAAATCCGTTAAATAGCAAAAAAGTTATTAAACAAAACGTTTGGCTACTTTGCAAACTCACGTGGCAGCAGCGCCAAGCGAACGCACTTTTTCTATTTATGAGCGCACACATCCAAACGCTCGCATTCTAGTCGATTCGAAGAATCGCAAATTACGTTTGAATTTTTTTGAATTATTAGCTGCTGCTTTAGTTTACATTTGCCACAAATGCTTTAAACTTGAAATTTTTGTATAATTTTACGCTAAATATAAGTGTATTGGAAGACACAGGTGCGACGAGGCTCAGGGTATACCCTAGTCGGTTACGCCCGACTAGAGTTTTCTTACTTGTTTTATAGAGACTTTTCGCTCGTTGTGCAATGGAGGTAGTCAACAGTACTTATCTTTAATCTCTTACGTCAGACAGGCATAACCCTTAGAATGACACGTCAATATGATCGTAAATGTTATTTTTTTATGTACACGTTTATTCGTAATGGGGATTGCGAGAACTGCATGTGCAATGGGCTGAAATTCCATATCAACTTCGTGCTTTATGCATGTCATAGACCTGCGAAATCTATATTATAAGCCGACTTTAATGTCGATGAACTGTTAAATGTGTTATCAGAAATCTAGAATATTTGGACTTTTATTAAGTTGCAAAATCAGTAATGTAAATGTAAATTTAACTGAAAACTAAAATTTACTTCGCATTTCGTAATAAAAGTTTCATACGCGCGGCATCACGTTAAGAGCAAAAAGTTTTTTTAGCTAAATTCTTATCAACTTCGACAAGATCTCGTGATGTTCAAGTTATGCATATAAATTTCTATAGAGCTGACTTCAAAATAATTTCATTATACCAACAAACTGTAAAGCTTTTCAAATAATAAATCAAGAGCCAGAGCTTGCTGCTCTTGCCTTTTCTTTTTGCTTCATTTTTTTTGGCATTCAGAATGCAATTTGAAGATTCTCAGAATTTTGAGAAAGCGAGAAGGCAAACCGGCAGGTAGAATAAAAAACTTGAACACAAAACCAACAACACCGCAGCAACAATAAGAAAGTTTAGAGCACGATAATCATCATAAATTATGTCAGAAAGTTTAACTACAATTAGAAGCCACACAAACCGAGGAGCTGTTGGGGCAGACAGAGCAGGGCAGGTGGGGCAGACAGAGCAGAGGAGCCATCAAGTGCACACCAGTCAAGATTTTAACGAGAGTTTCAACGTCATGAAGACTAATTATTATTAGAGCCCGTTAAATGGAAGTTCCCCCACTGGCTGATCACATGATACGTGAATAATTTAATGGATACGTCGGGCGGGCTGTCACACAAAGTGACGACACTTTGTGCGTCACGTAAAGTGCACACAACTTAATTAAATAGCCGAAAATGGATTTGGGTTAAATGAGAGCAGTTAAATTAAGATTTGTGTTCAACTTACATTTCCGCAAGCGCACAAAGTTCCCCGACAAAGTTCAGCCGCTGTCAAAAGCTGAAAGAAGAGAAGGGAAAAAACATATATTTTTAGCATAAATTTAATGCATATTATAATCTAAATCACTTTGCTAAAACTAACTTAAATTGAAGCGACATTTGCCGGCGACTTATCTAAGAAAAACTGCGCATTGTGCAAACAAACGGAAGCGACTGCACAGCCCGGCAGAGCCACACAAAGTAGATGTACTATATACACAATTTATAATGTTCATATATACATACAAATTAGTCGCGGCTTTTGTTATCTTTTTTCCACCATTTTTTGCATGAAGCCGCCAATTGAGACGGAACTCAAGTTCAAGGTGAGTTGGTGGAAAAACGTAGAATCCATTAAAATTGATTTAAAACAACGCTGAGAGCTACGTAACCAACTGCTAGTTAGTTCAGTCATTTAGGTTGTTAGTCTATCATTTGATCTGTATGATTATAAGTCAGATAGCCAGACGGTTAGTCAGTGTTTCAGACTTTCAGACATTCAATCGGAGAGTCAATCAGTCTATCAATCTTCTATCAGATAGTCAAACAGTGCGTGAGATAGAAATTCAGTCGATCTGTCATTTACCATGGAAGTCAGTCAGCTATCCAATGTCAACTTCCATTCATCCTTTCATCATTGTCATTCAGTTATCAGTCAATAAGTCAACCAGTCAATCAATTACTAAGTCAATCACTCATATACTCAATGATTGAATAAGTTAGTTTTTTGATGCAGCAGAAAATCAATCAGTTATTCAGTCATCCAATCAGACATTCAGTCAGTCAATCAAACTGTACGTTAGATATTCATTCAGTTATTTAATCAGTCAATCAGTCTACTAACTCTATCAGTCAGTCAGTCAGTTAAGATTAAACGTTCACGCAGTCTGTCATTTAGTTGTTTACACTGTCAATCATTCAATCACTCAACAAATAATTTACTCAATCAGTCAATCAATTAGCTGTTCGATGCACCAGAAAATCAATCAGCCATCCAATCAGCCAGCCAGCCACTCAGTCAGTCGCTCCGTTAATCAGCCGCTCAGTTAGCCCCTTGGCCTATCATTAATCTTTCAATTAAATGCAAATTTTAAATTATTTAAGAACACACTGCAAATTGAATTGTGTGCGCCTTGGAGCGAGACCTACCGCAGTTGTAGTCGAGATTCGAGTGAACTTTCTTTGCCCAGCAGCTGCCTTTGCCCCTGTGCAATCTGCCGGCTGGTATTAAATTTCCAACTCATTAAAATTTTGCGCACTGTGTGCGAAAAGCCGGCGATCCAAGCCAGGCAGCGCCAAAAGTAGCTGCGGACTGAGAAATAATTGTACGCGTCGAGTAGCCCTGTGGGGAGCGCGTTGTGTCGCTCTGTGCTCAGCGACTGCACAGAGTGTTTGCATTTGCGCTTTTTGCCGGGCAAATGATGATGCCACCAGCTTGTCATTCATAAATGAAGTGCATACAGAAAAAGAAGTCGAAAGAACTTGAGGTGTTGTATAGAAAAGACGAAGCATAAATACCCTATGATAATGTAAATTTTTAAAAAAAAAAAAATATAAACTATATATAGTATAACTATTTTATACAGTTTGAGTTCCTCTTAATGTTGAAGTAAAATTTTCAGGTATTACATATCGAATCACAGCATCAATATGCTCCATGCAGCTCAATGGCTTTGAGTGCATCGCTCAATCATTCAGCAAGTTCAGCAATAAAACCTTTGACTTAATTTCATAGCTGAATCACTTTCAATATCAATTGTTTGCGACCGGAAGTGCCAAGCAGCCGGAAGATAAAAATACAGCTGTACAGCTGATAGTACATATTTATCTGTCTATCAATCTAATCGTTGCACCAGCTGACGTCACTTGGCCATATCATGTATATACTACAATATATGTATATAATGTCCGCAATCAAATTGGAAAGTAATACACCAAATTGGAAGATTGCGTCAGTCAATCGACAACCCACACAAAGTCAGCCAAACGAAAAGAAATAACAAAAAACAAAAAAAAAAGCTCGCAAAAATAAAAAACCAACGAAACAAAACAAATAAAAAATTGTGCTAAATTAAGCGTTGAGTTTCTTGCTCTGTCTGACGCTTTCCTGTTGCATATATCTCGCTCTCGCTCACAGCTTGTTGCTTGTCAGAGCCACAATTAGAGAAGTGCTTACAAAAGGTCAGCCGCAAAAGCACTCGAGACAAAGGCTCGAAAGCAAAAACCAAAAATAAAATAAAATACAACTAATAACAAAGCGTAGAAATAATACGAAATTAGAAGCTTGTGGCAAAATAAAACGTTTCAAATACCCTGTATTACATGGTTTTCAATTGGGGTAGGCCAGAGGCTGATATGGCAGAAGTAAATGCGGCATAAAAAGCTAAATTTTCTAACAGAAAGTTTTATAAAAAAAATATTTATTTAAGCAAATATTTCAAGACTCTTAAGCTTTAACAAAATTTAAAAAATATTTATATAATTTAATATCAATTTTTTTTTTTATATTTACAGGGCATCATTGCGTTGATCAGGTGTAAGCCTAACACCGCTGTCTTAGCTGTTTTCTTGTTATGCTTTTGGCAACTTGGACAACAGACAAGCCCTTATTTGATGGGAAACAAATGCTGGCAAAAGAGTGGAGCCCGATGACGATGACGACAAGGCGTTTAGCAGCGCTCTAAATGCTGGATTAGCGCGATGTTTGGGGCGTGGCCAGACGCAGACAACGACAGCCAGTTGGCCGTCCTGGGGGAAGCGGGCAATTAATTTTTTAATGGCTTAGACGAAATGACTGACTTTGGGGTTATTAGAAAAGTTCGCTTTTATGGCGCAGAAAAACTGCTTGAAAATTGTCAATTAGCAAAGTGCTGAGACAGGGCGCAGCGTCCAAAAGACAGAATCAGTAGAGCGGGTATAAGCGACTGCAGCATGCGCTACTTAGATGGAGTTTAAAAAAAGGCTAAGAGAGTTTTGATTACTATCAAAGTTGTTGAATCTGAAAGTTCATTTCTCAATTTGGAATATAACTTTATATATAAAGAGACTTTAGGTCTGGGCATGTCTTCTGTATATTTGATATCTATTCAAGAGAAGCTTGTCAATAGCCTCAAGTTTACAGCTCATACTTTAAAGCTAATATACTCTCAATCAACCCCTCAAACAGCGCATTGGAACAGCATTAGATAAAGGAAAAACCTGCTAAGAATAGCCAATTGGGAACTCTCCTGACACGGCCCAATGGCAACAGTTGCTGGCTTGACCATCTAATTGAGTACAACTCACATTTTTATGATGTTTAATCTAATTTTTTACGAGCTGGATACATTTTATGGCGGGTGCGGTGCGGCGACTGCCATTTGCCTAACGAGCGGACAGCTCCGAGCTCGTTACAACATATTTTGTGCCCGGCGGTTGCGCATTTGTTTATTTATTTAAAGCCTGGTCCCTCGTCCGGGCTCCGGCAATTTGTTTTGATTCAATGAAATATCAAAAACGTGACCCAAGTGCATTTCCCCAAAAAACACAAATGAAGCCAGGCAATATTTTAGCGAGCTCCTGTTCGGTGGGTGGGGGCGAGGGTGGCTGACAAGATTTTGAAGTCTCTGGGCAGTCGCCACTTAAATGTATGCAAATTGCATTTAGCCAAATTGAGCGTTAACGTTAACTCAAGCACGTGCGAATGATTGACTCAAGGCTGGCTGATGGACAGATACAACGCATCTGATAGATACGCAGATAGCAAAGTTATCTGCAAAGCGCAACTGATTGATGGCCCGTCAGTGATAACGAATTGTGATTAGAAGCAGCTGCTGCTGCTGCTGCTGCTGCCGCTGACTCAACTGATTAGTGAGCGCATATGCGGAAGAGCTGCCAGATGCATGCGATTCCATTCAATTCGCGAGCCTCCAAGAGAGAGGAGGGAGCGGGAGAGTGGAGAGTGGAGGCGGCTGGAGTGGAGGCCAGCTACTTTACTTCCAACTTAATCGTGTTCAAGTGCCCAGTTAATCCTGGCACTTCCGCTGCGGAGGCCGAGTGCCTGAATACTTTATCAAATGCATTGCACTTCCGTGTGAATGCACTGCAAGTGCGGCCTTAAAAGAGGGCTGTTCAAGGAGTTACA
Organism: Drosophila pegasa; assembly: GCA_035046225.1. Classification (NCBI taxonomy): domain Eukaryota; kingdom Metazoa; phylum Arthropoda; class Insecta; order Diptera; family Drosophilidae; genus Drosophila; species Drosophila pegasa. Next base: position 148,875 of record JAWNOD010000473.1, on the reverse strand, counting down.
AGGAGTGATTGGTGTGAGGGTATGAGTTGTTCTTCGAATCGAACGAAGTTCGATTAATTGAATAGCTGTAATCACTTCCTTATTAATTAATTGAATATTAAAGCTAATATAATATCATTTGTCCTATATTTTAAAACTCTTCAAATATTCTGCTCAACGAAAATTCTAAAAAAAATAAGAAGAAAATTAATCAAATGCTCTCACCTCTTATTCGATTTAATAAACTAAGGTGGCTAATTACACTGTTCGATTTCTTTTATCTCAGCTATAATTTAAGAGCAATCTCCCATCTCCCGTCCCATTAAAATTCTCAATTATCATTCAGATTATGGCATAGCTGCTGGATCTGTCCATAAATAACATTTGTCCTATATTTTACAAACTCATCTAAAATTCTAAAAAAGTTAGTCAACATTTTTCACCTTTCCTCTTAGATTCATTCGATTTAACTAACCAATTTGGCTAATTAAGTTCTTCTATTGCCATTATCTAACCCACTCTGTATCTCAACTATAATTTATGGCCAATCTCCCTCGTCTTCCATCAACAGTTATTCTCAAATATCTTTCAGAGTATGGCAGATCTGCTTGATCCGTCGGCAGCTGCACTTCTTCATAACTTCAACAGCCTCCCACATGGCAGTTAACATGCTCGTTGGACTCGGCCCATTACATGCACTTCGGAATGGCTTTGGCAACGCCATATTTGCCCCATAGACTACCCAAACTGTCTCCATTTTTATGCGCTAGCCATAAAACACAGTCTCGACTCTTTTTTACCCGCAATGCTAAAAGAGCGAAAAAATTATGTTCACCGCAATTGGCAGATGCTCGGCGGTTGGGGCTTTTAGGATTTGGGCTTTGGAGTCTGGGTCTGGGTCTGGGTCCGGGCCACTTGGTCGCGACCGCAGAAGTGACTTAACTGGCTGTAAGCCGGCTCATATGCGCAACTTGGATGTATCACAGTTCCACCGCCTCCACTACCGCCGCCGCCTGCTCCGCGACTGCAACTCTATTTCATTTCAAACTCCACTACACATGCCATGTCTGGATGACACTTGACTGAATATTTATGGCCACAAATGGAGCGAAAATAAAATCGCCAAGTCACGGGCGGACGCGTATGCGAATGCGACCAACAACAGCAAGAGCAACAGCGGCGAGCGGATACACATGGCGATGGCCATGTCGATGGATGCCTTTGTCTGGACTTGTGGCCACATGCAAGACATGCCCTTTTCGGGCGTGCTGTAACTGTGCCCCAGCTGCGGCCCGGCGGCCGCTTTTGTGGCACACAAAGACCAAAGAACCTCACACAATACCGTTAGCCTGACCGGGCCCAAAAAAAAAAAGAAGAAACTCAAGTGAATAAAAAAACCTGATGACTGCCTCATTGGTTTGAGCTTTGGGCTTTGGTTTTAGCTCGTGGTTTGATGCCCTGTAAGCTGTGTAGGAAATGGGTATATTGGCAAAGTACATAAGTGTATGGCAAAGTAAGAGAAATAAACTGCCACTGCATATACGGCTAAGTAAAATCCAAAAGAAATCTTATATAAATTATCGATAAATATCGATGTTAAATTAACAAAGTTTTAAAGTGAGCAACAAATGAAACTATTCTATAATAATTATAAAACTTCTACGCTGCTTACAGAGTATCCCACTAGTCAATACACTCAATTTTTATTATATGCCCGACTCTTTCTTGATCTTTATCCATATCTGTGCACTTGGCTCTATGTGGGCACATGGAAATATTAACAAATATTTGCGCTTATTTATGTGGCTTTTGTTTTATCAGTTTGTTTATTCAATGATTATGCTGAGCGTCGGCCGAAACAGACCTCGGATTGCCCGCCAGCTTCAAGTCTGGCTAGTCGCTCGGCGCTTGGTACGCTGCTCCGCCAGCAGGCGGCGGGCACCAGCCGGGCAAATATGTAATGAAGCATAAGCAATTATGATAATGTCGTTTGTGTTTACGTTCCGTTACGAATTTTTTTCGTTTCTTGTGTGTGTGTGTTGTTGCTAAAGCTTATCAGCAAGAACAGAGTCGAGTGAGCAGAGCAGCCTCCAAATTGTTGACTAAAGTGAAAAGTATGTTTGCCACTTGTCGACTTATGTATATCGGGTCGAAGTCATTATGCTCTGGGTTATCTTTCGAACCGAAAAAGGGTATAAGAAGCTAAAAATACTTTTTCTATTCATAATTATAAAAAGTTCACTGATTATTTCGTGGGTTTCTCTATATATAAATTAGGGGTAAACGAATATATATATAATATAGATAATTTGATTGTAATATATATTTTTGAATATTCATTAAAATTTCCTAAGCTTGTTAAGATTTATTTGATTTTAATTTTATTTAGTAAGGTAAATAATGATAAATAAAATAAAAACTAATGATATTTTGGAGTTATTCATATTTTAAATATTTTTATTAATTATATATTCTATACAAAAATATTTTCTGTGGTATATAGAGTATATATTAAATAGATTGTATAGTCTAAGGCAAATCATGCCAGCTTTTAATAATAGACAATCATAAGACATAAAACCCTTTATTCGAACCAATTTAGCTGGCTCAGCTTAATCAGCCAACTGCCTGAATAGCAATTCAACAACAAATACTACTTTGCTGATTATAATAACCTTTTGAACCGCAGCTCAATCAGTTCGACTGCAAAGCCCGTTCCACAGCTCGCGCTCGGTAAGACAGAAATTGCAAATTTTTCAATTTATTTCGTTTTTGGGCTCAACTTTAGCCGAATGTCACGTAAAACACGCGCCGTTCGGCAAAGAACTGTAACAAAAATATATATCTCCTTTACTGCATACTCTTTAAGCGAAGGGTACTATAGTTGTTGCCACTCACTTTGCACTCAAATTCATAGGAATATTTGTAAAAAAAAAGTATTAATATTTTCTTAAAATATATTAAGTATCTGCCTTATACATCCCATTCTATCAGCCCCTTTTTAACAGGTAATACCCGTAGCTCAATAGAAGAGTGTTACAATTTGAGCATGCCAAAGGCATGCCGTTTGGTCCGTTTTTATTCTGGTTTATGCTCAGCTTTGGCAAAATCGTATCGGGCCACGCCCCCAACAGGTAGCTGCAATTTGCAATTTGGAGTTTTTCAACAAGTTCTGTGGCTTTTCGCTCGGGCAGGCAGCCAAAATATTGACGCCCATTGGCAATTTATGCAAATCAAAAGTGAAATAAAAAAAAATAACTCAACCTCCAGCGGGCTCCACTTGGCATTTGGCTTTGGCTTTAACTTGGCCTGGCACCCAATGGCACACAATTTGGGCACCACTTGGCACCACTCGAATTAAGCCATCGGCCTCGGGCGGCCCGAAGTAAATTAAAATTGACAAAAAGTAATGCAGTGAAATGCGTAGCAGCTCTTTCTCCTCCAGCTAGCTGCTCGAGCACAATTCCGCCTAGAGCCTCTGTCACTCTCTTCCAACTATCTCTGGCAATGGACCCCGTGGATGATACTTGAAAAGTCGTTGAGCGTCAAGCGTTTATCTAAAGTTCAACAACTTATGCAAATCTGAGAGAGAGAGAGAGAGAGTGTGTAGTGTGTGTGTGTGAATGAGTGTGCTTCAATCAATGCTGTGCTTACAAGCCACACACACACACACTTGCATATCAACACTCAGATGTGCAGGAATGTGTTGTTGGGTTCATAAACTATGCATATCTTTCATATTTCTATACCCTTACAGAAGCGGGTATGCTCGTTTTCTCATATTGCTAAGCATTTGAATATAAGAAATACTTATTTTTCATATTATAATGCTGTTAGTTTTTACCTTTTATTCTTGGTGGGAATATCAAAATGAACTTGAATCAGCTTCATTTCGCTTTGACTTTTTGGCTTTTTAAATTATGAACAATTTTACTTCATATGTATTAATATAGAATATTTAATGCTTGGTAGTTCTCACTTTATTTATCTGTTGTTTTTTTAGATTTTTAACCTTCACATATACAAATAAAGGGTATTTAATTTTTGTCCGTTCTCAGCTCAGCTTTTCTTAGTATAAACCGCAATTGTATTTCATTATTTTCTTCTTCTTTTTTTGTCAAAAGCTATCTCGGATCTGGGCATGAGTACACATACTTAATCTTTATGCTGTGCTTGTTGTTCTGTTGATGATTAATGTACAAGTATGCGAGTGTGTGTCCAGTGCATTTTGAAGCGATTAGTCATGAGTTGTTGTTGTTGTTGCTGTCCGTTGTCGACGCTCTTGAAATTGTCGGACAAACGTTTCAATGCTGAATGCCCGAATAAGCGGCTTAGGCACTGGCAAAAGCGCAAAGGTTAAGTCAATTGAAGTGGAAAAGCCAACAGTAGGATCACAAACAAACAAGCAAACGGGGGAAAAAAGAGATAGAAAAACAAAAATTTCCACATGGAAAACGCAGACAATTGTTATCAATTGTCGCATGGAAGCAGATTGATTGAGTGCGACTGAGAAAAGTTGACACAATGCAGTTGCAGCTGAAGGATTGGAGCAGTTGATGTGTGTTTTTTACAATTACGGCTAGATTATCTGAATGGAAGTGAAGACTTTTTATTGACTTGACAAGGTAAACACCTGATGAAATCTTGTTAAGAAGTAGCACTCTATCAAGATGGTTGAAAAACTAATGGAATTTACTTGAAATATTTTAATATATTTTCTCGAAATTGTTAAACTTACTTGATTATTTAACTAGTAGATTTATTTTTCCCTTCGCCAGGTTTATTTCTGAACGCAACACAATAATCAAGCAAACAAATTGAAAGTTTCTTTTTTCATTTAAAATATTTTTGTAAGCACTATTTATTCATTATCGCAGCTCTTCGCGCTAATCCACTAGGGCTGTACGTACCCTAGTACGGGAAGTGCTCAACTTTGGATTATAAACAATGCCAGTATCAGGTGGCAGTTGATAAAGTCAGCTCGAATAACGAATGTCGCGTTAACCCATTGAAAGTCTATCACAATTACCAGTCGAACAAGTTCATTAAAGAGACCACTTGTTCAAATACGAAAAGTACATATATGGAAACTATCTATGCATGAATAACAGACATGAATAAATATAAAAGAATTCAAGGAATTGTATGGCTTCAGCTGAAAATTGAAGTATTCAGATATATAAACAGTGGAACTTGATTAATGTGAAAATTAAATAAAAGATAAGAAATAGCAAAATGGGGAGAAATAGAGAAGCTTTTAATATTTCTTAGAGTTAAAAAAAAAATAAAAAGAATATGATTTATTATTTTAACTTTTTTTAAAATAAAAATAAATATATATTTATATAAATTATAAGAACGAAAGTTTTCTGAAAGGGGGAGTAGAGTTATATAACTTAACTCATTAAAAAAGCAGCATAATTAGTGCAGGGTATCTATAAGCCAAGTACTACCTGTTTCGAAGCATACCCTGTTCATTTAAATTCTCGCTTTATTCGAAACTTTATGCAAGTGTTTCCAGCGCTGCTTATAAACAATTATAAAGCGCTTAACTCGACTCGACACCACGAGCAACAACTCGCCGCAGTGCTGATCCGAGCTATTTACGTTTGAACTTGACCTTTTTATGGGCATGGTCGGAATGCACTTAACCGCTGCACAGTGGTTCGCAGTGGCTTAGCGGCAGCTGTGGCGTCGTGCTTGTAATTCATCATTATGTGCATTGGCATGGAGCCGCCCCAATGTTTGACGCTCAGTAGCTGCGTCTAAGCAGCTTAAAATAGACAAAGACAGAGAGAGAGAGAGAAAGAGAGAAGGACGGATGAATGGACAGCAGAGAAGCATTAGCAGTGACCGAAGAATCAAGCGATTCGCATTGGCAATACGGTCTCGTGCACTGTTTGACCCAATTTATTAGCTACACGTTTACCCACACACACACACACACGAGTAGCCACATGAGTGTCTATGTGTGTGTGTTGTGCAATGCTCAAGTGAGTGAGTGCCTTGGCCTGCTGTGCCTGGCCTGGAGTGTGCCATGTTCTTGGCTGCTAATTGGATTAATAATGACAGAAACAATGCTGCAGCAGCAGCAGCAGCAGCAGCAAAACTGCATGGGAAATATCGTAGGATTATGTAAGTGAATCGATAGACAGCAAAAATGAGTCGCCGGCCATATGGAGCACATGGAGAACTGTCAAAATATAAGCCAGCAAAGAAAAGTTAAGTCCATAAGTTGGGCAACGATTGCCTTAAATGTAAATTGGAGCATTGCGAGTAACAAGTCTAGCGCAAATGTTTTGTTTTTATGGTAATCATGATGAAATGATTTCATAATAAGCCACAAATGAACTAGTTCATTTGGTAAAGTGAAATTGAATAACTTATTACGATTTGTGAATGCATTTATTGCTTGATAAAAAGTATGTTGTCATAAATGTAGAAAATAACTAGTTCATTAGAATCAACTTGAAGAACTGAACTAGTTTATATTGTTGTTTATATAATCTATTTAACTAGGATTCTTCTATAATGAAAAGTTCAAAAGGGACAAAACCAGTATACTTTAGAGTCCAAGATGAAATTGTTTCAATGAACTAGTTCATTTATTTTTTATACATTAAAATCTATTCTTATATAATAAAAAGCTCTAAAAGTCAACCATTGAATTTTACAGTCAAAGGTAAACATTTTTACTATTAACTAGCTCATTTATTCAAAGACTAAAATATTTCCCTATATACTTGTACAAGAGAAATAGTTTTTAATCTTTATGAGCTAATTCGTTTAATCGAACTAAAGATAAACAAGTTCTTTAAAAACAATTGCCTGAATATATACTTTTTCAGCTCACCTAGCTTCATAGACATTTTAAACCCAAATCCGATCATGATTCATGCTAGACAATCTGCTTCATAGTCGGCTATTTGCTCAAAGGTCTAGACCAATCGACTCGCAGTCCCGTTTAATCTAAGCCCTAAGCTCTTGCCACTTAATACGACCCATTTTCAGCACAGTTTTTCAATTACCAAATAACTGACCTCATAAATAATAACACCGCTTATATCATTCTACTACAGGTGGAAAGGCAGAGAGCCGGTAAAATGCTTTATCAGCAGTGGAACAGTTAAAGAGTCAACAAAGAAATACTTTATAGCGATGAATGGAACGGAACGGCGTATCGGTGTGAGTGTGTGTGTGTGTGTGAGCTTGAGAGTGTGTTTGTGGTAAATACACTATCTAAACACTGTCCCCAATATTGTTATGAGCAATAGCAGTTCTCCAAAAAGCCAATCGTCGTGAGATAAGCGAAACAAAATAGAATTTCGTTAATGATATTTCCGAGTTCGGACTTAAATTAATTCTGGACAATAGATGAGCTCATACAATCGTACGGAGATAGAGATGTATTATTATTTAAATATAAACTTCGATAGGGCACGTTCTATTTATAACGTATGCATAAGATATATTTGTTTATTTATTTATTACTAATTCTTGGCAATTTGTTGCGGTAGGCGAGAGCGGAGCGAGGGCTGAGCGTACGGTTCGGTTACGGGTTCGAGTTGGAGCTCGAGTTGAGGTTTTTCGCTTTTATTTATGTCTGTTCTACATGAGTCAGTTGTTGTTGCTGTTGCTTCTCTTTTGTAGATTTTGACACTTTGTCTTCTTTCTGCTTCATTGTGTGGCCCTCTGCCCGAGTTTTATTACAGAGCGGTAAAAAGCTTACGGTTCTTGTTTTAGCTGTTGTTGTTGTTGTTGTTATTGTTGTTGCTTTGATTTTGCAGCTGTGAGTTAAAAGTTCTTAATGGCAGCTGTCCTCATAAATTTAATTAAAAATCGTTTAAAATCCTTTTTCCCCAAAAATTGCTTAAGCGAAACTTTTGCTGCGCCGAGGTGACTTAGTGTCAACACGTGCCCAATTCCTCTTGTTGCTGCCTGCCTGTGTATCAGTATATATGGGTGTGTACCAAAGTTTTGGGGCAACAACAATAAAAAGTTTTGCTGCAAAGCGACGGCAAGTGCAGGCCAAGTATCTGCAAGATAAAAACTCCTGTAGATGGAAAGATACAAGTGGAACTTTTATGCAGATGTTTTTTATCATGTTGTTGTTGGTGTTGTTGCTGCTCGTGTTGCTGCTGTTGTTGTCACTGTTCGCGTGACAAACAAATAGAGACAAATTCATAATTGGCCACGAACCAACCCCCCAAGTGCTAGACGCGGGTTGTTTGTTTCCAGGGTGCGTCACCATGGCGTATGATGAATATAACGCACGTGCATGTCACACGTTTGCCCGAACGCTTGTTATTACTATTGCCATCGTTGTTGTTGTTGCTGCTGATGTTGTTGTTGCTGTTGCCGACATGTTGCTGCTGTTATTGAGCTTCAGGCATGGCCTTACCCTTCAGCTGGCTTTTCTGCCTTAGTCTCCGACTTATTGCCTATTCTCTTAGCTTAAAGCAAACAAATAGCTCAATGTTTTGAATAATTTAAACATTTGGATGTTATATAAAAATATAATAATATATAATATAAATATTATATTGAATGTAATCATATAATCATAGGAAATTTATTTTAATTTTTTTTTAAATATATTTTTTTAATATTTTTTAAGTCTAATGTCTTTTCTGTATATTTAATTATTTTTCGACTCTACACTCAATTTATTTTTGATTAATATTTTTTTATTACATTTATTTAATGATTTATTAGTATAGTTAGAATATTTAAATACAGATCCAAATTTTATTTTATTTATTTATTTTTATCTTTAATATCTTTTTAACATATCAAATTCATTCAAGTTACTAAATATTTTTCCTAGTGTATTTATTCTTCAATTTTTTGATATAATTTCAACTTGTTGTTGACATTTTCCTTGCCTTATTTTAATCAATTTTATAAGCTCTGTTTCAGCATTGTCAACGCACAACACACAAATGCCAAAAATGCTCATACGCAGTGTTGACCCACATTTTTGTGTTTTCCTTCTTTTTTTTCAGTCAAGCCAAAAACACCCTTGAAACAGACAATCCCATACAATCCAAATATTGTCAGAGAAAGACAGAAGTGGATAAGAGAGAGAGAGAGAGATAGCAGGAGAAAGGTATAGAGAGACAGAGGCAGAGGTTGGTTACTCTGGGCTGCAAAGACAGTAGTTACAAGGAGGGTGGCAATTTCTATATATTCGGGGCGCGGTTTTCGTCGTTCGGGCCATTGTTATGCAGCTGCATCATGCTGAATTGGGTCAGGCCGGCGCGTGCCTAACGCCAGATGAACTGCAACCGTATGCGGTTGCCATATCTAAATCACATTTTGCAAGGCCATTCGCGAGCAGTTAGATTCATATTTTCATTTAAGTTGCCGCCTCGGGCCCTGCCAAGGCTCATTAAGAGACAAATGCGCCATATCCTGCGGCCCACTTCAGCTAATTATGCAACTGCAGTGCCTTCAACTCGCAACTGATGCGGCTCCAGGCGGCACTCAGACAGAACAGAAAGTGGACTTAAAAAGGCGAATTGTGCGCGATGCCAGCCATTGTCCAACTTTCGCACTCAGCGCCGTTGACCAGGCTGACAAAGTGCTTTGTTTTGGTTTCGGCGAGGATTTTATGCTGCGAAACTTTACAAAAACTTTCAGTCTGCAATGGAATTTACAAGCTACTTACAAATTGAGTGCGCAGCTGAAGAAAGATGTATTTTGATATTTGATTAAAATTTTATAATGTTGCCTCGGATCGGCCGCTTTGAGTTGTGAGAAAGTTTTCAAAGCAGAAGTCAATGTAAACACTAGTTATAGAAAACCAATCTTGGCTTAAGCACTCGGCTCAAGTGTTTCCAGTTCGCTTCATTATGACGGAAAAGCAACTTTTCCCAGTTGCAACTCTGTCAACAACAACAACGAGAAGCACTCATCAGTCGATGAGCCACAGCGAAGCGGAAAATGTAAGTTGTATCATTTATCAAAATTAACACTGGGTAAACGAAAACCCAGTGAAATGTTATGCATACGACTCGAGCTGCCAATGAAGTTATCAAGACCCAACAACAATGGAAATACAATTTTTGTTGGCGCTTCGTAGTCAATGAGATTGATTGTTCCGCCAGCCAAAGTTAAGGGAAATAAATAAATATTATACTTGGCCGGCCAAGTGGCGCCCCGGCCTCAGGTGTTGGCCCCAAACAAATGTCCATTAATGATGTGGCACGCTCAACGCATTTGCTAAGCCACCGCGACAGCTGAGCTGATGCTGGCGATGCGATGTTATTTATATGGAGATGTTAACATCGGCAGCTTTGCAAGCGCCAAATGGACTGTAATTTACGGCTCTGTCTAAAGTGTTGGAGAGATTTGAATTTAAGAAAAGTTATACTTTGCACTCAGACAGTGCAAATGGGGCGTATAGGTTTTGTGTGAGAGCCCATCGCCTTGTTATCTAGTCTCTCTCTTTCATAGGCGTTGTCAGCAAGGTCAAAGCCTACATTTTCCCTCCTGTTGCTCTCTCACTTCGGCTCACTTGAGTAAATACGAAATTTATTTTTAACCTATTTATACAACTTGAGCTGTCGTCGCAACACTTGCTTAACAATTATTTGCATTTCACTTAGCAACAGCTCGTGCAGTAAAAAACAAAAATAAAAAAAAAATACTTTCTAGTCGAATAGAGCTAGGCTAACTGCTAGCTGGCTGCACATGAAAATAAATATATAAAAAATAATATACAATATTATACAGCCTTCAGTATTGATATTTTTTGCAATTTGTCATCGGGGGGGCAGCACTGAAATCCGATGCTCAAAGTCGGCAACTGAAACTGATTTTGCTTATTATTTTTATGGGATATCATATAGCTGGCAAACTTTCAAGGAACTCAATCAAAGCTCACAAACAACAGCTGAGGCAGCAGTTGAACATGGAAATCAAAACAGGAAAGAACAAAATTAACAAAAAATATTAGACTCTCTTTGGATGCCCTAATATAAATAAGAATTTGTATATATATATAAAGTATATTTATATTATATATACAAAAGTCGAGTTTGAATTGGATCAAGTAACATTGAAAACGGAAAAGCTTATTATAGAAAATTATATCTTTTGAATTGATAATTTACATATTATTATAATTGATAATCGTTTATAATATATATTTTATTTAAATTTATATATGACATATATTAATATACATTTCAAAATCTCTTATATATTTTCCTAATTAAATATTCTATACATACTTAAATTTTCATATTTATATTTCTAGTGCTTAAGCTGTTTATCTTGAGCTTAGCTCACTTTAAAGCTCTCTTTCGTCATGTTTATATTTACTCTAATATATAATTTAATATGCCACTATGAGGTTCCACTTCATTAAAATGCACTTTATTTATACTCTATTTCTCAACTTTTTCGCAAGTCTCAGCAGAAAGCGAAAAAACAGACACAAATCAATTTGTTTTGCTTATTTTCTGTTCGTTTTTCTTATACTTTTTTTTCTTAACTTATTTTTACACTTCAGCGAGCATGTGGGGAGTATGGGCCGGGTTAGCTGGTATTCTGGGCCCACAACATGTATTCGAAACTAATTTAAATAAAAACCAATCTGGCTGAAAATGTCAAACATAATTTGAGCCTACTGCTTGGCATCTTATCGCTTTATGTGTTGTGACGGGTCTTGAAAACTTTGTCGTTCGCCTTTGTTGTGCGTGTGTGTGTGTGTGTTTGCGACTGTGTGTGTGTGTGGCGTAGCGTAACTGTGACGCTGACTGTGACTGCAGCTCAATTCAAATTGCCAAACGAACTTTCCACTCGGCACAAACAATTTTTATTTTTATAGCTCCCCCTTGCCCCTTCGCGCCGCCCCACCTTTAAGCCTATTCAGCTAAAACCTATCCCCAGCACTAAAACCAACACCAAAACCAAATACCCGACACGTTTCACTTTCGCTGAACTTGAAGCGTCGACGAACTTGAGAACATGGCCGCGCATGCTGATGATTATCCCAGACGCCAAGCAAAGCACCAGCCAGCCAGCGCGAGCATCCTTAAGCCTATTCACACAGACTAACGCAGCGTCAAGTGGGAGTAACTTTAACTAAAGGGCTCGCTTAGCAGATACCCTGTAATTCGTTTTGAGCAGTCATAATGCATATTTGTGATTTCAGTCACTTGAGATAAAGCTATAACTTGAGTTGTTCGATATCTGAAGAGTCTCGTTATGCGAATTCTACTCAGTGCATTTATTAAAAAATATTTAAAATATATATATATTTAAAATGTAAAATTATAATTAATTGCTATTGAAATATTTATAAAAAATACACTTTAAATTTTATTAGTTATGTATCTTGATCTGATCTATAATATTAAGAAAAATAATTATAAATTATTATTATTTATATATATATATATTTTTTTTTTTTTTTTTGTATTATTAATATGTTTTATTTTATATTTGACTTTTTTTATTTTTACCAGCTCACAAATCTAAGATCTTAGTTTCTACTTCAGTCAAATGCTTAAGATGAACTATATAAACCTCTGCTGCGCATTGATATTAAATACAGGGTATTCCAAAAAGTAACAGAGAGAGATTGGAGAGAGAGAGAGACAAAGCAAAACAGACATAAAAATGCTTAGGCGAAAAGCAACGACTGCGATAAGCGCACGAGACAATGAAAAGGAAAGTGGACAGCAAGTGCTGTTCACTTTTAGGCGCTATAAAGCCCGCTCCTTCCACAAGAATATGTATGTGTATGTGCACGGGTCGGCAAAGTTATGAGAATTGAGGCAAAACATTGGACTGCTCCATAAAAGATTACAATAAAACAGGCCGCAAATACAAATAAAAACGTCCACAAGCAATGGCATTTATATTGGCCAGTTTTAAGGAAGCTCCCGCAGTGTTCGTCTATACGTATACTTTATATATATATATGGATATACGTATGTGGTTGAATAGAAATTAATTAGCCGCTCATCAATGGGCCAAATGTAACTGGGCTACGTTGGATTGGCTGCGAGCATAAGGCCAGTAAATTCAATTTGATTCGATTCGATTCAATTCTGTAATGAAACGCAGCTATCAATAAGGCAGATATATAGATTGCTCAAGCTGTTTGTTATTGATTGTGGCCAAGGCTGCACGAAAGTGGCTAAAACTGAACCAAAGATTGGCCATAAGGCAACGATACATAAATTAATATTAAGTCATATCATTTGAGCTATAAAACTATTATATATATTTTAATAGATTTTTTTTAATAAATAGAGCGCTTCATATATTTTACTTTATAATTAAGTAAGGCAAAAATGAATGAAAATCTTAAGTAAATAAAATAAAAAATATATATATTTTGATGAATAAAATATAATAAATTTACATAAATATTTTAATAAAATGAATGAAAATCATAAATAAATGAAATAAAAAAAAATATATATATATATATTTTAATGAATAAAATATAATAAATTTACATAAATAAATAAGAAATATTTTTGTAAATATCATAATAATGTTAATAAAATGAAATAAAATCATAAATAAATAAAATAAAAAAATATACATATAATAATATGTACTAAATTTACATAAATAAAAAAAATTTTAATAAATATAATAAATATTTTAATAACTAAAAAGAGCTTATATTTTGATAAAAAATATTTTAAATATTAATTTATTTAATGAATATTAAGAATAAAATACTCAATGAAAATGCGAATAAATAATAGCAGGCGCGAAGATTACAATATGTTAATACAAATATTAGCAAATTCCTAACAGAATTGTTAACAAAGCATAAGACTATATTTACCTAGTTCTGGCATGTTAGCATATAGATATATGTAAGAAATTCTATAAGAAATTGACTATAAATTGCCAGATCGAATCTCCCATTATAATGCAAAAAACTTTTGTTATTTTGCGGATTAAGATCTAAAAAGGTTGTTCAAAGAACTTTATATATATATATTTATTTTTGATAGAGTGCTAAATATATTTTATTGTTAAAAAAGATTAAAAATATATATATATTTTTTTTTATAGATTGCTTAATATATTTTATTGTTATATAAAATCACAAAAATTCTGTGAAGTCTTTAGATAATGTTTAAGAAAACATGTCATAAAATTTTTATATAATTTTATAATATATATTATATATAATTTTTTATCTAATAATATGTTAAGCCTGTTTTACTGTTATACAAAATAACAAGAATTGTTTTATGTCTGCTGATTGCTATATCTCTGAATGCCAAAAGCAATGTCTGTTCATTGACTCCAGCGACTGCTTTGCACTTAACTGCAGTCCATAAAAACTGTTATCGAGCTCGAATGGATTAAGCCAAAACTTTATATATATATAAATAAATTGATAAGCTCAGCTCCAGATAATAAAAACTTTCTGCAGCATATCCAATTTTCGCCCAACTGATTCGCAGTGCATAAAAAAGGGCCAACTTTTTGAACCTTTTTTTTCACCAAAAAAAAGATGTAGAGGGCACAACATTTTGCAACAATCAAAAACCGCAACATGTTAACTGTTAATGCCCCAGACACCCATTCGAGTCCTGAAGCTTGCCATATGTGTGGCGGAGCCCAAGCCCAAGCCCAGGCCCAACAATGAAAACTGTTCGCTGACCGTAAGGGCGCCAAATATAAATTATATTAGCAAAGTGCGTGAACGACTTGAAGATACGCTGTAAATTTCCTACGATTCGCTGAGGCTGTAAGGACGATAAAACATCGGCCCTCTGTTATCACAGTTACAGGGTAATACCACAAAAAAATTGGGGCTCCCAAGTCTCGGATCTCAATAATTCAAAACAATTTCATTTTATTGCGCAAGTTTTGCACCAGGAGCGGGGGAGGGGGGTTCCAGGCTTCGGGCAGCGGCACAGAGCACAGTTTAAGCTAACAATGCGGCCAACACTTGGTTGACCCGGCCTGCGGAGGGGCTGATAGGTTGGGGCATAACCCTTTTTAACAGCGCGCGAATATAAAACATTTTGTGCCGTGTGGGGTGAGGGACGTAAGGTGGAAGCTGTGAGGTAGGCGTGAAAGCTAACACATAAAGCAGCAGCAGCTTGAGCGGGGGCGCTGGCTGGGGGAGGGAGAGAGAGGGGGGAGGGTGGTCAACTTACCGTTATTTGGCTAAGGCTGCTGCTGCTGCCGCTTCTGATGAAGATGAACGGGTTCGTAATCCTTTTAGCGTCTGATAATGAAAATTGAGCCAGTCGCAAGGCGCAGCAAACACCTATACAGGTGCACTCACACACACACACCCACACGCGCGCACTTACAGTAAGAGAGAGAGAGAGAGAGGAGCAGCTATTAATGAAGTCTAGCCACGCGGAGGGATTAAAGGCGCTATTAACTAGCTTCGTATTATAAAAAATATCTTTCGCGTTGCGCAAGATTATATGCAAAATTTACCGCGTAATTAAGACAATCGAGCGGCTTAATCAGCGTTAATTACGTGTGCGAATTGTTGTTTCACGATTTTATGCACTTCTTTTACTTTCAAATCTTTTCTTTGATATTTAATTAATAACTGTCGTCGTCGAATCGTTGTTGTTGTTCTTCTTGTTTTAGCGCATTTTAAAAACAGCCCCAAATTGAAACGAATTTTGTCGTAATTTATTTAATTTGGTATTTCTGTTAAAACACGCAGCAGCCGCAACGAAACGCACAGCGCGAACATCCAAAACCGAATGAAAGCACCAAATTATTGTGTTTTCATCTTGAAGCGAGCCGCAGCGAACCACATCAAACCGCATCGAACCACAACGAGCCGCAACACGTTCGAGCGGCCGTTGCGCGCATAGATGGCGCTGCTGTGTAGAGCCGCTCGAATAGTTTTCCTTTTGAGAGATGGCACAGTCTTGTGTTTCTGAAGAGATACCCACAAAATTATTGATCTTATATATCTATATATATCAATCAATCATCAATCAATTATCTGTCTCTGTCAATAAAATGTAGTGATAATTATTGCTCTCTATCGATAGTGAGACAGCAGCGAAACTGCACTAAGCCTCGAAATGCCTGATAAGTTGCATAAGTTCTGCCTATAGCTTCGAGGATTACTACGAACTATTGTAGAAGCGGAGGTAAAAAAATACCATAAATGAAAAAAAAATGTATATTCTCTCATCTAACAATGGCTTACAGCTCTAGATATGCAAATAGACTGACAGATCATCCAAACCAGCTCTCATCAAATCTGACTCTAAACAACAAGTGAAGGCTTAGAAGATAACACCATCTGAACCGTCGGGGAATCCAGTAAGCTTGAAACTTATTATAAAATAGAATAAAATTAGCAAATTAAATTAAATTAAATTAAAACTAGTAGTTATTATAATTGAGTCTACATTTTAGTTTTATATTTTCTTAGAATAATTTTAGTATTTAAACCTATTCAGATGAGCAAAAAAAGCCCGACAGATTTCTAGAAATTAATAACATTGATATGAATTGAAAGTTTACAAGGCAGAAACTCTTGTTTATTGTTTATAACTTATTTATTATTTATTTTATACAACCACATTTGTTTACTTTAAATTGTTGTTTTTCTTGAAGAGATATCTCATTTCAAACTCTTGAGAAATTTAAACCTATTCAGTGTATATACAATAGCATCATTAGTTAAGGCTTAGCGATCAATGAGCTATCGAGTTTAAGGCAAAAACCTATAAAAAATAGACCAGAGCAAAAAAAAAAACATTATATATACATAATACATATAGTTATCATAGAGCTTATATAACAATCGGAAAATTCTATAGATTATAATTATTTTATTGCTATATATTTTATTTTCCACCTTCAATATTTCAAGGCAAATGATTCCATAGGCATTCATTAAAAAATAATAATTTAGTGTAGTCTAGGCAGAACAGACATTAGAACCGCTCGAACAGACGCCAGCTACAATTAGCTCTAGGTCTAGAGGGGTATGCAAATCTCTGCTCGTCTATAAAACCATACTGAAGCAGCCCGAAATAGGGTTCATCATAAACAAACAGGCGTCATAGAGCCGCAATAAAGCCTGCCAGCGCAAGCCTGAAAATTCATTCATTTAATTTTCAAGTGCTGGAAAGGGTATTGCGAAATCAGATTTCCATTTTGTGTAATTGAATCCAAGCAGCGGCAGCTACGAAGAGGCGGCGATGGCCGGACAGTCGCACGGATACCAAGAGAGTTTCGCCAGAAAGCATATAAGTAAGCCGGGCCAACCGGCAGCAGCAACAACAACAACAACGTGCTGGTTGTCAAGGCAACTGATGTGCCCAAAACAATTGACAATTGTTTTTCTTTTCGCAGGTAAAGCAGCGCGAAAGGAAAGAAAGGAAGCGTAGCACCTGCGAAAGGTAGCGGGAATTCATCAGCAAGTGAATCTGCGAATCTGCAGCAAGGTAAATGCTAAAAATTCATTAAAGACCAACAACAACGGCGAGGAAAGGAATTGGAAAATGAATTACTATGACGAGGAGATCACAATCAGCGGCTCAGCGGATGGCAAGCACCTGAGCAGCATGCCCAGGGAGCGGCAGTTGAGCCGGACGAGCGGAGCAGCAAGTCGCCAGGCGAGCAGGCGGCGGACTATGGTAGGCCGATAACTCCTATATATAGATATATATAGTCCATAGCAATATACGGATTAAATTTGACAGCAAATGCAGAGCAGCTCCGCGGACGACGATGGCCTGCTGCAGGACATCATAGACCACGACGACGAGGCCGATGACAGCGACAACGACGACGACGACGACGACGATGATAGCGAGCTGCAGCTGGGCGGGATGATGCCGAGCATGTCGCGCCCACAGACGCGGCCGGGCAGCACACGGGCTGGCAAAGCGGTGCAGCCGATGTCAATGGGCGATGACCAGCTGAGCTTCGGCAGCTCGGATGAGGCAGCCGGCGAGCTGGCGCCATCGAGTGGCGTCAAATTGCTGCAGCAACAAAAGAAGCTGCCACAGCCGACTCCGCGGCGGCCCAGCGCTGGGCCGGCACAGGAGCAGGCGATGACGTTTGAGCTGACGCCGGATAAGTGGGAGCAGCTGCCGCTGCAGCCGGAGCTGAAGGAGCTGTTCCCCTACATACTCAAGTACACGCCGCAGACGATCGAGACGCCGTACCACCTGCAGCCCTTTGTGCCAGAATTCGTACCCGCCGTGGGCGATGTGGATGCCATGCTGAAGGTGCAGGCGCCGGCACTGCTGCAGCCGGAGGCGCAGCGTCAGCGCGAACTGGACGAGCAGCTGCAGCGGCTGGGCCTGATGCTGCTGGACGAACCCTCCGGCGCCCAGAGTGAGCCCAGCCTGCTGAACATGAAGCTGCGCTCGGTGCTGAGCGGCAGTCGAACCGGCAACTCGCGCCACGCCGCTCGCTCCGCGACGCTGGTGCCCACCGCGAAGACGGCCAAGGACATCGAGAAGTGGATCGCCGACGTGGAGCAGGTGCACATGACGCAGGCCATGTACGATGCACAGCCCCGGAAGGACATCGACGCGCTGTTGGAGCACTGGCCGCGCTCCTTCGGCTCCGCCGCCAACAAGGAGGCCGTCGACGAGGCCTATCGCGCCTGTCTGCAGCAGCAAATCTCGCTGGTCGACTACGTCCGGGCGCTGTCCGAACGCTTCGGCGTGGAGGGGCCGCTCGAAACCCAATCGGATTACATACACAACATACAGACGCTGTTCGCCCTCTACCTGGCCGCCAGTCAGGCCTGGGAGTAGGGGCGGGAGCTGCTGCAGTTCTTGCACTAATAACGCTAATGGCTTCGATTAAGTGACAGCCAGACGCCGTTTGTTTGCCTTTGTGCGGGATGTGCCCGCTGTTTGGCCATTAAATCGACTGGAAAGCACTCCATCTCTCTCACTCTCTCTCTCTCTGGTTTCAGTTGGGTGGGGTATTACCTAGAAGAGGAGTAGAAGCTGCACTTTGTAGTGCGATTTACTTGAAAATGTTAAGGGGATTTCGGGACATATTTGATTTATACAGGAAGCGTGCCATACCTCATAGAGTATGTATATATTAGAGCATATATATTTTTGATCAGGGCCACGAGCTGAATCCATCTTGTCTCGAAAACTACAAAAGGCAGAGACTTGAAGTACAAGTTTAACTTTTTAACTCCTCCTTCCTTATTATCGATACAAATGAATAGTTTGAATTGGATTTTTTAAGCGTAGCTTGAATATCATAACACCTGGAGTCTTCAGACTTACGATGTAGGTTACTGAAATGAATACGCATAAAATATTAATTAGAAAGTCAATCTAGAAAAAAAATAAATATTCAACACTCAAGTTGCCTTACCTTACAATTAGGTAATCAAAATATCAGCTCCTCGCAGCGTTCAGGGTATCTGCTAGTCGAGCCGTCTCGACTAAAGCACTCTTACTTGTTATCGCTGCAACTTGAAGCGACAAAACTGAAATTTGGTTCGCAATTTTTTTCAAGCGCTCACATTGTTGCCGTTGTTATGCCTCGCATAAATTGCAAAAGTGTTGAATGACAAAATGGAAAACGGGCAGAGCTGCCAAGAGGAGCCGTACGTGTAAGCGCAATGCAAAGCCCGCAGCATGCTTATTGGGGCAGCGGAGCCAACCTGTTGTAGCCAAACGTCACGGACAGCAGTTAAGCCAATCATCCACTTGGCCAAATCGCCGACAACGACAACAACAATTGGCTAATTAGAGCCGATTAAGACAACATTGACCACGTCGGCGCCACCATTTGACGACCTTAATTATGCGTGCACCCGCAAAGCGCCATTAATGGCATATTCGATGCGTAAGCACCTGCTGTAGACGCTCCGGTTCGTGATGTGCATTGTGTGCTTACATTATGCGAAAACACACCATGTCCTTGCGGGTGGGGTGGGGCTGGTCCGGACAAGGCTGGGCTGGCTGTCAATCAAAGCCGTCATCACATGCAAAATGCATTACGTTGCAGTTGATTTTCGACGTCCTCCTGCAATGACATCATTAACCATAGAAGACTACTTGCCATGACTTCATTAGGAGCTAAACGAAAATTCAGAAATTAGTATATTGCGATTACAATATTACGATACTTACAATATGGGTTGAGAGATTGATAATTACATCCGAAGTACATTTTTTTTTAAATATAAATTTTTTGATTTATGTAAAGATGTTTTGGCCACAACAAAGGATTTTCCCATTGCAATCAAATCATGTGGAACGCTGTAAGTTGACCTTCTGTAAGCCTTTCAGCTTCTCGCTCCTCGGCATCAAGTTTCCGAAGATTCTAAAAAAAAATGCAAAGGCATGTCAAGTTTTTGGTTTCAGTATATTAAGGATTCCTCTTCAATAGATACTCACAAATATCCTTGAAGAACTTGTGCTGCCGTGTCTAATCAGCTGACAATTATATTTTATATTGAACATGATCAAATATTTGCTTTTCGTCTTTAGATGCTGGTGTTCCTAAATATAATATTAAACCTCTTTTTTTTAATAATTACTGAAACGAGAGAAAGTAAAGTTTCTATGGAAGATCATGAATCTGATAACTCATTATGATTATTCAACAACAACTTACGTATTGCGCATAAAGACAAAGTGCCTCAACCAGTAAATCTATATCGCTGAGGAGTAGATTGATTCCAATGAAAAGCTTGATTAGTTATTCCAAGCCAACATGAGAGTGTCAGTGCACAAGAAAATCGCAGGTAACTCTGTAATAGTATTCCATAAATATAAATCTAAAGTCTGCTCTAGTTTTTGTTTATTCATGCGTCGCCCTTGGCACTTGCTGCTGGGCGTGGCAGCTGGATTGGCCTCTGCATTTGGCTGCTTTGTGGCGGGCATTTACTTCCAACACAGCCACGCAACAGGGCAGCTGCAACGGCTCGTGCAACAGGATGTCTACGCCTACTATATCAGCTCGAAGATCTTTGCTGCGGTATGCTAGTCAAATTGAATGATTAAGGTTAATCAAAGTATCCCAGAGCTGGATCCACAGTTCAGTTTCTTCAGCGTCGCGAACGGAGCATCGAATCATGTGCAGCGAATTATGAAGTATGGATTTCCGGGCCTGGATGATGTGAGGCTCTACGGCGACTTCGTGCTGTCCTACGATCGTCGCAATCGCGTGGCTCACTGGGTCTGCGAGCATCTGCAACTGGACAATTTGCAGGGTGCGCGGGGCGTTGGCCGCGCTGGCGCCACCTATCGCCCAGACCTGACTGTCCCTTCGAATTTTCGCTCGACGCTCGCCGACTATAAACACTCGGGCTTTGACCGCGGTCATCTGGCGGCCGCCGGCAATCATCGGGGCCAGCAGGTGCACTGCAATGAGACCTTCTTGCTGACCAACATAGCGCCCCAAATAGGCCGGGGCTTCAATAGCGGTGCCTGGAACAAATTGGAGATCTATGTGAGGGAGTTG
Organism: Drosophila pegasa; assembly: GCA_035046225.1. Classification (NCBI taxonomy): domain Eukaryota; kingdom Metazoa; phylum Arthropoda; class Insecta; order Diptera; family Drosophilidae; genus Drosophila; species Drosophila pegasa. The sequence continues at coordinate 127,458 of JAWNOD010000473.1, read as the reverse complement.
GCACAGAATTTCGGCTCGGTTTACGTGTGTACCGGTCCGCTGTTTAAGCCCCGAGCACAGAGCAATCGCAAATGGAACCTGGAATACCAAATGATTGGCTCCAGCATGGTGGCAGTGCCCACGCACTTCTTCAAGGTGCTCATGGTGGAGTCGCAGCTGCCCCTGGGTAAGCCCTATATGGAGGCATATGTGCTACCCAATGCGCCCATACCGGATGAATCCAGCCTGCGAGACTTTCTTTGCGATATACGCGAAATTGAACACCTGGCAGGTCTTCATTTCTTTCAGGGCATCCGCCGCAGCACAATTTTCGGCAGCAACTATCCAAGTGAATCGCAGGTTTTTCGAGATTTCGCATAAATTCGATATGGAGCTGAAAATAATATAAATAAGAAAAACAAATAATTAGAAATTAAATTATTAATACTTTGTTATGGTAAGACTAATCCAAGGAATATTTAGTAAAATGGAATGCAGACGATTTTATCAACTTAGATATTAGCCTAGATTAAATAGATTTCAATTCTAATTCTGATAGTAATAGTCTACCCGAATATATAATCAGAATCATATTAAAACCTATTTAATCGAGGCAAATGTCTTAGTTAGTAAGACGCTTCTGCTTTCTAAAACAATTATACAATCATAAGACATCTTTAAATAACACAAAAAATACATTCCCAACATTAAAATATAAATAATTTCTAAAGAATATCAGTAAGCCATGATTTAACGAACGTTTGTCACTTGCTTATTGAGATCTGTTAGAGTCGGCGCAAAATTAAAAGTGAATAGGTGGCACTATTAAACGCAATTACCTAGATATATAGTTGCAATCTATTAGAATGTCAGACGTTGTGGATCCTGGGGCCAGAAGCTGTGTGTGCTATGCGCTGATGGGCTTGACGGGATTCGTTTTCGGTGCCTACATCCAGCAGGAGCTTGCGATTCGTCAACTGTTCTACATGATAAAGACGGATCCATACGTATTTTATCATCGACAAAAGCTGTACCCACTCGTAGGTATAAATATCGATATGACGCAGCATGGATAATGTAATATCGAGGACCTTTTCCTGTTTAGCTGTCCACATTTCGAACGGATCATGAGGCGAGACTGTGGAATCGTTCCAAATGTCTGACAAGCAAGTTACGCGACCGCCTGGTTGTTGCGCTCTTTGAGGTGATCAACAATATGTTCTTTGATAGGAAGGCAGAGTCGTTAACGCCCGACTTGCTGGATCTGATCAAATATGGCCTGCCCAGCATGGATAATTTGTATGTGCATAATGATTATGTGGTGTCGCAGGACCTGAGTACCAATTCTCCCCGATGGATGTGCGAGCATCTGCAGGGCAACTATAAGAAGCTAACCACCGAGGCAGACGGCGATGCACTGCACCTCCGCTACAATGATGTCTATGTGCTGAGCTGCGGAGTCACGCGGGTCTGCAAGGCATTTAAGCGTGAGATTTGGCGCAAGCTGGAAGAACATGTGTCCCAAATGACTGAGAAGTTCGGCTCGGTGTACGTTTACACGGGTCCCATGTACTTACCATCTCATCGGCTTGGTGAGGATTGGACCTTGGAATATCAAATTGTGGACTGGATTCCGTTGCCAATGGCCTCACACTATTTTAAGGTGCTCATTATTGATCCACAGCTGCCGGAGTGTGTTCCCTATATGGAGGGTTACATGATAGACAATAAACTCAATTCAACAGGCAGGAGCACCGAATTGTCGGATTATCTCTGCGATATTGCCGAGATTGAGCGGCATACTGGCCTCCGCTTTTTCGAGGGCGTTCAATCGACCGTGCGCTTCGAGAAAAAACATTACCACAATAAACAGCCGGCCAATCCTCAATATCTCAGTGAGTCGATTCACTCAGTGTAGGACTATACTTTGCCAAATTATCAGTTATAAATAAAATTGTTTTTAAATTTCCGCTGATCTTTTAAAATGCAAACTTAAATAACAGAGTTGCTTTGAATATTTGAGCTGCAGTATTTTTGGTAGTTCGCTAACGATATATCGATATAATGAGCGGCGAATACAATATTTTGTATATTGTTTGGTTGGCACATATTAGTTAAATTTTAACTCACAAGTCGGTAAAAATAATAGTTAAATTTATTTAAATAGAAAGTGTTATTAAATGTTAAATATATTTATATTTCCATGACATTTCCAATTGGTATCTTAAAAATATCGAATTCAACATTACTGTGCAGTGCACATCAGTGAAATGTTATCGATATATGTCGCACAGGCGACAACTTTACGTGGCAAACTGTCAAATGCAACCAATAAGCAGCAGGAAAAAAAATCGAATTAGCGAACTGACGTGGAAGTTCGTTTTTGCTTGGAATTTCTGTTAGATACTGCTTTACCTGTGCGCACATTCCCAGCGAAAGCTGCAAATAATTGCACAACAACCGCAAGGCGACGCGTCTAAGCCCAAATTTCGGTGAAACAACGTCTCGAACGTCTTAAATTCGTGAAAACGAGAAGACGAACTTTGAGCTGCAATTAGAGTGTGTTGTGTGCGTGTGAAAGTTGTTGCTACGGTTTTATGTGCTCCTATTGAGTCGCTGCTCGCAGGCCACTAAATAACGATATGAATCCGAACATGTATGGTGCACCGCCGACACAATTCCAACCACAATACCCAGCGGGGCCGCCACGGGCACCGACGGGCTGGCCACCACAACAGCAGCAGCAACAACAGCAGCAGCCGCCGCCACTGCAGTCGCAGCCAGCGCCGCAACAACAGCCGCCACATCAACAGCCACAGCAGCAGCCACCAGCACAACAACAACAACAGCAGCAGCAGTATGGGGCTCCAGTGACATCTGCTCAACAGCCGTATGTAAATGGCAACTATCAGCAGGTGAGCCCGAGCTACTCAATCCCAGTGCTCCATATCACGACTCCACATGAAAGTTGTCTAATCGGCACTGCCTCAACTGATAAGTTCAAGTCGCGTGCCCCCACGATAGTGCCTCCTTTACTTACTCACGTCGCAGTCTCTCTAAAGAGGTCAACCAGCCTTTCATCATGGAGGCTGTCTGATAAGAGCGCACACATAATTGAATTGCTTTAGCATGTAGTTGATTTGGTACTCTCTATCTCTATCCCCGTCTCTCTCTCTCTCTCTCTCTCGTTCTTTCTCTTAAAAGTTGACCACGTCGATGAGTGGCCTGAGCGTGAGTGCTAATCCCTTGAAGCCCTCGCAACCGCCAATGCCCATGCCCACAGCTGGAGTTGGGGCACCAGCGGCGCCGTTCAATCAGTTCAACTCGAATGCACCGCTAACGTCGCAAGCCATGCCACCACTTGGAGGTGGTGGTGGTGGTGCAGGCATGAATTATAATAACAACAATAATGCCTACGCTGCAGCCTATGCAAATGGCTCGACAGCTCCGTCTCCGGCGCCGCCAGTTTCTTCAGCCGGACCAGCAGCAGCGCCAGCGCCATCGCCTTCGATGTATCCACCCACATCGGGGGCGCCTCCCTTGGCTCAGCCGACGTCGGCAGCTGCGCCAATGCCGCAGAGCGTGCCCAGCGGCGTTAACCAGATGACACTCAATAGCGCCAGCCTGGCTGGTTTGCCGCACATGCCACCAAAGTCATCTGGACAACAGTTGCCGCCGACATCCGCTGCCGCTGGACAGCCACTGCCACCAGTAGCGCAGCCAGGAGGCTATGGACGACCTGGCCAACCGCAGTTGCCGCCTGGTGCCGGCGCACCACCCGGATCGGCGCAGCCTGGCATGCCGCCTCAGCGTCCAGTAGCTGGCGGTGCTCCTGCAACTGCATTCGCGCAGCCTGGCATGCCGCCTCAACCACCTGCAGTCAGTGGCCCAAGTAGTAATCCGTATGGAGTGCCACCACCTGGCAACTTCCAGGGCTCGTATACTGGTCAACCAGCTGCGGCTCCGGCTCCGGGTGCTTTTCCAGGTGCACCCCCGTTGCCAGGACAGCAGCCAGCGCAACAACAATTTGGCGCAGCTCCACCGCCAGCAGTCGGCTTTCCGCCACAGCCCGGACAACAGCTGCAGCAGCCGCCCATGCCTGGTTATCCGCCACAGCCAATGCCCGGCTATCCGCCTCAGCCCGGACAACAGCTGCAGCAGCCTCCCATGCCTGGTTATCCGCCCCAGCCTGGCAGCTATCCTGGCCAGCCAGGACCCGGCCGCCCTGGCTATAATGTAAGTGATCTATCCACTGCTTCTTGTTGCCACAATATTAATATGACATGAACTTATTATAGCAACCGCCCATGCCGGGAGCTGGCAGCATGTACCAACAGGCACCGCCGCGTCGCCTGGACCCCGATCAAATGCCAAATCCCATACAGGTGATGATTGAAAATCAGCAAGCAGCCGGCGGTGTTTTTGTGACCAATCAGCCAGGCCTATTGCCGCCGTTGGTGACGACAAAGTTTGTGGTGCACGATCAGGGCAACTCATCGCCACGCTTCATGCGCTCCTCCCTTTACTGCATACCCAATACGGGTGATTTGTTGAAGACGACGGCGCTGCCCCTGACGCTCAACATCTCGCCGCTGGCGCGCATTGGCAAAGGCGAAATGGAGCCGCCAATAGTCAATTTTGGCGACATGGGCCCCATACGCTGCAATCGCTGCAAGGCCTACATGTCGCCCAACATGCAGTTCGTGGATGCTGGTCGTCGTTTCCAGTGCCTCATGTGCAAGGTCACAACGGAAGGTGAGCATTGCACACGTACCTCATTGACTTGAATTAAATTTGAAATTGTTCGCCTTAGTGCACCCCGATTACTATCAGCACTTGGATCATACCGGACAGCGTGTGGACAAGCATGAGCGACCGGAGCTGCTCTTGGGCACCTACGAATTCCTCGCCACCAAGGATTACTGTCGGGTAGGCGCCGCCATCTCATTTGCTGACATTTGTTTGCTAAATTTCTTTCTTCATTCATTAGAACAATACGGCGCCAGAGGTGCCCGCGTTTATATTCATCATAGATGTGTCGTACAATACGATCAAGTCCGGATTGGTGCATCTGCTTTGCTCTCAGATTAAGAATATACTCAAGCATTTGCCAGTGGATCAAGGTCAGGATAAGTCGCAGGTGCGCGTCGGCTTCATCACCTATAACAGCACGGTGCACTTCTACAACATCAAGAGCAACCTGGCCCAGCCACAGATGATGGTTGTGGGCGATATACAGGAGATGTTTATGCCGCTGCTGGATGGTTTCCTCTGTCATCCGGAGGAGTCGGCGGCGGTGATCGATGCGCTAATGGAGGAAATTCCGCGCATGTTTGTCGACACCAAGGAGACAGAAACTATACTCTATCCAGCCATACAGGCCGGTCTGGAAGCGCTTAAGGCATCGAATGCCTCTGGCAAGCTATTGGTATTCAACTCAACGCTGCCCATTGCGGAGGCACCTGGCAAGCTCAAGAATCGCGATGACCGCAAGCTGCTCGGCACAGACAAGGAGAAGACGGTGCTGACGCCGCAAACGACTGTGTACAATCAGCTGGGACAGGAGTGCGTGCAGCAGGGCTGTTCCGTGGATCTGTTTGTGTTCAACAATGCCTACATTGACATTGCAACCATTGGCCAAGTGTCGCGTCTGACTGGTGGCGAGGTCTACAAGTATACATACTTCCAAGCCGAGCTCGATGGCAAGCGTCTGATTGAGGATATTATTAAGAATGTGTCGCGTCCGATTGCGTTTGATGCAGTGATGCGTGTCCGCACCTCGGCGGGCATTCGACCCACCGAATTCTTCGGACACTTCTACATGTCTAATACCACTGACGTGGAGCTAGCGAGCATTGGTAAGTCGTAAGCAAATAAATCGATGCCATACACCTAACTAATCACATGTAACTTCTTCTTTTAACAGATGCCACCAAGTCTGTGAGCATAGAGATCAAGCACGATGATAAGTTGCCGCCGGAGGAAAATGTGTACCTGCAGGTGGCCTTGTTGTATACATCCTGCAGTGGCCAGCGACGTTTGCGCATCTTGAATTTGGCCTTGCGCGTAACCGTAACTATAGCGGATGTATTCAAGAGCTGTGACTTGGACGCCATGATGCTGTTCTTTGCGAAGCAGGCGTGCTTTAAGTTGATGGAGCACTCGCCTAAGCAGGTCAAGGACAATCTCGTACAGCGATCAGCGCAGATCTTAGCCTGCTATCGCAAGCACTGCACATCGCCGACGTCCGCTGGCCAACTGATACTACCCGAGTGCCTGAAGCTATTGCCGCTGTACGCGTCCTGTTTGCTGAAGAACGATGCAGTCTCTGGTGGCTCCGATATGACTCTGGACGATCGCTCCTATGTCATACAATTTGTGCTGGCCATGGATCTGAATATGTCGGTCAACTATCTGTATCCACGTTTCATTCCCATACACACCGTGGAGACCGACGAGTCCACGTTGCCAACGCCGGTGCGCTGCACGCATGAGAAGATCACCGAAGACGGCGCCTACATACTGGAGAATGGCGTGCATCTGTTTGTCTGGCTGGGCCAGTCCTTGTCGCCCACATTTGTGCAATCCGTCTTTGGTGTCCAGTGCACGCAGCAGGTGAATGCCGAGCGTTTCGCAATCACCGCCGATACGCCGCTGGCACGTCGCATTACGGGCATCATCGATCAGATTATGGAGGAGCGTACGCGTTACATGCGGGTAAGTTGGGCAGGATAACGAAGCGAGCTGAACCTTTTATTTATTGACTTCATTTTGATGCTTGCAGGTCACCTGTGTGCGGCAGAACGATAAGCTGGAGAGCGTGTTTCGGCACTTCCTTATCGAGGATCGCGGCACAGACGGCTCGGCTAGTTATGTAGATTTCCTGTGCCACATGCACAAGGAGATCAAGGACCTGTTAAGTTAGCACCTAGGCAACTCACATAAAGCGCCGACTGCCAGCAGCTATGGAACTGAGGAGCGTTGGTCCCGCAGCTACTCACAGAATCGGGCGCGCATGCGCCGGCTCTCGTTCAGCAGTCGTCGGTTTAAATGAGCACGTTGGCATATTTATAGCATATAGAGCAGACATAAATTCAATTATACATACATATTCATATATATATACATATAAACATATAGCCGCGACATCATTTCGAGCGTTACAAATCTTCCATTAACTTTTATTAAAATTTCCACATTTTGCATGTTCTCTATATTTCGTTTGTCAATCTTAAGTATTCCATATGCTTGTTTGTGTGTGCGTCTGTGTTTGTGTGTGTGTGTATTTCTGCGCTATAAACATTTGTTAAACGAGCAACAGCAATTAGACAAATTATTTTCGTGTTTATTTCGTTCTCTCCACAACATTTTCCGTTCAGTTTACGTAGATGTTTTTAATCAAATTGAAAATGTCAGCACCACAGTTACACGCGAAATTCCGAACAGTGAATCAAGCCTGATGCAATAAATATTGTGAACACATCGCCTAACGATATAGAAATGATAGAAGGAAATCGGGAAACAAGAACAATGTCATACGTTTGCTACTTATTGGCAATCTTTCGTTATCCGCACGTAATGTACTTTATGTATCGTAATTCAAATGATTATTAATATCTTTAAATACCCATAAATTTCTTGTGAGAATTATTTTAATATTTAATCGGTATATGCGACCCCTCTCCTTTACAACCCCCAAAAAGAACTATTGAAAATGAAATAAAAAAACTTTATTAAAAAAAAACTTTAAAATGTTGTTTTCATTGAACTGGTTTAGACTTTTTAATTAATATAAATCAAATATGCATTTGCTATGAAAATATAAAAAAACTTTTCAGACAATTTTCTACTATATGAATTTAGGATCTTCAAGGAATTACTTGTAGAGCTGGCAAACCTCGCACATATAATTGATAATCTGTAAAAACTCTATATAATTTATCTCGAATATCAACTGTTCTATTACAATTCGTATATCTTTCTCCTCCTAAACTAAAAAATGAAACAGTTAAAAGATATTTATATATATGTGTGTATATATATATAATTTTAAATTATATATAGGTATTTATATATTTATATTTATATTGTATTGTATTTATTAGGCCTTTAAATATCTAGATTTATTATTATTTGACGTGCACATTTTACATTTACATAAATTTTAGATTGTTTTTCCTCTTCTTTCGATTCGTTTGCTTAGAAAAGTTTTCGATTTCAATGTTCCCGAAATTCATAACAATTAAATAAACATTGCCTAAGATGCAGCCCCCCCAAGCCATCTGTCGCTCTGTGTATTTCTGTTTCCTTGAACGCTTGTCCAGATTGCAAATACAAAAAAAATGTAACATGTAACATGGGCAAACACACAGACACACAGTGCACACAGCGGACAGATCTCTGAGGTTGCTCATGTGGTTGCATCCGAGTTGGTTCTTACAATTAATGTTAGGTATATATAATTACATAAAAAACCGATCGCAGCTCAAACTATTGAATGTATCATTTATGCTTGCAGTTTACAACTTAATTATTTGTATTATGTTCAAGCGACGACGACTCTTCTGATGAAATTTTGATATATTGTTTATTCGCATGCCGAAATTGTTGCAAATTACATAGAACACAATTTATGGAATATTACGGCATATAATTGTTAGTAAAAGTCAACTAATAGCTAGCATTTCGTTCATAAAAATTAAATTGCGAAATGGAAAAATAATAAAAATAAACGAAATGAAACGACAAATTTTCCATCGGATATTGGGGCGGAATATAGAAAATAATATATACACATATTTCTTTCTATAACCAGCGCCTCTCTCACACTGTCATTTCTAGATTAACTGAAGGAGCAGCCGCAGATGAAAATCTTGGAGTGCAGGTGTAGGTGTAGGTGTGCTGTGTGTGTGTGTGTTTGTTGTGTGTGTGTGTATGTGTGTGCTACTGGTGACTGCTGTGGCGCCAGATTTGGGTAGGGGTTGTGGAGCTAGGCAGTCGCTCTATTTCGTAAACGCCATAAACACAGCCCAAAGTATCTCGTTCGCATTCGGTTTGGCCGCCTCCGTTTCAAAGTCGAGGTCGAGCAGCTCGCGCACTCGCTTCATGGCCACCTCGTAGTCGTCGTCGTTGAGCGGCGCAAAGGCGTTCTCGATGACGTCACTGGCGTGCGCCAGGAAGATAAGTGCCAGCATTCGCTTATCCATGCGCTGCGGATCGTTCACCCACTTGGAAAGAACCGAATCTTGTATCTGTAATGCAAATCGAAAGCTTAGTTTATGCACTGACTGGATAGGATGTGGATCACCTCACCTTCTTGACCAGACGGCACTTCACCACATTATCACTGAGCGGATGAGTCGTCATGTCAAAGAGCAGAAAGTTTTGCTTTTCCGTTGTGAGAACACCCTTCTCGACGAGGTTCTTGGCCAGACGCTCGCGAACATTTTTCAGCTGGTAGCGCAACTTCAATGGATTCCAAGTTTCACCTGCAACGATCGAGAATCAGCAAACAATGTTGTTTTCCTTTCGTCTCCAGCTGCGACACTTACCGCTCAGATATTCGATCCAACTCTGCACCGTCTCTGGCGGATCTGTTTCCTTAATGTGTTTCAGTGCCTCGTCCAACAGAACATCGCCAGTTTGCTGATCCGATTTCAGTATAAGCTTTCTGCAAATCGCCAATCACAGATTAAGTTTCGACTATGATGGATCGTTTTTAAATGGAATTCGTGTGGATGGATACCTTGTACACAAGCCCCGACGCCGCATGCCCGACTTCTCGATCATGACACGTCCACGCAGGCCCAGCTCAATGAGAATGCATCCACGCAACCCGCTTGATATGCAGTCATTCCAGAACGACGTGTAACCCTGTATTGTAAGCGAATCGGAAAGGACGTTAGAGATGTGAATTATGATTTTTATAAGGGGGTTATAGGAGGAATGTAAGCATTGTTTAATCTATCTATAATTATCTATTATATATCTATTAATTAGGGTTTAGATATAATATAATAAATACATATAAGGTAATTTATCGATCTTAAATCTTGAACTTTAAGCTCATTTTCCTTACTTTAACTCTATCAAATCCTAAATTTTTTAATTTAAAAAATAGTTTACTTTATCTCCGAGCTTTCCTTTCTTATGGAGAACCCCAAACTAATATATTAATACATTTTTAATATTATTTATACATATTTACAGAGAGAGCCCCAATCTAATACATTAATACATTTTCGATATTATTTATACATATTTATTCCCAACTACAGACCTACATCTGTCAAAACTTTGTTTGATAGCTGTTCATAGATTGTGGTTCTTAAAGTGCCAGCTTAATATAAGTGTAGAATTTGGGCTACGCTGCCACGAGCGTGAAATATTCCCGACTTTTTCTACAGCTGTCGTTGGCAACTGTTCAAAGTTTAAACAGTTGAATTTGTTTAGGCTGAAATGAAATGTATTGCGCGGCTAACGAGCCATGAAATTGTAAAATGTAACTGCAATTCGATATGCTATATATATGTACTACATTATATATATATTATTATAAAATATATATTATATTATTATATGTTTATATACTTTATCTAATAACAATTGCGCAGATTCGTGAGTCACAGTGCCTATAGGCGAGGGCTGCAACAACGGCCTCCCATTATCAGGCCGTAAAAACAATTTCGGTAATGACGTTATAAGCGATAAGTGGGTACATAAATAAGAATAGCAATGGACTACAGCAACTTCCTCAAATAATTAGCTAAATGAAAAGAGAAAGAGAACAAAAAAAAAAGTATTCGCTGATAAGAAATGTCGTGGAAGCAGCAGATGAAAGAAGAAACCAATCCAGTGCGGGACAAAGCGACGATCAAAGCGAACAAGTGGAAAACGACACGTCGGAAATTCCATGACTTGTTGTGGGGGTGGTGGGTGGGTGAGTCTGGAAGTGAGCTCCACACACTCATACACACACACGAACACGCTCATAAAATGAGATGATAAAACAGGGAGGCAAATAAAGCACAGTGCGATTGCACGGGCAAAGGCAAAATGAGAATTATTCGCACGCCCTATACGGGCACGTATGGTGTATAATACTTATAGAGCCGCTGGAATCAGCAGCTGTTGCCAAACATGTGCGAGATTAATGAGCATTTCGCAATTATGCAAATGAGGCGAACACCTTAAGAGACGAATATGAGTTGAAGATTTGACAAAACTCGTTTTGGGACGAGCCCAATGGAATTTCGACTATAGGCCCTGAAGTCAAAGGTTTCGAAGATCTGTCAGAGTCAGAGTCAGAGCTAAGGTAGAAAGCTCAAGTGATCGTAGTCAGCATAAAGCTTTCAGGCAATTGAGAAGAGCTTATCCCAGGTTGGGCATTTATTGTACGAACTTATAAGCTCAATTACGCCACTTCATCAATTACAACTTTCACGCAATTGCCTCTTGTCACACTGTGCGGCCGCAGAGCGATAAGCTGAGCGGCGAAGAAGGCCAAAGCATAATTCTGATAGCGCCGCTGCTAAACTCGTTCGCTTACTTTGTCTCTATCTATAAACAGTTAAGAGAGTTGCGGAGTTGGAGCTTTAAAGCTTATTGCAGAAGCAACTTCAACAAAAATAATGCACCTTGAATTGAGCCTACAATAGCAACAACAGCTTTAAGCTCTACTAATGATGAGCTGCTCTCGATGGGCTGTCCACTGCGAACAAGTGGAAGAAGAGTGGGAAGTAGCCAAAACAGAAAACAATAACGGAAGCTGCCTATTAAATTGTTGGCAGCTCTGCTGGCGTCAATGTGGAAGAGGAGGATAAGACGGAGAGCGCGGTTACACATGTATAAAAAATGTGTATAAAAGAGAGGGGAAATAATATTAACTAAAGATAAACATTTGATCCACTTGGTAACTTGTATAATATTCACACGCAGCTGATAAGAGGCCTTATCAGGCCAACAACGCACCTCTTTATCCTTAAGGCCAAGCAGCAGCACCTCCTCCATGAGCGTGAGCCGTGTCTCCTTCGAGTCGCCGTCATCGATGTTGTCCTCCTGATCCTTGTTGCTGTCGTGCGCGTCCTGATTGTCATCCGGTGTGTTGGCATTCAAGCCACCAGCGCCACCGCCCTCGGCTCCGTTCTCGCGTGGCTTGACAGCGCGCCTAACCAAGCCGTCGCTGCGATTCATTATGTTTATAATTCTTTGTGGTTTTTTTCTTTTTCTATATTTTGTATGTGTGGCACAATTGTTGACTGAGCTGCCGCCACCTGCCTCCTCGTTGCTGCCTGTTGTGTACTCGTGTGGGTGAAGCTGTTTGTATGCGTGTGAGTGTGTGCGTGTGTGGCTCGATTTGTTACTTTGTTACTGCAACTTTTGCTGACTTTTTTCTTTTGCTTTTGTCACACTTTTTCCGCTTCTTGTTTTTTTTCCTTCTTTTTTTTCGCACTGAAGAGATGCACCCACAAACTACGTCGTCTTCGTTGTTGTTTATATATTTTATTAAAAACTTTACAATTTACGTTACAATTTTTTCGAATTAATTAAAGCACATACTAAATATACGATTGCATATTTTTATATTATTTTGTATCTATTTAAATACTTGCGCATAATGAGCTTTATAATATATTTTTTGTGTCTTTTCTGTTTCTTCGACGTGACATTTTTCGTCTAGTGTTGAGCAATGCCGCGCACGATGAACTGAATCACAAGCCACGGTTATAGTACTCCCTGCACCACAACTGATGCTGCACTTCTGAATCGAAAACAAAAATTGTATTTACCTAAAAAAAAATTTATTTAGGTCAAAGTATACAGTTTTGCTGTTTCAAGTGTAATTAACTTGGTTGTGTGAACCAAGGAACAGCTGTTGCCTGCATTTCGGCATTTAACAGCACTGCCAACGCGTCTCGCTGTGAATGGCCGCTTTCTCTGTGAGTGTCAAAGAGCAAGGTGTATGTGTGTATATAAAAATATTTTTTGTTTGTGCTCTCTGATCAAACATAAAAGAAAAATAAAAAAAAATTATTAGTTAGACATGTCCTACCTGGCGAGTTTCAACAATGACAGCGCTAAACAAATACTGATGGACATAATACGCACGGTGAACCAGCCGGAAAACTCGAAAAAACTATCCGAGGCAAAGGCCTCAGCTGGCAAGGAAATGATTCTCATGATGCAGCATGTGTTCCCGTTGGTCATGCAGCTGCAGCTGGAGGTGATCAAGGTGCACGGCTTCCCGGGCAATCGCGAGGGCCTCGTCCAGTTCTCGCAGCTCATACGCGAAATGGAGCGCGACGACATGGAGATAGCACGCCTGCGCAGCCAGATCCGAGCGATTTACCTGCCACCCATTGCCATCAACACCACCAACGACATTCTCATCTGAGCACATCAAAGACTGCAGTAGTATTAAGTGTAACAATGTTTTGTAAACTGTATTTTAGGCTCGATGTACAACGTTTTTATTCATACATCAGTGAACTAACGCTAAAGCTGAGCTCCGACGTGCCACGGATGTCTGGCGCAATGCAATAATCCAGTACAATTTATGTTAAATACAAGAAATGATCTAGCCAGCTATCTGGTACATCTGATGTCAGCCTAAGTAACATGGCAAATCTTTTAATTAAACAGGAAATAAAGAACTATGCTGTTGCATCATCAACTCAGCAAATTTTGTGTTTTTTGTTCATAAACAGTCAAGTTTCGTATGATAAATTAAAGGAGTTTCTCTTTCAGTACCTTAATTACTTATAGTCTATATAGTTGTTATGTTTATCCTCTTGTTTTTGGGTTTTAATTGTCTATACATATCAAGTAGTGAGCTGCCTTCTTACAATGACCACACACGATTACCGTAAGGCGAGAGCTTAGCTTAGTCTAACTTTGAGAATTACGAGGCGCCGATCTGGGTTAGCGAGTCACGTCGCTATTGATGGCTTGTCCATTGCTGTTCTTTATGTCCTCTGTGGTCAGTTGAATGGGATTGATATGTGATAAGTCATTGCCGTTAAGTTTGTGGCCCAGGTGCTGCAGCTGATTGGCAAAGTGCGCATCCTCCACAGTCTCAGTTTCATTGGTGATTGATAGCGACATGGGCGACACCGGAGTCTGCGGGGTGCGTGGTGTATTCGTGGCGCACAGCTCCTCAATGGTGGAATCACTCTGGGTCGACGGCGAGGTGGAGCGCGAGCGCACCGGATATGCATCGTCCAATGGCAGTGCAAAGCCCTGCGTTATCAACATATCGCCAATGTTCACCTCGCCGCCTTCGGTGGGATCGAACAGCTCCACGCCGGGCAGAGGTGTGCCTTCACGGGTGGCCGCATTCACTCCGCTCGACACCTTCGGGCGCTCCTTGTAAGTCACCACGCGTGCGATCAGCTTGCGCCAATGGGCAACTGTTGGTTCAAATTGCAGCAGATTAGAGAGATTTGCGATTCGAAAAGTGGATAAAAATCTTTTACCCTCAGTGAATTCCTCGAACTTGGATATAGATGTCTTTTGCCAGGTGTTCGGCTCATCCGGAATAGTTGACTTGACGTTGGCCAAGAAGCACTCCACTGCCTGGAATCTGAAAGCATTTGAGGAGTGATTAAGGGAGGATATGATATGCGATGTTATGTACCAACCTTAGTGTTAGGAAATCGGTGCGCAGCTCGCAGATGTCTGCGGGCGAGATATATTCACTGTCGCCGTAGTCCACGAAGTATAAATCGATAACCTGCTCATTCGGATTGTACTCGTTGGGCATAATGTCGACGATCTCGGCGCGATACCACTTCTCATCGAACTTAAAGACGGCGGCCACGATCTGGCCAATGTAGGGAGTCGTCAGCTGGTGATTGGCGCGATTTTCAGCGTTGCTGTAGTAGGCGGTCATCTCCTTGACCATGTCGTCGAGCTTCTTGGACTGTGGGCCCACCAACTGCACCCAGAACTTTGTGGGAGAGGCAACGGCCGAGACGTACACTTCCATGGGCTTGTCGTCTCCGCGAGCGGCCATCAGCTTGTCACGCGGCGGCTGGGAGCTGAGCGATGTCTGCGATGAGTACAAGCTGGAGGTAATGCTGTTAAGGCTGTAGCTGGGCGAACGTCGCGGCTCGCGATGCTGTTCCACCTCGTCGACGTCCTGTCGCAGCTGCTCGTCCTCTTCGATCTGATCGTCCAGCAGCTTGCGGGCCACGTTCACCTGCTTCTGGTTGCCAACGACGACGATTCTGGCCTTGCCATTGCGGCCAAAGGGATCGATGCTGATCTTGGCCAACGACGTTCGGCTAATGTCCTGTATTATCTCGCCACCGCGTCCACTGATCTTATTTACAAAGCGATGCGGCACCTGCAGCTCCACCTTGACCATTGGCGCACGTTCAACCTCCTTGAGGAGCATATAGCGGGCGGCCTTAACCGCCTCGGGCATGCCGCTTATGTCGCAGATTTTGTGAGAGCTGTCCTTATCGCTGTGAATAATGTAGGATATTATTATATATTTATTTATATTTATTAAGCTATTAACTAATCTTTATTTATTTTACTGGTTATCGATATCGATAGCTCAGAGAGAGAGAGAGAGAGAGAGAGAGAGTATCAAACCGTCGATTCATAATATATTCATTTTCGTTCTATTTCTTTGTCTTAAGACTAGTGTCAAATATTTACCGTAATCTTATCTTTGCCCCGGTCTTTTCCTCAATAAGTTTTATGTTTGCCCCGCCGCGTCCAATTATCAACGGTACATGCTCATTGTCCACTACGATTTTAAGGCAGATTGCCTTTTGCTGTATTTGTTCTTCTTCGCTTGCCCTCTTCTCGATGTCCCTTTCATCCTTGTCCTCATTGCGGTTTTTGAAGTAGGCATAGAGCATGGCACTGCCCAGCGAACACAAGCCGAAGCCTAAAAGCAATTTGTATGTGGGCGTGCCGGCGAAATGCGTATTGCGCAACATTTTGTCTGTTTGAATATGTTCACTGGGTTAAGGGTAATATGGCGTGTGTGTGTTTGGATCTTTAACTCTCTGTCTTCTCCTTCTTCTTTTTTACGCTAGCATGAATGTCAAGCTAAGCGTCAAGCTGCAAGTAGAGATCAAATGAAAAGCTTGAATATGTTCACTGGGTTAAGGGTAATATGGCGTGTGTGTGTTTAGATCTTTCATTCCCTTCTTCTTCGTCTTCTTTTTTACGCTAGCATGGATGTCAGCTTAGCGTCGAGCTGCAAATAGAGATCAAATGAGAAGCTCATTTCAAGGTCGAGCCCAAATGCTAACGGTACGTTGCGTGCACTTATTTCCAGCCCAGCGAATCAATAAAAATAAAATAAGCTGTGACAACGAGTGCCTGCCCACCGCCCAAACGTAAGCATGGATTTGCTTAATGAAGCGCGTCATCTTCGACGCTCTAATGAGTGTTATACAATACGCTTATCACTGACAATTCAACAAGATGAAAAAGCGCAAAAACAATGTTTCATAGATTTTCTTTTCTTATTTTTGGCAGGTAGATACACAAATGACAGCACCAAAACAAATAGGCATGTGACGTTTACGCTTACACTGTGCTACAAAATGTCAAATCTTCATATGTCATTGCACATTCACAATTGCAATAAGACATTATTTTGAATATTGCTGCTCGTAAAGTTCCAAGAGCACGCTCACTGGCTCACGTCACTGGAACTTGAAACTTTTAAATCAAAGTTCGCTCGGAGCTATTCGCTTCACTTGTCCTTCGGCGAACAAGTTCACGAACTTTATCAAATACTGGTTGAGCTGCTTGAGCTGAAATTTATGCTGAGAGCACAATTCTATTTTCCGAATTGATAAAAATGCAAGCAAAAGAACAATGAATATAGATACCAGCTGACGGTGCCTTGTAGACTTGTGTCGAAGCTGTTGCTGCTGACCTTGAAATTGAGTTTTAGGTGTTGACTTTAGTTTTGTCGCCTCTTTCTTTAACTGCGATGTGTGAGTTGCAAAGCAACGCTTAAGTTCAATCAAGCGTTTTATTAGATTGCTGCAGTATCGTTCGGAGTCGTTTCGCTTATTTTGAATAATGGGGCAAACAACAATAAAAATCGACAGAGCACAGAGCGCGCGACCGTCCGGCTCGCGTCGTTCAATATAAATAACTGTTGCAATAATTTGAATTTTCCCTCAGCGGACGCCGTTTTGCCCAATGGCGTCAGCTGTTTGCTCACTCTCTCACGCGCTCTCTCCCGCTCTTGTTCGTGCTCTTGCTCCTCCTCTCTCAATTTTTTCATACACACACACACAAGCTGCCTGTTGTTTTCATTGTGCATTTTGCCGGCTCACTCTGTGAGCAAGAACATAAACATGAATTGGCTTAGCGAAGTAAGCATCGAATAACAGGGTATA
Organism: Drosophila pegasa; assembly: GCA_035046225.1. Classification (NCBI taxonomy): domain Eukaryota; kingdom Metazoa; phylum Arthropoda; class Insecta; order Diptera; family Drosophilidae; genus Drosophila; species Drosophila pegasa. The sequence continues at coordinate 110,101 of JAWNOD010000473.1, read as the reverse complement.
AACAGTTAGTTATCGCACGCCAATACAGAAGTAATTGAAAGCGTGCGACAACAAATATTGAGAGCGAGAGCAAGAGAGCGCTACAAATGCAAAGTATTTAAGCGTCTCGCGTTCAAAGCTAAATTTAGTTAAATGACATAATAAGCCGCTCGTTGAGTGCTTGCATTTAATGTGGAGTTTGGTGTTTAATAAAAGGACTGACTGACAGAATAGCTCATCGAATGCGTAATGCCTGAACGTGCACAGATAATCCCTAGCCGAACAATAATTCAAATTCTTTGAGGGTCACGCGCTGATAGCAGGTTGATATTATTGGCAAAGTTTCAACTTTCGCAGTTCGCATTGTTGGAACTAAGCAAAAAAAAAAAAAAAAAACTATAGCAGCAACAACAAAGTTTATCGACGTCATGTTCAGACATTTTTGTTTGCAAGGTATTTTGTATTTGGAGAACATCAAATGGTTCTCTGGTCTATTATTAATATGCGTATTTTCGGCAGCGTCCATCCACGAGCTGAATTCAGCGTATATTAGCATTTATAATTAGCAAGCTGCACTCACGGTTTTAAGCTCCAGCAAAACGTGAATTTTGCCTATCTCCTGCCCCACTCACACACATAAACAGAGACAACACGCCGCGAGCGAACAATAAGAGCGCTGCAAAGGAATGCGTAGCAAAGCGTGCCTTGATAATCTGTCTGTCTGGCTGTCTCCGAATTCGTAAGGCTGCACCGCACAATTGCGATTTCCTTCGGCACTTTGGTAAACGGGAACGGGCACGGGAACAATTAATTTGGTGCACTTGATGGATATGTAGAGCAAATGTATTTAATTGAAAGAACAGCGTTTGAAGTTGAATTAGTATAAAAATGTAAAAATTTACGCAAAGTGTGATCCGCGTACAAAAACGTGTGGAATAGAAATGTATCAAAATTTAACATTGGTTCACATGAAATAACTATTGAACCGAATGAACCAAAGCCGAGCGATTATCGTTCATAGACTCCAGTTCATTTATCACGCAAACAAAAAACATATGTTTTTAAACACCAATAACACCCAATATTTCTATTTAAATTGTGGGCGTCTGTATCCAGTTTTAGATTATCAAAAATGTGTAAATGGAGCATAATAAAAGTACAAACACTAATTATAGGTATTGATTAAACATTAGATATAAAATAAAGTAAGCAAAATATTGCTATCGATAAAATAGTTCCTGTGCCAGTGTTGTAAATATGCGAAATATTTTGAAGTTGAATTTAACTGCTTTGGCGGCTTCCATTCCTCCTCTATTTCGATATAAAATGCAATTGAGCAGCTAAGAGCTGTAGGTCGTTCTAAACTTAAGCTACGGGCAGACCTGCCGTTGTCTAAGTACAATGAACACTTATCAGTTTAAGGCGAACCGTATGGCGTGGGCGTATTGTATAGATGTAACCGTGGAGCAGCTAGGAAATGTCACGCAAGGCGTTGGGCTTGGTGCCGTCCATGTCGAAGCAGCGACAGTTGCACGACGACACCGGACACTCCGAGTTCTGCCTGCAATGCGAGAGGGGATTTAGTAAACTGTCCAGGTAATGGAATCCTGAGTAAACTCACTTAAACCACTGGACAATGTGCTCGGTGTGGCCGCCGTGGCGGCACGTCTGACACCAGGAGAACCACTTGGAGAAGGGCTTCATCTGCCAGCCGCCCTGCAGCCCCTCCGTCGCCGCCTTGTCGCCGGCGCTCGCATTGATCATGGTGCCCATGTGCATCAGGCAGAGCGAGCAGCGGGGCAGCGGCTTGCGGCAGCTGGGGCACGAGGAGAGGCGATTCGTGCTGGTGCTCGTGCTGCGCGGACGCGGCTCGTCCAGCAGCGCATTCGAGACGGACTTGCCGCAGAAATTGCACGAGAGGTAGACGGTGCGGGCGCTTCGCGTCGAGGCGCGAATCTTCTCGATCTTGATGTCCAGCTCCGCGCGCTTCTCCCACAGGCCCCAGCTGTTGAGGTAGTCCAGGTAGCTGGAGATCCAGTACTGGACGCGGCTGTCGGCGAAGTGCTCGTTGCGGAAGTAGTTGATGGCCACCAGGGCGACCGTCTGCACGTCGAAGCTGGCGTCCATGTAGGCCTGGAGTATGCTGATGCCGTCCAGGGATTCGCCGGTGAGCAGCAGGCCGTTGAGGTCGCCACATTCGATGGAGCGCTGGATGCGCTGCTTGATGTACTCCGTCAGCTTCGTCTCCGACAGATACTTGCAGGCGAAGGCCACGCGGTCCGCCAGCGCGACGCCCTCCTCCCGCAGCACCGCGTCGAAGTTGTCCGCCTCCATGGTGAGGAACGAGAAGATGGCGCGCAGGTGCGGATCCTGGATCTGCATGTTCGCACTGGAGCGCTGGTTGCGCCACGTCGAGCTGCAGCGATCCGCATTGAAGCTGGACAGCGCAATCGCCGTGATCCGGTACATGCTCGGGTCGCGCATCTTGTCCGCGGCCCGGGACAATATGTTGCACGCGGCCAGCACCTTCAGGTGGAAGACGCAGATCATGGCCGCCCGACTGAACTCCTTGTTGGCGTACAGCTCGTCGATGAAGCGGTCCAGCTCGTGCTCGAACGACCAGCCGCACAGCTGCAGCGCCAGATCCCGCTGCTCGCTTCTGCAAGGGGAAATTAAATTGGGATTAAGGATGGGTTGGAGATGCCTTCTCCCTCCACTCACCGATAGGAGATCAGCTTGTTGGAGTTGTTGATGCCGTCGGGCCACTGCAGCAGCTGCGACTCGATGCGCGAGCTGGCCATCAGCGCCTCCGAGGTGTGGCCCAGGTTGATGCCCAGCGTGGCCTTCAACCCCGTCAGCCGCTCCTCGCTGTGCATGTTGCTGAGGGTGGCCCAGACGTTGCGCAGATACGCGCTCAGGGGCAGCTCGGCGAGGCGCTTGTTGTCCGGCTGGATGCCGTAGTCCTGCAGGGCACGCTGTCGCGTCTCCTCCAGCAGGTCCTCCTCGAAGAGCTCGCGCTCCAGGAAGTCGAAGCTCAGCGAGGAGCCCACGTTGTACTCGTTCAACGAGCTGCTGGCGCTGTTCGTGCTGCAGCTGCTCGGCGTCGGCTGCTGGCTGCTGCTCGAGGCGGGCGCATAGAGCGGACGCTGCATGAGCAGCGGCAGCTTGCTGCGATTGCTGAACGCCGTGTGCAGGCTGGCGGGCAGCCGGAACTCCAGGATGTTGAGCGCGTCCGCCAGGAGCAGGGCGCGCTCGAAGTCGCGCGGATGCCAGGAGAGCCAGTTGACCGCGGCGAACTTGCCGCTGTGCTGGTACTTGGCCGGGAAGGGGCTGATCTGGCGCTTCACGTGGTACACCTCGCGGCAGGACTCGTTGTCCACGCTGCGGATGTCGTAGAGCGTGATGTACGGCGAGTCGCGCTGCAGCGACGACAGCAGCGACGTGCGCGTCGGACACCAGCTGAGCTGCATGTGGTTCCGCGACGACTGGATCTGGCGCAGCGGCCGCTCGATGGCGCGCAGATCCCACAGCATGATGACCGAGTCCACGTAGCTGCACAGGTAGTTGCCGTTGGGCGCCACGGACAGGCCCTGCACCGTCTTCGTCTGTATGGACTGGCAGGTGGTGTTGCTCTCTGCAAGAAGAGGAAACGATATACAACTGCCTCTACTCCGGATAGTTGCTTCATTTACGCCGCAGATCGAAGAGCTTGATGAGCTTCTGGCTCATGCCGGCTATGAGCACGCGATGGTTGTGGTCCCAGCACAGGGAGTTGGCCGCCTCGGCCAGGCCAAAGAAGTTGGCCGTCTCCTTGGGCACGCCGCGCTCAATGTCCCAGATCGTGATGCAGGAATCGGAGCGATGTCGATCGTGGCCAATGGCCAGGATATTTGCGTCCAGCTCGTTCCAGGCCAGGCAGGTGCACATGCGCTGCTGCCGTGGCGCTGCAAGGAACGAAAAAAACACTCAATTGCTAGGTGCTTTAGAGGCTTCCGTTGCCGGATTCGTACTGTACTCCCAGCTGCTGTCGTAGGTGTCCCGGAAGTTGCAGATGCCGATCTTGCCATCGGCCAGGCCGACGGCGATGATGGGCTGCTCGCTGTGGTAGGAGGTGGCCACGCAGCGGGCGTACTGGTAGCGCGTCTCGTTGGCCAGGTAGTTGACCGGAATGTAGCGCAGGCGGCTCTTCTGTGTGAGATCCTCCTTGCTGCGCACCTCGTACAAATTGATCTCCTGGCCCCACGACACGAACTTGTCGGGGAAGTTGGGGAACCAGCTGATGCCGTGTATGTTGCCGCTCATCGTGAGCGATGTTTTGCATCTATGGGCACAGTCTAATTGCGTCGCTTCTTATCAGTAACAAGACAAAAAAATAATAACCAAACAACGTAACAGCTGATAGTGCAGCTAGGGATGGACAGTGCAGCTAGGGATGTTGCTAACAGCGTCGGCTTGGCTCAGCTGTTAAAATGTGGAGCAAATCTGTTAACGGAGTGGGGAACTGTTGCAATGTGATAGGTATTTAAATGAAAATTTAATGACTGCAGCTAAGTGTTGTTAAGACTCTTAATGACAGATTTTACGCAATTTTATAAAGATTTTTTTATTCTTGCTTGTTTAACAGATATATATGTATATATTCACAAGTAAATTTCTACATTCAGCGGCAACAATTAACAGCTCTGCAGATGGCGCTTGCGTGCCAAGTAACATTTGTCTTCTCTCAATAGATCAAAGTTTCAACTTATGTGAATCACACAACAGCGAGCTATGTTAGTCGCTATCGTTGACTGCAGATGGCGCTAAGGTGCATATTTAAATGAAAGCCCGCGCGAATATGAAAGATTTCCCCTATTACTGATAAATTGTTATGCTTTGCCATCTGGCCTTTTATTCATCCATTGTGTAACATATTATACATCTAGCGTTCCACTCGAATGCACACATATGCAACAGATAGGCGCAAGCATAAGAGCTTTAAAAGGTAGGCTCGGGTAGCTACTCAAGTGAATCAACATAAATGTCTATAATTTATATATATATATATATATATGTATATCTTGCTATATGCTGAGCGACTGGGGCTGCTCAGAGCAAATTCTGCTAGTTTCGATCTTTGTTCTTTGCGGTGCTGCGGCATAATTCGGGAATTTCGCATGCAAATTCTCACATTTGTTGTGGGATTAACGTGCGCTGTCATAAATTAATAACTCTGTGTAATTTCGTGTTGTGTATTGATTGCAATTGTCATGCCAATTCAATTGAAATATTATAAAAACAACAAGCGGATCGCTTTGTGCACGCATATTGCGTCATGCGGTGCACAGCGGAAGCGGAAACAAAGCAGCATCAAAAATGGCAGCCAATAATGGCTCCCACCATCGCCATCATCCACCAGCTTCACTCGGCAGGCATTTGGGTCAGATGGGGCTGGTCAGTAATGTCATATGTATCCATAAAATATCCATCAACGAGCTGGGCTTGGGCTTGGCTCATACGCTTAATTGATTTCGTTTGCAAAAAGGATATTCAAAGGACATCCCCATAGATATCTGTAATCAGGCCTCCGGGTCCCGCCACTAATTAACATTCGAATATTTTCAACTAATCGCAATTGTTCAAGCAAAAACTTAATGGCTAAAATGCGAAAGCATCCCCCGATCCCCCCCTCACTTTGGATCTTCCATGATTTATATTGCTTTTTTCCATTGTGTATGCCTCTATATATATGTAAATATATAAATACATTCATTTTTGTGGACGGATGCCGGCTACAAATCAGCGTAAATCATATTTGACTAATTTATTTATGCATGCAAAATGCGAATCGAGGCTTAATAATGCAAACAAAACATTGATTCACATTTATATTTATATATAGATAGATTATATAGACCTAGATATGATATAGATATAGATATAGATATAGATATAGATATAGATATAGATATAGATATAGATATAGATATAGATATAGATATAGATATAGATATAGATATAGATATAGATATAGATATAGATATAGATATAGATATAGATATAGATATAGATATAGATATAGATATAGATATAGATATAGATATAGATATAGATATAGATATAGATATAGATATAGATATAGATATAGATATAGATATAGATATAGATATAGATATAGATATAGATATAGATATAGATATAGATATAGATATAGATATAGATATAGATATAGATATAGATATAGATATAGATATAGATATAGATATAGATATAGATATAGATATAGATATAGATATAGATATAGATATAGATATAGATATAGATATAGATATAGATATAGATATAGATATAGATATAGATATAGATATAGATATAGATATAGATATAGATATAGATATAGATATAGATATAGATATAGATATAGATATAGATATAGATATAGATATAGATATAGATATAGATATAGATATAGATATAGATATAGATATAGATATAGATATAGATATAGATATAGATATAGATATAGATATAGATATAGATATAGATATAGATATAGATATAGATATAGATATAGATATAGATATAGATATAGATATAGATATAGATATAGATATAGATATAGATATAGATATAGATATATTTGCAATGCTTATACGCCAAATGTTTCTCAACTTCCACATGGAATTCGCTGTCATTTGCTGCATATTTATGGGCTTCGGGCAAAGGAGTGTCATATATCAATTTTGCGCCGTTTAGCGCTATGCGATGCTTATGAAAAAAGAGAAGAAGAACAAGATGGAGTGTGCATAAAAAATGATAATAATAATAACAAGCGCCAATGAAATTGCAAAATTAATGCCTCTCATGTAAATATCTGGCATGAATATTTCATGACAACGCGTCACAGCTTAAAAACAACAGCGAAATGATGAAATGTGGCTCGAAAGGTAGATACTCTACAAGTCTAATATATGTGAATACTTGTATTTATATATATATAGGATCATAAAAGGAAAGTGATTATAATAGGAATTCGATTATATTTGAGATCGACTGGATATATAATAGATATTTTTTTAGAAAATATATGAAGGTTATATGAATTTATTGAGGGCTTGGAAAATCGAGCTATAGCCCTATATCTTGCTTAACTTTCTCAACTCCCCATTGTTTCTTGGAAAGTCTGAAAATATCAACAGTTTGCATAAATTGAAAATATTTGAAGCATTGGGTTGCTCTTCTTTTTATATTAAAATCAATCATTCATTTATATAATGTAATTTTTTTATATATATTTTTTAAATTTAATTAATTTTCCCCATTTCTGCTTTAATACCTTGGCCTTCTCCACACACAGTCTCCATTTGTATACCTCTCACCTCGCCCAGAGTACAGGGTATATCGGCGGCAGCGGCAGCAACAACAACAGCTGGTCCCGTGTGAGCATTTAACTTAAATGGGTCGTGTCTTATGACTCGCTTCGCTGTTCGTCATCGTATTTATGCATTATTTATATTTGTTTTTAAAATGCGCATTGTTGTTGTTGCTGTTGTCGATGCTTTTTCTCGCTGCGTGTGTATTTTGTGTGTGATTTTTGTGTTCGCATCGAGTATTTATCTTTTATTTCATTTTATCATTTGCGAGCATATTAAAAAAAATATATATTCATATTTATGCAGCACAAACGCAGAGAAATTGCACTTAAATGGAGGTAAAAACATTTTTGCGCAGCGCCCGTGCATATGCAATACGTTTTTTTCTTACTTTTATCAGTTGACATATTTGCGTGGGCGGGGATGTATGCAAGAGAGAGAGAGAGCTTGAGTATAGCTTAATTGTTCAGTTTTTTATAGGATAGGATAGGATAGTAACCCAAACAAATACATAGTCCGTGTATTCATAATTGTTTAACAAGGCCTATAATTAGAGATAAGAATATTGGAGGACGTAGTTTAAATATTGCGAAATTTTTAAAAAATAATTTTTATAGTCAAGTCTATTTAGATTAGCAAAAAAAAGTTAATTATTCTCTAAATGATGTTAAAAAATTTAATGAAAGTTCATATAAGACTGAAATTTAGAGAGCTAAGGTTTTTTTTATCAAGCCGATTAATTCTACATATATAGCAAAACTCATTTCATTCCAATCGGAAGACATATAAGCTTTCAGACTTTTGAATATAAACTTTATTAAATTCAATTCAATATAATAATATTATATATGACATTAAAATACATTTTCAATTGTATACTTTAGTTTGCTTTTAATCTGCATTCATTTTCTGAATGTCTCGTTTAGCTTTAACAATTTGAATTATTTCATTTATTTAATTTAAAAGTAAACTTTGCATTGCTTTTAGTTTCCGCGCCAATTTCAAATTTATGTGCAGACACAAATGCAATGACAATGCGACTCGTTTGCTCTTTGTTGTTATGACCGAGTGCGAGGGCGGTTCCATTAGTTACACAATATACACATTCTACCTGAAACATATTACAAAAATTAAAGTTCAGCATTTGATCATTTTTTTCTTCTGTTCACGAACTGAACAGCGAAAGATGCAATCATCCGTCTTGGTATGTGTCCGCACAGATTGTGTATTATGTATCTATAGATACAACATTTTATAGACTCTCAAACATATTTCCCTTTTGAGATTTAACAGAAATAATTAAATTGTTTTCAGAATGTGATAAAGTTCTTGTTTCATGTTCAAAATTGATTTATTTTATTTGAAATTTTATTGTTAAAGATTTTCGTGTTGCTATTGCCAATTGTTTTAACTATCAGAAATTCTCTTAGATATATATTTTTTTTATACTAATATTTACTATTTTTTTTGCTTCCCTTTATTTTTTTTTGTTCCAACTCCTTTTTCTCTTTGATGTTCCTTTATTTTACAATATTTTAATTTTTTTCTAATTTTGTTTTAGGATTTAACTATAATTATAATGCTGTTTATAAACTGTTAAAGAAGATTACTAAGAATCAGCTTTATATCTGCTTTATTTATAAAAATTTCTTACAAGACTTTGTGGTTTGCATAAACTGCTTGAGCAACCCATGCTAAATTGTTGGGTCTGCTCAGTTGTTGCTTTGTTGTTGTTGTTTTTTTGTTGTTGTTTTTTTGTTGTTGTCGTTGTTGACAATTCTAGCCAACGTTGTCGTTGACACTTCCTGTTTTTGTTTTGTCCTTTGCTGCGCTCGACTCGCGACTACGAATCGCGTTTTAAAGTGCAATTTTATGAGCCGTTAACAGCACATTATGTATACGTATAGCATGCAGTCGGGCACACACACACACACACTAGTCGGCTACACCTACAACGTTGCTGTGCTGTGGCGGTCCCATAGATTAAGTTATTGTTGATTTGCAGATTTGACAATTTATTGAAGCAGAAAATTCGCAATTTTACAAATTTATTGCATAGAACGGATAAATGGAGCGTATGCGAAATAATGTTTATTTATTTTTGCTGTAGCTCGTGTTGTTGTTGTTTAAGATGCTTGACAGCTGAACATAAGCACGTTATTCAACACTGCAACGACAGCCAAATTAATTGGAAAACATATCGAACACCCAACTGACCACGCCCAAGAGACAGAGGAGAGAGAGAGACAGAGAGAGGAAGAGGACGAGCGACAAATCTGATAATTTGTAAATTTGGTAATAAACAAAAATATTCGCTTTAATTGCTTTTATCTGGCAACATATAAATGTGCGTGATAAAACATGTTGGAAGTTAACAAGGCAGCGCCAGTGTTGCACAGTTGCATAACAATAGAGCGTCTGCATGAATTAGTGTTGCAAGTTGACTTTGATTTATATTGTGATACATGAAATTCGAAGTGCATAGAAGTTCGAAATGAATTTTTCATACTTTTGAATTATTATTTTTCTTTATAAATATATTTATTATAAAAATTTATTATAAATATATATATTATATATATATATAAAATATATAAAATTAATTTTTCAATTTTGTGAATTCAATTTTGTTAATAGAATTTTAGAAAGTCTAGCCAAGATTTGCTGACAAAAATTATAGATCTGAGTTGCTCTAACATTAAGACCAAATGGGTTACGGCATTTGATAGTTATTTTGTGATAATATCAATTGAATTTACTTTATGTCTGCCCAACAAGGCGTCTTCTTCTTTCTTTGTCTTTTTTTTTTTTTTTGATTTCTCTCCCCCCTGACACCTACACTAAGCAACACTAAAATGTTTTAGGACTCTTTTATTGTCTCGCTCTTACTTAGCTCAACTGCTTTCTATTCTCTCTTACATTAAGAGCGAGAATTTGTGAATACAAGGCAAGCTCAAGCTCGCTCGGATTATATTTTTACAAGAGCTCTATGCAAGTTCTCAGCCTCTGACTCTCACTCATTCTCACACCATCAATGGGAAGCAATCACGACAAAAGCCTTTCTCATTTAAGTACCTAACCGAGCTCAACCTTACTATATAGTTTGAAGTTAACTGCAAGGAATACGAACCTCAGAGATCCATTGCCGTAAGCAGTAGCTGTTTATGAAATTATAAAGAAATAAGACTGATTGATAAAGAAGAGATTGATAAAGAAGTGATTGATAATGAAGTGATTGATAAAGATAAAAAAAATCATAGAAATGTTTTTATTATAAACATTATTTGCTGTTTAACCAATTATATTTGAAATTTCTGTTTGACTTCAAGTCTTGATACTTGATCAATTTGAAATGTCAAGTGCCAACGATAGCTGTGCGTGTCACGGCACGTCAGCAGCTCCAGCATGTCCACTGCTGCCACGCCCCAGTCATTATTGCCGCCCACAGCGTGCTATGCAAATTCGATTTTAATAATTGAAATTTATCTAGCTGCAAAAATGTTGTTGCCTTGTGAGCCAAGCGCAAAATGTGTCTAGCATACTTTATAGCTGATGATGGAATATATATATTTCTGTGCGTGTTAAATTTGAGTAAATTAAATTGCTTTTTAATGGCCGATGAACATTGGGTTTTTGCTGCATTCGTTTTTCGTTTTTCGGCACGATTGATTTGGCAGTTGGCACGCATCAAAAGTGGGCGACAAATAATCTGAAGCGGAATTATTTCAGCAATTGCAAATTGCTGTCTGTCAACGCCTTCAGAGTTCACAGTTCAGAGTTCGGTGGTGCAGGCCTGGTGGCTTGCTGGTCTATTGCAGAGGCATGCCACACTGCAGCATGCCGTTGGCGCCTGTCGTTCACAGTCGCTGATCGCATGTTAAGCTGACGCTCGACATGACAAGGACAGCACAATGTGAAGGCGGGCGGAGAGGCGGGCAGGCGGGCAGGACAGCAGCAGCAGCAGCAGCAAGGACATGCAACACATCCTTGCTTAACTTGTTCCGTCTGTATCTGTGGTGCGTGTTTGCCAATTTCTATTTGCAATGCATCGACATTGCCATTGCCATTGCCACTGCCGCAGCCTCTGCCATTTGGGATTGCAACTTGTGGCATTGTCTGGCGTCGTCTCTTTTGCTGATGCGACAAATTGACAAACGCTTCGCCATCGATCTGACAAACTTATTAATAATTCGAGTTTATGAACTTAGTTCAAGTGTCAAGTGTCGGCTTATCAATTGCACTCAATTCAATTGCATTTCTCTCAATTTTATATAGGCATCAACTTTTATGAGAGTGGGCACATCAGCTTGCTGGGAACGGTCCTTTACAAGCTCTCCAAAAGTTAAAACTGGTTATTATGGTGACTACATAGGCTTTACTTCGTCTTAGTTCAGATTCAGAAGAGTATAAGATAAGGCTCTTCCAATTTAATTATGGAATATATAGTAACACTTTTATTTGGGTATCATATTTGCCTGAAATATGTCTCAAAATTGTTTTTAAAGCAGTTTAAGTGTTGGAAAATTAACCTTATAAATTTGGAAATAAATATAAAATAAATAAAGAAATAGGAGTGACTAACTGAGCACTAGCCTGAGCATAGCGAAGTGCCGACATTCCAATCTTTCTACTCTTCCCTTTTTATGTACATAGCAAACAATACATGCACAGAGATACATTGAGCGTGTATCAGGAATGCGTACCCATCACATTCTCCGTCAATGTTTAATATTTTCTATGTCCTTCATTTTGGCCTCCTTTTTATTCTTTTTATAATAAAATAAGATTGGGCTTCGAACATTTCCAGGAAATATTTTTAAAAGTTTTTTGAAAAATTGCAGTCCCAAATTCAATTGTGAATGTCTCCCCAATTTGTCTAGCATAGTTACAAGTTTTTGGAGATCATAAAAGTTTTCTTCAAGAAAATATTTACTCTAGCAAGCTAGTTTAATATATAATATGTAGTTAAATATTTGTAGGAAAAATCAAAAATATTAAAAAATAATTAAGCACAAAAACACGCGCACTGCTTATCAGAGGGCACGCGGTCCTCTTTGCATGTGCCTTAATGAACTATGCATGCAAATTACATGAAAGTTTCTTCAATAATTTGCATGCATAACTCATTTTGCTTTCAAGTTACTCTTATTTTCTCTTATTTGTTCATTAATATATTTTTAATTAAATGCAAATAAATAATACAACAAAAAAATCATCAATTTTTTCTCGTGGCTGTATCATTTTCCTTCTGGTTTCTCATGAAATATTTGTTTACAACTCTCATATGCTTAATTAAATCAAGTTCTTTTACAATATGCTCGTTAAAAGCGCAATCAATTGCATTTAAAAAATATTTTCTCTTCCAAATATGCGGCTAACAATTTTTCATATTTTTAATGAAATGCAACGCGATAAAAACACGATATATATAAAACCAAAAAAAAGGAAAGAAGAAATAAACGAATTGAAACTCAATTTTTGCTGCGTTCATTTTATAATAATATATACAAAATATTTGTGATGCTTGGTAAACAAATCGAAAGGCAGAATACAATTGTGCAACTGACTGACTGTCAAATACCATGCACTATTTAGGATTATATATTATACTAAGGTATCTTCGTATATATACTAAAATAGCTTCTTATTATATTTGTGATGCTTGGTAAACCAGGCGAAATGCGGAGTTCATCTGACTGACTTCTAAATGCCCTGCAATTTTTTGATAATATATTCTACCAAGGCATCTTCGTATAGTTTTAGTGATTCTTGGTAAACAAGCCCGAATGCAAGGTAGAATTGTGCAACTTATTGACTACCAAATACCAAATACATCTTCTTACTCCCAATTATAATTATAAGAATAATATATTAAAAAGTATAGAGCTGAAATACCCCTCTTCCTTGTACCCAATGCTTACAGGGTATAGTAAAATGTCGTGTTGTGAGCGAGCAGAAAAAAATCAAGGGTATGCAAATATGTAAAACACTTTTTTGTCTCGACTCCAGCGTTTGCATAACAAGGCCAGCAAGCGATACGCCCGCAATGCCCTTCCTCTGTCGCCACCCTCCCCAACCACGCCCATCCGGAGGCTGGTGTATATGACATCTTTATTGTTTACTTGCTCCACATTTGCAGCGCGAGGGCACGCCGCAACGGCGGAATTGCGCTTGTAAATTATAATTCAATTAATGGATTTGCGCTGCGAACTAATTTGCGTACCCCAAGGAGCGGCGCGGCGCGCTGTGGTTGCGATCGCATCTGTGAGTCGTGTTTGGCTATATAGGAGCGTGAAAAAAGAAGCAACAACGGCAAAAATTGGACAATTTGATGCGTCGCAAATCCGGCAAAAATCCACGAGAGCCGTAAAAAAGCTCGACAAAAATCTCGTGTGGTTGTTAAATTTTCGCCGAGCTAGCAGCCAGCTGGGCTGGGGCGGTGTTAGCTGGCTTGACTTTTATTTTTTATGTTTATTGTCGCTTATCGCCGCCTATCTACCTGCCTGCCTGCCCGCCCACCCACCTGTCTGCCTGCAACAGGGGTCCTGTCATTAGAGTCATGGCGCCAAGATGAAAAAGAGTAAACACAGCGATGAAAAAACGTTAACAACTCTCTTGGGCAAGCATGTGAGTGTAAGTGAGTGTGTGTGTATGGGTGTAGATATGCGTATGTGTGTGTGTGTGGGTGTTGTGTGGAGTTGAAACGTGCTTTGCTGGTTCATAACAAAACACGAGTTACACACAATTTAAGTGCTTCTCTCTCTCTCACTCCCACTCTCACTAGCTCCCTCTCACTCTCCTTCTGTGTGTGGGTAACTTTATTAGCAGTCTTTCGACTCTGTATGTTACCTTGTCAAAGTTATGAAAATGACTGGGGAATACCTCCTGTGTCGCCCTGTCCCACCCCGGCTGCGACTTCCTCTCAAAATTAGTTTTCGACTACGTAGAACAATAGCTGAGCCAAAAACTTTGCTTACTTTAACTCTTTAACAAAATGTTTCCATAAATAAGTTAAGCCCAAATGTGCATAAAATAAACGGAATAATCTGATTAAGACTTGCATTTCCTCTTAGTTGAACTAGGAATATTGAAGATTTGTGTTTGTGATAATGCAAAATGAGGAAGTCGAGGGAAGCTTGAGATTTTTTGACTGTCCTATTGAAGTCTTAATATATTTCAAGAAAATTCAAAATTAGGGTTTAATTGTTTTATTAAATTATTACTAGCACGTCTTTAGAGGTAGAGTCACAAAATGTTGTATCTAGTTTCATATATATTTTATGTAATATTGGTATTTTTTATATTTTTAAAACACAGATCGGACGCAATTCAGGGTATCTCCTAGTCAGGCATACCCACTAAATTATCCTCACTTTATCATTATTTTCCTATACATATATTCGCTTTTTTCAATTGTCATTGAAATACCAGTCTATTCATAGTAAATAGTATCGATTAGCTTTAAATTTCTGTCAGCTGTCGCTGCATATCAAATATTTTTGATTGACTCTTGGAATGCCATTTGCTTTCTTCCTATGTAAGTCATTTGCATTTTCATGGAAATATCGAAAAGGCAATCAATCAAAGCGGCTGGGAATCATTAGTTGACCGGTTCTGGCTGGCTGGTCAAAGCCCGCAGGAATCACAGCATTAAAAGGAATTTCAATTACGAGACCAACAAAATCTCATTTCAGGACGCCGGGCACGCAGCTAGCCGTGTCGCCTCCGTGGGGTGCTTTATGCTTTATGCATTATTCCAGGTGCCAGCTATATATTTTCTTTAATATTTTTGCAAATGATGCGACAAGACGATGCTCGATAAAATCTCTGTGAACGCGCGCGCGCCTTCCACAATGCTTGCGGGTCATTTAAATGCAGATTGCAATGAGCTGTGGAGTCCTGTACACAAGGATCTTGGCGAGGTGGGGTGGCGGGCAGGTGGGCTGCTGCCGGCATTTGCATAATGGCGGCGACACATTGCAGCGGAAACGGAAACCCAAAGTCAGCTCACTTGCAGCTGTCCATGAGTCGTGCTTATGACTACTTGAGCAGCCTATGCGTCCAGCCGTGGTCACCAGCCGTGCGCCGCTGCCATTCCACCTGCTCATTGTTGTTAGTAAGCGGAAGCGCCTTGCTTTGCTCTCCATTGGGTTATGTCATCATGTGGCCCCTTTTGAAATGAACATGAACTGGGCCCCGCCTCGACCAGCACAAAACGTTTTTCATTTTAATTCAACAGCAATAAATAAGCCGGCTGCTGAGTAAATGCAGCGCCAGGTGATAGCGCTGCATTACAATGCTGCCCACACACACACACACGCACACCACACTACAAATGGCATAACAAAAGGAATCCCGGCCAATACTGAAAACTATAGCCGCGTATGGCCAATGGCCAATTTACAGTCGGCGTCTTGCTGTGAAGCAGCACGAAATATTTTTAATCAACTTTTTTTTATTAAGCTTTTTTTATTTTTTGAAATTTTGTGCATAGCAAAGATAATTTTTATAAGTCTTACTTATTTTTTACCAATATTTTATAGGTAATAATAAATGTTTAAGTAATTTATTAGGTTTGTCATAAAAGCATGAAAAAAGCTTTAAGTGACTTTTTGCATTGAAAGCTAAAATTTTTCTACAAATTTCTAATATTCTCCTTTTTTGTGGGGCTCTTGGGTTTTTATAGTCCATTCTCTACAATTAACAAAAAAAGCTTTCTTTAACAACATTTTACTTATTTTGACTACTACAAGTTGCTTATAAAACTATTTATTTAAAGCTGAAAGCTGTCAAGTTTCATCTCTTTGTGTCTGTATACTTAAATACAATAAAGTTTCTGAAAGCTTCCATCAATTTACATGAAACGTTAAGCTCTTTTAATAATTCTAAAATATTTTTAGAAACTATAATTTTGCTTAAGCTTGTCAGTTAAGCTGAAAACATCAACAAATTATTTTCTATAATAGAGTAAAAAAAATATTTTGAAATTTCTAAGAATTCTGGATGAATTTGCATTTCTTGTACTGCATTCTTATAACTTGATAAGCAATTTACCTAATGTTGAAAGTTTTAAAGTCTCCTTCAAGCTCTTCATATTTAACAGTATGATAACTTTATCTGCTATAATATAGTATATATCCAAGTTTACCTTTAAAATTGTGAAGAAGCTTCCATTGTTCGTAGTGCAGCTCAATAGAGCTTGCAGCTTGGGAAAAAGTTGAACGCATAGCGCAGCAGCAGCAGCAGCAGCAGCAGCTCAAATTGTCCATGGGGCATGCATTTAAGGCTGTTGTGATGCCGCTTGTTGCCGTTGTTATTTCAGTTGTTGCTGCTGTTGTTGGTTTTATGTTTATGTTGCCACAACGTAGCCGGGCACGCATGAAGCCGCGATGTCGAGAACGACGACGAGGACGGCGACGACGTCGACTCTTCGACTTCGGCTCATATGCGTTGGTGGCGAAAGGTGCAGCAGCTGCGGCTGCGGGCGAACGGTGTCAACCATTGTCAGTGGCATGTGAATGGGCGGCAGTGGGTGGGGCAGCAGCAGTAGCAGTAGCAGCAGCTGCTGCTGCTGTTGCTGTAGCTTTAGCTGTAGCTGTAGCTGTAGTTACTGGTGTGGCATAAATTTCGTTGTGGTTGCACGTGAAAATTGCATTTGGCTAGCATTCGGTTGGGTGTGTGCCGCACTGTGTGTGTGCGTGCGTGTGTGTGTCTCTGTGTGTGTGTTCTGCCTCTTTACGTGCTGTGCAAATTGTGGACTTAAATGTTTATGCGCTGGTTTGGGCCCAGAGTCACCGCCAATTGCCAGCCCGAGCAGCATTCGGATTCGGATTCGCATCCGCATCCGCACCCCATTTGGTCCGTTTGTTTATTAAGCTTTTTGGCCAAAATAGAAAAAGGTGTTGAATGCCACTCGCTGGCTGCTTTTTATTGCCCGCAACACTCTCCCACACACACACTCACACCTATATCTCTAAGTGCTGAAACAGCTGTAAAATAAATATATATTTTTACTTCTGCTCTTTTTGCCATTCTTTATTTTGTTGTGCTGGCAGGGCGAGCGTATAAATTAAACGCGTTACAGCTGGCAACCGCAACGATTTCCTCTATTTTTCCGAATCTTTTTTTTTCGGCTCGCATTAATTCGCGTTTGCACCCGCAAAAGCACTTAATGCAGTCCTGCCCAGCCATACAGCCGCACGCCCTGGTACTAGGTACCACCATGTCGCTCGCAGCGTATACGAAATTTAAATAAGAAACAAATCGAAGTAACGGCAAGTTCAGCTCCCCTCCCCCTCAGCCATCCCCCATTCGCTCCACGAAGCATGCAGATAGCAAATACCAAATGTTCAATGTACTAAAAGGCAATCAAAAAGAAGCGACGGCAGCAGAGAACAAAAAAAAACAGAAACAAAATTTAAAAGAAAATAACGAAAAAATTGAAGGTTGCAGAAGACGGAAGCCATCGGCATAATGAAAAAAAAGTGCCCGAAAATCCAACGAAATGAAATTCATTGATGCGTTGCGCACACCATATTAAAGGGCATTAATGAAATTACACGATACCGACTCCGACTACGACTACGATTACGACTACGACTATGGCTACGACTAGATTTGCCTTTAAAAAAAACTCGCTTAGATCTTATGCAAAAATAATCAAAGTGCTGTGTTTCAAGCTAGATAAAAAAAACGTTTAAATAAAAACCTTTTTGGTTTTAGCAAATTAAAAAAAAAAATTATAATAAAAAATATAATATACACAAAAATATAATATATAATAATTGGCATTATTAAAAAAAATATTTTTATTTTATTATACAACTTTAAACTTATTTAAATTTTTTTTTTTAATTTTTCATATAAAAATATGTTTAAAATTAAACTAAAAAAAAAATAAATAAATAAAAAAACAGTTATATATGCATATGGAAATTAATATTAGATATTAAGCAATTAAAAAATATTAAGATATATTTTTTAAAAAATTTTTTAAGCCTATTCAAAATTAATTTAATTTTTTGAAGAATTTCAAAGTAAATTGGCTCGAAACATTTCAATATTTTAGGATTTGTGCATAAATTACCGTCAGTTGTGTGGGAAAACTAAGTGCTTATCGATAAATTGTATCTAAAGCCGTGCACAAAGCTGCCGCATCTGTGGTAATGGTATGCTCCAGCATCCAATCCAGGCCAGCTGGCCGCTGGCAGCCACACCACTACGCCATAGCCCAGCGAGCGCCGAGCACCGAGTGCCGAGCCACTACGACACCAGCCAATCGACATTCAATGGAGCATAAAGAGTAACAAAGAGCTTAGGGCCAACACTTAAATACAAGGCAGCGTTCTTAATCACACGATAGATACGTAGATACGTATATACATAGACACGTCGAGCACTTCCAAGCGGATGGAGCCTGAACCCAAGCGATTTCAACTTACTTTCGACATTTCAGTCAGCTGTCAGCGTGGCTGCTGCTGCTGCTGCTGCTCCTTTTCTGCTTTGGATATAAACGCTAACAATCTGCAAAATAAAGTGCACCCGAAAGTAGCTAGGAGCAGCCGTTCCGGCGTAAAAAAATAATCAAACACAAGCTGCTGAGCGCTTTGCGGCCGGCACTCATCTGCCTGCGCCCTCGCCTCCCCATCCCCCCCCCCCCCTCCCTCCTCATTCAATCACTTTCTCATCCTTCGACACGTTGGGCTTGTGCTAGTTGCTTCGACTATTCGGCGCTTTACTTCCGTTTTTTGCACTTTGCATACAAAGTACCGTTAACTACTGGCATCAGTTTTGCCTCACACAACAATCAAGTGTGGGCGGGGCAGCACGGTGGCGTCCTGGCAACTTCACTGACATTGCGGTTTTTTTCACAGATTTCCTTCGTTCCGCATTTCGCCAGCTCTTAAATGGTTTCCTTATGGAAATTTCATTGAAATGTAACGCCACGAAAGTAGTTGAAACGGTGAGGGCTTATGGGGCGTGGATATGGCGGATGAATGCTTGCCGCAAGAAATTCATCGGGCCCCGAAAGCTATCAGGCACAGATTTCAGCTTTCAGCTCAACAGTTCGCTCGATTGGAGCACATGCAAGCCGCCATAAGTTTGGCGCATCGTTAACATAAAGAAGCCCTAAAGGTTGCCATCGAAATGGACAATGGGATATTCTGTATAAGTGACCATCGATGGCAAATTGATTAGGTATTTAGAGGATAATCTTGGTTTAACTAAGTTAATGCTCTAAATATTCTATAGCTACTAAATATATAGTTAATTACATGACATTTGTTTGATGCTGGGCGCTGTCTTTTATTTGGTTAGGCTCATAAAGATTAAATATCAATAAGCCTTCCTTCGTCTAGGAGTATTCATCATCGTTCGCTGAGGGCCTTTACGAGTTCCTTCACTGCCAACGTATTCAAGCTCCATTAAATGCAATACAGCTGCGCTCTCCTCAATTTTAATTTTTTAAATACTCTGTTTAAGCCTCCATTTTTGCTTTACTTCTCTTTGACTGACTTCGGCTTCTCTACTTTTATAGAACTAATAGCCTGAAGAAATAAATAATCCAAAACTAGAATGGTCATCACGGCAACCGTCAATACTTTTGGTCGTCTAAATCTCATCACTATATAGAAAATTTGTCCGAATTTTGAATTTACTCTTATAATCCTATAATATAAAAAAACAAGCGACGACTACTTGATCCAGTCAACAGGGTAAAAGGCTAAATCGAATTTATAAAATCAACTGAAGTGTTGGAAAAAGTATGCTAAATAGGCATCTGTTTATTTATTTATGCTCATAAGAGTAATAGAAAATGTAGTTCAAATTAAAGAAACCCTTTTTGAGATATATCCTAGTTTCTGGTTTCATATTGAAATAACATTTATACCTATCATATCATACCATATCATACATCATCTCATATCAATGCTGACATTTTCTTGGGTATATATATCGTAATACAAGCTAAGCCGTGATTTATCATAAAATATTAAAATTATTTTCACAATTTTGACACGTCGAAGATGATTCATGATCAAATATCAAATCCCATAGAATATTTAAGCAACTGCGTATTATCGATAAGTTATCGGAAATAGTATTACACTCTCACTTTGAGTTACTTCTGAGCTATTACATAAGCTATAAATTATATCAGTTTAGTGATTGAAATTGCTATTGATATCTGCTAGCTTTGCAGTTCGATCTGAGCTCACTTTCACTCATATCTTTAAGCCTAAGTGTCTCTTGTTTTTTTTGGCTCATTTTTATATACTTTCTTTTTGGCTTGAATCTTGTGGCCGGGCCGCCCAGAGGTCATAATTTCTTGTTAAGCCCACAACGCAAATGGCACTTTTACCTAAATGGACCATAAGGCGTTAAAATGTTGTTATTGCCACCCCCGGACCACACAGCTCGCTCGTAGCCCACACACCCCTGGCTATTCAAGTCCTACCTTGACTTCACTCGCCGTCGCAATAAAAACCCAAAATACATTTCGATTATGCGGCATGTTCATATATTTTTGTTCTTTTCTTCTCTTTTTGTATTTATTTTTTAAATTTCATTTTTACAGTTGGCTTTTGCGGGCCCTTAACAACAATTGAATGCGCCGCTGCTGGCTTAAGTTAATCGAATTTATGAATCGCATCGCTATAAAAATGGCTCACAAATAAAAATATATATAATTTGCCTGAGAGCTAAAATATGCTGCTGGGCAATGTCTGTTAGGCAATGGGGGAAGTTGTTGCGGGGCGTGGCGAGTCGATAAATTGATGCAAGTGCGAAAGAGTCTTAAACATTTGTTTTGACAGATATTTCGGCACAGACATATATAATCAGTTTAGCCTCGTTTTGCTATACCCCAGCCTGTTGGAAACTTGTCAAAAACACAAAAAAAAAGTAAATTAAATTATTCAGTATGTGTAGCGACCTATGCAGGTAAGCGGCTCCCCTCTTTGGCCGAATTTATATTTTATCTTTATATATTTGTAATTCTTAGCCCTAAAAATGAATGCGGCTGCAAGCTTGTGTCTTGTTTCGTAGTTGCCGTAATTGGCATAAGCCTCGGTGTGTGCTTGATTGTTTATGTTTACAACCACCGAAAGCCCGCTGTTGAAACTATCATGGACAAGAGCAGCAAGGAATTTAAGTCGTATTTAGTCCAGAAGAGCCTTGGCGAATGACGAATTTATAGAAATACAGATATAGGCAAGATCCAGCGTCAGTATTTAACATTTTAAGCAAATTTGAAGTATTTATGCAAACAGAATGACCTAATAAATATTTTTTAGCTTTTAGATATCTTTTGTCTCTGTAATATAGTGGGAGTTTTTATACCCTGAACCCATTGAAAATGGGAATTTATCCTGAACCCATTGGAAATGGGAATTCAGGGTATTATGGTTTGGTTTTTTTTTTTTAAAGTTAGAGAAGTTTGAATCATTGTTAACTGAAAGCATATCCTTTTTATATCAATGAAACTGAGTTTATTGGATATACAAGATTATGGCATTGATGATTAAATATGCATTTCTCAAGGCGTGGAGTCTATATAACTCTTTTGAAGGTGGCTTCAATGTTTTACCATAACAAATCCAACTGATGCTTTTTAGGAACTTGGAATTCCAAAGACTTAGACTTAAAGCTGAAATTTTTTAATCAGACTTAGATTGATTTATATAAATTTGTATATATTTATGACAAATGTTTATGAGTTCATAGCAAATTCATTTATATACATAGTTTCAGTAACTTAATGAATTAAAAAAAAGTTGGAGTAAAAACAAATTGTTTTATTTGAGGCGCCAAAAGGCGAGTTTTCTCTGGAATTTAGCTCAGCTGAAGCTACAAATTGTGTGGACGTGGCTGTGCTTTATTGTTCGTATGTGTGTGTGTCTGCTGTTATGCTAGTTGATGTTGCTGCAGCTGGCAACTAGGCGTATGCGCAATTTATTTGCATACAATGACCGGCATTGCGTAAAAATTAATGAAAGGCAATTAAAAGCATTCGGAAATGTAATAAAATGCGTAATGCGCACAGCAAAAGCCAACAACAATTAAATGTGGGAGTTGCTGTTTGCTTAATGCAAATATAATATTATACGCAACAAAACTGTCAACAATAAATAAACAATTTTAAATTACTTTGGCAAATAAGTATGCTTTAACATGCATTTCAAACAATGGCCCGCTCGCTGCAATCTATGCACTTTGTTATAAATGCTTTGGCAACATGTTTATGCCTATGGAAATTGAATTCAATTGTTCGTCTTGTTATGCAACTCTGCTTCACAGACAAATTGAATTTGTTATTTCGGCTCTCCTCTCAGTGGCTAGTTGTTAGCTGGATGTTATTCTACTTGTTGTGGACAATCAATTGGCATGACAAATGCGGTTTGTCCATTGCAAAAATTCTTCTGCTCATACCCTGTAACCATAAGTGGTTGAGCTAGAGGTATAAGCGTTGGTTATCATAAGTGTATATATATATTTTTTTGTTTCCTTTAATATACAGTGGTGTTCATAAAAATAGCAGTGATGTATTACTCAAAACATTTATCAAATGAAGAGGAAATTTTAACGAAGGATTATAAATGCCCACTTTTTATTTAGAATAAAACTCATCTAAAAAGATTACAAGGAATCCAGTTAATTTCCATTATATAGATAACAAATATACATATATTTATGGTGTTTACATAACATAATATGTTTGGTTAAACTAATATTAAATAGAGTAAGAAACCACAACTATATTTAATTTTGTTCCTTTCTTAACGTGTGGAGCTTATAGCAAAGAAAAAAAATCTAAATTAGTAATGTTTGTTCAAATTCGTCTCAAATTATTTTAAAAATATTTTTTTTTTCATATTTTATTGGCCAACATTTAGTACTCAGTCGCACTACTATTTTTATGAACACAGCAGTTTGTATATATTTGTTTGTATATGTTTGTATTTGTTATAATATATGCAACTATTTATATTTTAGTTTTGTATTGCTCTTTAATATATCATGCATGAAAGCTCTAAAACAAAGATTTTTGAAGGTTTTCCTTATTTTTTTTTTGCCTTACAAGGCCTTAAGCTTAGATGAGTTAACAGCTTCAAAGGATGATGATAATATATTTGCCAGATTTGTTTAGTTAGATTGAGAGTAAGGCATAACTATCTTAAATCAACCTACAAATGAATCATTTTTATACGACATAATTTTGCTATAGATACTCACGTCTTCCCTTACATATCCCGACATATTATTGTACAATTCTCTTACAATTAGCTTTTTATTAGAGTATTTACTAGTTTAGCTAGCTTTAGTTTAGCGGCCAATCAAACTGTTTGCTGCTGGCTCGGCAGCTGTTTGTCAAGTTGTTTTCTTTTTACGCTGTGCCACAAATCGGTAGCAAACACTGCGAAATGCTGTTGAGTGAGCACTGTGCAGCGTTTGGAAAGTGGAAAGTGGTGCATTATTGCGATTTTACACGCTGCTGCACTTGAAAATGAAACGGACAATAAGCTCCACTTGGCTGCAATAAGTTAGTCAGTTTTGCAGCTTTTTACTGCTGCAAAAGGTGGGGCGGTGGGCGTGTCAGCGGAGGGTGTGCGGCAGCCGCATCGTTGTCGTGGCCATCATTGCCACTGTCCGCCGCTAAAAGCTTTTTGATTATGAAAAATGTTCGAAACATATGCTCCAAATGACTATGGAGCGTGCAAGGAACAAGAAGAAGCACAACGTAGAACAGTTGAAGAAGAAGCAGAGGAAGCAACAGCAGCAGCAGCAATAGCTCTAGCAGTAACAGAAGCTTGTGCTGTGCTTTTTACACTGCCCAACAAAAGTGTGCGTATACGATCCCATCCTAAGTACTTAAATCTGTAATATGAAGCACACGTTTGCCACCATTGTGCAGGCGAACATAGTTCTTCTGTCCAGCTGCAGCTAGTTGCATTTCACAATTTGTTGTTGCGACTGTTGCTTGTTTATTGTGGCTTTTCAGATGCGCTATAAAGCAGAGTATATAAGCTACTTGATGGTGTTTGTTACATGAAGGAATTGCAATGTCTTTGATAGTGTTGAGGTATGTAAGCTGAGTGGCAATAGTAGATAGTTGCTGAACATTTACCGAATTTATATCAAATTTATTTATCAGGTAGAGTCTGGTATATTATTCATATATTCAGATTTTTATATATATAATATATGTTCAAAAAAAAAAAAACCTTTACATATCTCAAGCTGTTGTTCCCAAAATAAAACATTTTATGATATATTCCATTTGCTTTTGTATATTAATGCAGGGTATTTCAGAGTTGGATATGCCCATCTGCAGCACCACTACATATCTCACATTGAGTGTATGTGTGTGTTTGTGCATTTGTTTTTGTTGCTGGCGCATTGTTAATGGTTGCGCTATTTTATTTTGAAATTAATAAAGTGGCAAAAAGCGAACTACTTCAAGAGTTTGCAGCGTCCGAGTTGCGGTTCGCAAAAGTTTACATTTGTTTTTGTATTTCATTTAGTAGTAGTAGCAGTTGTTGTTGTTGTTTTTCGTGCAAGCACAAAATGGCAAACAAATTGTGAATAAAGTTAACGCAGATCTCAGTTTAATGAAGCAGCCGTGGAAAAAGTGAATAATAATATAATCCAACTTTAAATACTCCAATACAAATATATATTTAAAGCAAAGAGCGAGATGTGAGCTGCTTGATTATGCTGCTCCATGAGATCTTTATGGCAAATACTATTAATATTATTATTAAATCTTAAGCTTTGCCTCCTTTATACATCTCCAGCATGCGGAGCGCCTTTAAATACTCCCAATTTGGCAATTTTTTAGTTATGCCAACAGCCGGCGGGCCTGTGATAACTTTGGAACAACTTCAAAATGAGATCAGACGTACTTAAAATGCTTCACAAGAGACACACAAAATAACAATTAAACATCAGGGAAACTGCCAAAGTTTGTTGCCGAGCAAACAAGCCCAACATACATAACAACTGCCAGCCGAAGGCAGGAGCATAGAGCTCGAGATGTCCTACATGGTTGCAAGTATATATGTATGTGTGTATCTGTGTGTGTGTGTATGCCTGTTCCATACATGAAGTTCGGTATATACTTGACTATATGGCCGCAAAAGACGCGATGCTTGAAAAGTTCGCGCCTTGGCACGGGTAAAGGTTACGGGATAGAAAACTTTGTCAGCGAACGTGACATGAAAATCGCAGCGCTGATGAAAAATGCTAAATCGTGACTTGAATATGCTATGCTATAAGGCCACCCAGCCACACCTCACACAGATACACACACACACACACACACAGACACAGCTCCCTTTGGCAAAGCTGGCGACACATGGCCCGAGCCTACGCTACGCCAATTGAATTTACCCAAAAATATTAAACATTAGAATCCTCCTCAGAAGTCAGAGCCAGTCGCGTCTATGTAACTCGAGAGCGCCATGTGCTCGGCCGCTGTTGGCCAGGTCCAAATATAGCAACTCCATTTCGAGTGTTGGACAAATTGTACTATATTTAGGCCACGATTCGGGTATATGGCTGACTGGCTGGCTGGCTAGCTGGCTAATGGCTCCATTTGCTCCGCTTGCTCAGCCCAATCCCAGAACACGTTCCCGGGTTACTTGATGCCAATGCAATGTGCACTTGACTTCGCCTGCTGTGATTTTATCGTTTAAAAATATCATCAAAATTGTATCTGCCCCGTTTCTATGCGCTCTCTCTTACGCTCTGCTGATCTGTTCTATCCGTCTCTCTCTCTAGTTGTATTTGCATCTCGTTTGCAACGCGTTGGTTTCTATAAATAATCAGACGCTCGCTCGCTTGCTGCATTTTCCGGCATAGATTGCGTGCTTGTGTGTGTGTGTGTGCGTGCTTGTTTTCATACAGCTACAGTTACGTGTTGATCTCTCTTGATGCCCCACTCTAGCCCCTCCCCGGCTCATCAACTCTCTTGCTAGCTGTAATTAGATGTCGCCTTGGGGTTGGTCTTTCTTCCACTTTGACAAAGGCTATTGCACTCGGCCTGCCTGCGGCATTCAATTACCAACGCGTTGACAAATATTTTCTATTTTCTACTTTCTTGTTGTTAGGCGGAGAGCTATTTTTTTCCCCATTTATAATTGTCGAGTTCAAAGGCCCCAACATGTTGCACGTGCATTTAGATTATTTAATTGCTCAATAAGTGCCAACTGCTGTACGAACTGATGAACCTGTCACTGGGGTCTGTCGAGTGCCTCAAGTACATTGACGCCTAGCACTTGCTCACGCCCCTCAACGTGGGAGGCTGGCCCTCCATCAGTTGTCATAAGATTGTCGTCTTGGCGGCTGTTAGGTAACAGGCGCCACAGGCCTTTCACTTAAAAGAAGCTAATGTTTTAGAATATTATATGATATAAGTTTTAAGAGTTTGAATTCTGCAAATTATAGTTTTTGGTGGAGACAAAAAAAATATGTTCAAAATTTATTAATAATATTTATAGCCCAAGAGCTTCTATACAAAAGTTAGACCTGCTAGCTGCATGCAATACTTAACGATTTTTAACGACTTTGACCAGGTTAAAATATCTGATATATTGTATTGAAATGCTTATACATATATATAAATATTTCTTAAAACATTCTAAAGAGAAATTGTGGTGAAAAGATTTTTGTTGCTACATTTTTGGCAGAAATTCAAAAATTTAAATTAATTATAATAAATATAAAATAAATATAATATGCCAGAATGTAATGTAAATAAGAGCGTTACAGTTGGGAGTGTTCGACTAGGAGATACTCTGCAAACTGAAATAAATTGTTTATTAAATTTCATAATACCTCTCAAATTTTTACAGCGTGCTAATGATATTTACAAGGGTCTATTTGGGGAAGAGAGGAAGGTATGCAAAATCCAAACAATAATAATATTGTAATCATCATAGCGAATTACCTAGTATATTTGAAATATATAGCTTGTACAGTATGAGAATTGTGCTCAAATATCGTTATCGAAATATCGATTAGGATCGGCTATCAACAAAATCATAAAGTTGTAACGGTATACAGCAATATATATATTTATATATTTATTACAATATAATATTAAATATTTTTATATATTTATATAGTTATATTTAAAATATTTCTCTAGTCTCTACCTTTTGTGACTTATGAAATTACTGAGCTCATACAAATCGACTCAACTCTACGCCTTTATTAAGAGTATATATATTTTATGGGAATATATTCTTAGCCGTTACATATAACAAGCCATTATGAATTCGCATTTTCAATGTGCTTAGTATATAAAAAATAGTAAAATCTCTAATTTGCTGCAACATCAAAAGACATTCAGACAAACATGGCTCTGTAGAAGACACAAAATGCAAAACAAGAATAAATTTGCTCTATAATAATTTTATGAGCATACATATATTTTATAATAAACTCATTAGAATTTGTATTAGATATTTATAAATATATATATATATCTGTTCTCATAATAATGCTAAAGGCTCTGGAACTTTTCTGTTTATATAGAAACAGCCATGAATTTGAGACTAAATGGAAGAGACATTTCACAAAAATCTGTTCTTTGTGCTACTTTAAAGAGCTAAATGCTATATATTACAATTAAAAAATTATTATAAAATTTAATTCATATTCTTTCTTCAGCTTGCTTCTATATTTAAGTAAGAGATTCTTCTCGGTTATATAAATGTGTTTTTTTGGGATTTTTGTTGTATTTAAATTTCGTCTAGTGTATTCCATATATATATATTCACATATTTCAGCAATAATTTGTGGACAATTTTCTATATATTTAAAAGCAAAAAGCCTCGCAGAAAATAAATGTTGTCTCATTTTTCTGCAACTTTTTAACCTTCGAAGATTCGTCGAGTATGGGAAAAAAATATAAAATAAAATAAAGCGTCCCCCCGATGCCCCAGCACTATTGCCCCCTCCCGTGGGCAGTGTGTGGAATAAAAATAAATATTAGTTGCCAACGCAGACGCATACAATGGGCAATCTATGAGCATGTGGGAGAGCATTTCTTTCTAAGCAATTGTATCTTTCTATCTGCCTCTGTATTCGTGTATCTGTATCTGTGTATCTCTATCTGTGTTAGCTGCCCACGTTGCTGATGCTGACTGCTGACGCTGTTTGTTGCCGTCGAGAGCATTTTATATTTTAATTCCTATTTATGTAGGTGTGTGCGCACGTGTGTGTGTGAGTGTGTGTGAATGTAAGTGCTTAACTAGCAGAGCAGAGCAGAGCCCTAGCCAGAAACTAAACCTAAAGCAGCAGCAGCTGAAACAGCTGCATCTGCCCGCAACCCACCCACACACACACTCAAAATGCTGCCTGTATCCACTTGCGTGCGATTTGAAAGCGTTATTTATTTGTGGCACAAGCGACCATATTTCAAATGCACACCGCCGACCTCCTCTAACCGCCGCCAAGCTCCCGACAGCCGGCCCCACCACTGCCCTCCCGCTGATGCGTCACAGTCGCGTCCAAGTTGAAAAGTCGACAAAAATAGAGAGAGAGAGAGAGAGAGAGAGAGAGAGAGAAAGAGAGAGAGAAAACAAGCGAAAGCAAGATAGAAAGAGTTCAACGAAAACTATACTAAATGGGAAATACGTTCTAAGTGTGACTGTCAACAGACCGAATATTGTATGCTCTAAGCATTGAATGGGAAATTTAGCCTGAGCTGCATGAAATCTAGCAAGTGAGTAGCTTAAGCTTAAGTTTATATTTTAAAAAAATGTTCACTTAATATTTAACTATATTCATAAATTTAGTTTTGCATTGAATTATTATACTAAAATGTTATTAATAGTTACTAAAGTATTTTGACTTGATGTTTCAAATATGTAATGTGACTCAAAATATTTAAATTTCTTTAGTCAAATATATAGCAACACATAATAAAACCAATATACCCCAGTATATCAGTTACAAAGACATGAAATACGAAAAAAAAAAAATATATATATATATATATATGTATTTTCAGAAATATTTTTGAATAGTGCTTAAAAAATCAGATTCTTCTTTTTTTTCTGTGGAACTCAAATTGAAGTATAGGAATATTTCCATTTCTTATATATATTAATTAAAACAGACTTTAAAATTGGGCTTAAGTTTAATTTGAGCTTAAAGTATTTACAATAAATTTCAACACTTAAAGCAGGAAATATTGATATTTTCTATAGATTTACACATTTTAGGGATAAATTGTAAAACATGGATGAAGACAGGCATGACATACTGTTGAGGCCAACATTTTTGGAATTATTATATATCATATATACATTCACTATAGTCTATAAATAGAAAATAATTATTAAATATTACTAAAAAAATCCAATTAGGCATGTTGATTTAAGGACTATTTTAATATAATTTTATTATTATTATTTCATTGTTTAGTTGTTAAGATAGAGCTGCACCTTCTTCTACTTCTGGTGGGACTTAAGCGTTGCGGTTTAAGCTTGCGCTTACAGCTCATATTGTTCTTATTTTGGCTGCTGTCTAAAACGTTTGCTGTCTTTTTTATTTTTTATATGCAATTTTGCTCCTCTTTTTTTGGCCACAGCCGTAAAGTTTTTTGCACTCGTTCGGCTTTTGTTGGAGCGACTGCTGTTTCATTTTTTCGACTTTCGACTTTATTTTTTGTTTTTACAACTTAACGTGTCGCACAAAGGTGCACATGAAGTTGGGTTTGGCGCCCATATCAGACGCATGCAATGCAGCCGCTTGGTATTTGACTCTAACCAGCTCTATAGCTATCTAACCCCACCGAATGGGTCCCCCCATTCGCTCCACCGCACTTTTTGTACTAAATTTATGCGCTTTCATTTTATGAAAAACTTTTGCAATAATTTCTCAAAACGTTTTTGTGGTGAATTGAAATGCGAGAAAAACATTTTGCGGATGGCGACTAAAAACTTGAGAAAAACCTTAGCACGCACACACACACACACACAGACACACACTAACCCACACACATACTTGGGGGCGAAACAAATACTTGTGCGCGCGGGCAGCCATATTTTTTTTTTGTTTTTCCTGCATTCGACCATGCCCACAAATGACGTTTAGCAGCGCCTGCCAGCGGCAAAGTTATTCGCGCTTTTCCCAGCTCCTTTACGTCTTTTGACTCCGTCTTCTGCTGGTGGCCAAAACTTTAATGAAAAGTTTTGTTAAGAACTTTGCGCTGGAAATTTCAACGCTTGAATGAAGGCGCCGCCAGCCACCAGAGAGCTGGAGATAGGGAAAGTTGGTGTGTGGCATCGTGCCTGACATCAGATTGTTTTTGCAGCGCCGTTTGCCAAAAGTCAGTGAGACTTGCTAACCTGCCCATAAACAACAACTGCAGCAACAGCAGCAACAACGGCCAGTGCGCGTTGGTAAATGGTATCAATTTTGTTATTGCAGTTGCCGGCGCTGTTTCACCTGCACTTTTGAAATTATTTACCTGAATAAACATTTGGTATTTTAATTACACAGCTGTCAGTGTACGTGTGTGTGTGTGTGTGTGTGCTTGAGACTGGGCCACCGCTGTGGGGAGGCGATAACTTGGGCATAATTGAATTAACACACAATTTACGGTACATTGCGTAAACTTTTTGCTCTGCTGCCATGTTTGTGTATGAGCCACGGCTGCTGTGCAGCTAACACAGGAGTCGAGGGCACGACTTGGCGACTTGCCTGCTACAACTCTGTCATATATATTTTAACAAATATTATGCACAAAAACTTAAAAAACAAAACTGATGGGAAATATAACCAAATATGTTATCTGCATTATTTCTACTTCATGAAAGAAATTTGTCATGAGTTATTTTTACCCAATTATCAAACGGCAATCTATAGTTAGCATACCCTAGCTAATGATGAAATATATAATTAAATAAATATCAAATCTATTTATAGCTAATTTAGACTCGTCGCATATAATCCAATATAATCCTAATTTATTTATTCCGGTTATGCATTTAAGTAGAACGAATATCAAACATTGAATACGCTCATATTTATAGATTTTATCTTTTATACATTTTTGAATAGAGCATTTGATTTTTTTATAAACTAGAGTTGTTATATATAATTCTAAAATATAAAAAAAATTAAGGGTACATAAAAATATATTATTATATATTTTTTATATATTATATTATATATATTGTTTTTTTTTTGTTTATCTTTTTTCACATTAAAAAATATATTTTTATGTATTTCTTTTTATTTGTTATATTTTAGAGTCCGTACTTGTAATAAGTATGAAAAAGTAATATCATATTTAATATAAATATTAATTACTTTAATTTCAAGTTTTATACTTTAAAGTTTTGCTTAATTGCCGATAAAATTGTTTCCATGTATTTTGTTGTTGCCCTTTTTTTATGAAATACATTGAAAATGCCGCCACTCGAGTTCATTCATAGCCAGAGCCATGTGCAATAATACAATACAAGTACGAATGCGAGTACGAATACGAGTATTCGTATGTGTATGTGAGTATGTTGTCTGGCATACGGATTGGACCGGCTATCGGTACATGTGTAGGCATGTGGCATGTTCTACATGTGTCCGCTTGCCGCTTGCCGGGCTTGACTTCCACGTAATTACGAAACAGCCGGCAGACAAGCGTTGCAAGGGGCCAGTGGCTTTAGCTGTGGCAGCGGCAGCCGCAGCGGCAGCGGCAGCGGCAGAGGTCTGAGACAGCGGCAACGTCACATGTGGCACTGGATAAGAGCTGTAGGTAGCCCAATAAGGGCTTTGTTCGTGTCCAGATCCGAGCGACGAGTGTGTTACACATGTAAACCGTTACAGACAATGCCAAAAAGTGGGCGCAGTTGGGCGTGGCAGCGATTGAGTGAAGGAGCGCAAGCGAAGACTAAAGCATCAGTTAAGTAAACTATTAAATTGCTAAGTAAGAAATACTAAATCGAAATGATAATCAAATCTCCAATTCAAAGTCAAACAGAGACTTAAGCAAATGATAATTTTAATGCAATTCTTTATGCAATGCTCTTTAAGGCTCTGGCATCAAGTTTTCATACAGATATTTATGCGTTCTCAAGGCGCATAAAATCTAAAATCGTTTGTCACGTTTTGCACATAAAAGGATTTTCAATTTTCCAATGTGACAAGCGCGCATTTGCATACTGAAGTTGAGATGTGTTGAATCGAAGACGCGTCGCGCTGGTCCGGGAGGCAGAGGCCCACAGCCAAATGCGAAGCAAATCAAATCAAATTTTATGTAATGCCATGACCAAGAAAAAAGAAGCGCTGAGAAGCGGCATTTTGAGATTTTTCGCTTTTTATTATCAATAAAATAAATTAAATCAAATTCTGCAATTTAATTGCCGTCGTAAAAACAAAGAAAAATCTGAAGTGAGAGGGAGAGAAACTGCTGAGGATTTGAATTTGTCTTGTGGCTGTGCGGACACATTATGCGAATGTTGCCACAAAATGTGGCAAGCAAAGTGCGCATGACATACAAATGGCAAAACGTGCAAAGATTCGATATTGCAGCAATAGCTGTATTTTTTTCAAATTTTTTATTATTTCATTTGGATTTTTGTTACATTACCCAAGTGCAGTGTGTGCATAAAATCGCGACTGAAGCTCGCTTTATTATACCCTTGCTGAGAGAGTCCTATGACTGTGATAGGTAGTAAGGAGTGGAAATTTAGTGGACATTGATAGAGAGCGAAGGTAGAAGAAAATATTTGCCTACATTAATTTTCTTAATTTTTTTTTAATAATATCTTTATTATTCTTGAGCTGATAAAAGAAGTATATATATTGTATATCCATAAATATATATATTTCTGTTAGGGTATTTATAGTTCGTCTCAAGATATTTTCTTCTTGCCTCAACACTCGAAGCATGCGTTTTTATGGTCATGTTGTTC
Source organism: Drosophila pegasa (assembly GCA_035046225.1). Taxonomy (NCBI): domain Eukaryota; kingdom Metazoa; phylum Arthropoda; class Insecta; order Diptera; family Drosophilidae; genus Drosophila; species Drosophila pegasa. Next base: position 76,839 of record JAWNOD010000473.1, on the reverse strand, counting down.
TCCATGATTTTTGGGAGTAAAGTATCTGCATCTGCATAAGTGGTCTAACGAGCAAATAGGTTTTATCTATATGTGCGTGTGTGTGTATGTGCTAGGGTGTGTTTGAGTGTGTGTGTGTTTGTTGTGTACTCCTTAACGAGATTTATTTGTAGACAGCAGTTGGTGCCTATGTTTTTATGGCACAACAGCCACAGACAAATTCATCAACCTAACGACAAGGACGACCGTCTCTGGGAGCTATTATTGCCACCCAAAAATACATTTCATACGCGCCAAAGATGAGAGAAAAAAACAGAAAAAAATAAAGTAGAATCGTTGAAAAAACCTAGCAAAAAAAAAAAGAAAAAAATTAAATTGCATTTGTGTGTTTGGCTCGCATGTAAGCAGAGACATCTTCTGCTCCTGCCTTTTTCTTGCTGGCTGTATCTATCGGATGCATCTATTATGTGTGTGCATCTGCAAGCTTTGCGACTCTCTCCCTCTCTCTCTCTGTGTCTCTCTCTCTGTCTGTGTGTGTGTGTGTGTGCATGCATTAGTTAAGCTTTACATTTGCACATTAAAAGGCGAATTGTGTTTGAGCGTTCTGTGCATTTCTTGCACCGCCCAACTGCAAATGTTGCTAAGCCCTTAAAAGGAACTCAAGTTGGGAATATTCTTAAAGCATTAAATAAATAAATTGTATTAGTTTAATGAGCTTGCACTTCAAAGTGCTAACAAGCTGATGTCAGCAGCATACAATTTCGGAAATTAGAGCAGAAATTTTCTCGTTTGATAAGTTTCATTTCTCATTTTGATTCATTTTGAAGACATATGCTCATAAAATACGGGTTTCAGTATTATTATGATAACGTATTTTAATAATAATAGCCTGAGTATTAGTCATGGTATAAATTCCGCTTATTTTTAATTTTAATCAAAAATATTGGAGTTTTAAGTCGAAGTATCTTGTTAACTGGGATCAAGTATAAAATTTATTATATTTTCTTATACCTTTTTTAGTTGGTCTATGTATAGGTATATGTATTATATGGAATAAGTAATAAGTGTGTCTATATATAACGAAAATCTCTTGGTGTGAATCATAAGAGTGAAAATGTTTTATCAAACATTTTCCAAGAAAGATTCCAATTGAAATTCTGAAAGCTTCTGTGATAAAATTCTATTTTAAGAGCTAAAAACAAATTGTGTAAAATATGTAAAGCCATAAAAATTCAAGCTGATCGAATGTCGCTTTTTAAAGAAGATGAGAGCCATCTCAAGCTTCTTCGAAGTAGAAAATGTTAACAAAAATGTGAACACTAATTATGTATTTGCAGAGAGCTTAACGACGAGCTGCGCCAATAATAGAGCTAAACCGATCACCATTTGGATTCTGGCCAAATGTGTGTGTATTCTACGATGTTGTGTGTGTGTGCGTGTGTGTAGGTGTTCACAAAAAAGTAATTAAGCAATTCGAACGCTTTTTGACATTTCCAAAAATATGTCAACCCGAAAGGCGAGTGACTCGAGTGAGTGCAAAAAAAAAAAAAAAGATGAAATCGAAAGGCAACGAAATGGCAAACTGATGCCTACGGCCCAGTTGAGCTATGGCCATTGCTGTTGCTCTTGCTGTTGCTATATATTGCCAAAAAGCCGAAACACAATCGGAACGTAATGCTAGATCGGGCGGCTAGACACAATCGTAGATATATATATACGTATATATATATACTAAAATTATAGCTCTATCGATTGTTGTTGTTTGGTTTTTTGGATGTTATTTTTATAGCTGTGCGCTGTTCGCATTGGCACGACGTGGCAGCAGTTCGACGATCGGCCGATCTTACGTATATGCCAAAGCGGCTAAGTATAGAAAGTGCTTGAGTGTGTATTCGTGTGTGTGATATGCGCCTGCGTAAGAGGATCAGTGGTGTGGATCATTTGAGGCGGAATGTGGAAGCAAAAAGCCCAACAACAACGACAACAAGATCGACGAAGACGACGACGATGACGACGACGGCGACGACGACGACAACGGCGAAGTCTTTGGTATATTTTGGGCGTACGATCTTAGCTATATAGCCAGCTATATATCAATAGATATATACGCCTTATATACAAGCCTGCAGCAAGACAAGAAGACGAGACAAAGCTATAAATATATATACTTATATATATATGTATATGTATATACGGAATGAAAGTTCTCAGCGTTGCGGGCACTGGCTGGCGGGATAGGTGCGCGGGGCGGTGGGTGTTGTCGAGGCAGTTCTCGATTCTTTGATTCTTGTGTTCTCGGATCTTTTTGGGGTAGCGTTCGCTCGGGCGTTCGGGCAGCCGGTACAGTTATAGCCGGGCAACGCGTTGGGGGCCGCCACAGCCAGCGCCAAGAATTAATTTGAGAATATTTTTTGCATCCTTTAGTGCATTACCGATTCTGTTCTCGAGCTGTGCAGATCGCCTGACTCCGGCCAGGTCTCGCCACTTTGTTTATAATAAAAAAAAAAAGAAAAGAAAAGAAGAGAAAAGAAAGCTAAAAACAGAAAAGAAAATCAGAAAAGAAACCCTGACCAAGTGCTGACAACCTGTGCTCAAATAACAAAACTATTTTATAAATAAAAAAAAAAAACTTTAAAAATATATTTAAACAAAAAACTAAAACTTTAAGAGTTCAACGCAAAAGTGAAAGGATTCATATGGACGGCAACGATACCCGAAGTTTTTGTAATATGTTAAAATTCAGTTCAACTATTGCTCTCTGAAACAGTCGATGGCTATTTATGGAGCAGGCTACAAATTGTTAAAAATACAACAGAAACAGCACAGAAATTGCCAGAGAATTGTGCATGTGGCTGCCTCTGTGCCTGGGCCTGTTTCTATGTGTGTGTGAGTATTTGTGTGAGTGCCTGAGCCTCTGGGCTGAGGTATGCGGCTAACATGCTCATCGCTATTTTTGTATATACAGCGGAAGAAATACGTCTATAAAAGCTAATACAATTTACATTATATACAGATCATGCATAAAGTGAGCTAGCTTCATCCAAATGCCAAAAGTTATATAAAATATAACATTCTATTAGTTCCATTATTTAATTTTTTTAGTCCGCAAATCAGCTAAAAATACATATTTTAGTTATATAACCAACTAGTACAGTTTGGTAAAGTAAATTTTTTTTTTACTTTTTATTCAAGAGATAAGAATTCTTATTTAACTTGTCGCTTAAATTGAAATCGATTTACTCTTGATTTTTTAATGCTTTTAATATATATGCACACACCAATTTACATTAATTTTTGTTAATCCTTTAATCACTTAGATCCTTGTCAACTTATTAACATTAACCGTTTTACGAATGCAGCTCGTTAATTAATTTGAATTAAAATATGTGCGCTTTAATAGCATTTAAATAATTAGTTACATGGCCGCTGTTGATGCAAGGCTATTATTATTCTTGTCTGTGCACAGTATTCACAATTTTATATCCACCTCTCTCTTTCTCTCTATTTCTCCCTTGCTCTATCTCATTCACATAGTTAGCTTGCCATTAAACTGGCATTTCATTATATAAATGAAAGTGCATAAAATATGAAAACAGTGCATTAAAAAAAATGAGTGTAGTGGCGTGTGGAATTCTCGATTTCTACATGAACTTTGTTATATACTTATTGAAAGTAATTTAAGCTGATTTCCTACCAGCTTCAAACACTTTAAATTCCATTTATTGAATAAACTCTGGCTATAAATATAATTTGACAGATATAGATGTTTATGTCTGTCCTTAGGTTAAGTTCCTAAAAATTCCATAAAATATTTCTTTTGGAATATTCAAGCACATCCTTAATACCATATTTTCATACCTTACCTTCTATCTTAATTGGATTGGTATAGTTCAAATATGGTTAATCGCTTAGCCCACATAGCAAATTGCTAATTAATATTAATTTATTTATTTTTTTTGTTTCGGCCAATGCTGGTGGTAATTTGCATTGCACTTCGAGTTAGCAGCATTGCCATTGAATACAAAGCATTAATTGTCTTATATTTTTGGTATAATTATCATTCTAATACTGGAAATAAAATACAGTTATCGAAATATATAAAACAATTTAAAAAAAATAGTCGTCTACATCTGTCAAGCGAAAAGTAAAAGGACAAACTTGGAGACCTGCAAGCAAATTTACTATGAAGCTAATCAGCAGAGTGGCTTCTCATATGACTTCGAATGAGTGATACACTTTCTGCCAAAGATAGGTCACTCCACGAAGCACATGCTGATAGCTTCGTCTTTTGCATAGTCTTGGACTCTGGCACACCCGTTACATAGCTATAGGAGTAGCTGTTCCTACTATGCATTCGTACCCTCTTCATCGTTTTCGGTCGCATGGTGGAGTTTTGTTGTGGTCTTGGACTCTACTACAATTGGTGCAAGTGGCGCAATGAATCTCCTTCTTAATTTTCTCAGGCTTGACGGGTTCTGTACCTTCTTCGTCTTCAGAATTGATAGAGCCTCGACTTCTTTTTCTTCTAGGCTCAGATAACTCACTCCCCGAATCACACGGCTGCGATGGCAATGGCTTACGTACAAGTGGCTCACACTTTGCCCGAGTTCTTGGCTTATTTTTGCCGAATGCCATGGGCATGGGGCATACCACATCTTGTACGCCTTCGTCATCGGAGGAATGATAGGGCTCTCGAAATTTGTGCTGTATAGATATGTCACTTCCCGAGTCACATGGTATAGGTGCTCCCACAGGCACAATCTTTGGCTTTTTCTTGCAAGACACTATAGATTTCTTCCAACAAGGTTTCTTAGCCGAGGTGGTTTTCGGACCTTCTTCGCTTTCATCATCGCTAGAACAATTCGATTTCTTTCTAGATAAGGGTAAATAAAGTTCACTACCCGAATCACATGGTTCCGTCGGTTTTCTCCTGGCCTTGCCAATTGGCTCATCTTGTACGCCTTCATCTTCGGAGGAATGATAGGGCTCTCGAAATTTGTGCTTTATAGATATGTCACTTCCCGAGTCACATGGTATAGGTGCTCCCACAGGCACAATCTTTGGCTTTTTCTTGCAAGACACTATAGATTTCTTCCAACAAGGTTTCTTAGCCGAGGTGGTTTTCGGACTTTCTTCGCCTTCATCATCGCTGGAATACGCTTTCTTTTTAGATAAGGGTAGATATAGGTCACTACCCGAATCACATGGCTCCATCGGCTTTTTCCTGGCCCTACCAGCAGGAAATACCATAAATTTCTTGGCCAATGCGGGTTTCTGGTCACGTGGTTGCTGTGGCATAGGCGTTGTCTCAGGCGCAATCTTCGATTTTTTTCTCCAACATACAAAAGGTTTTTTAGCCGAGGTGGTTTTCGGACCTTCTTCGCTTTCATCATCGCTAGAACAAATCGATTTCTTTCTAGACAAGGGTAAATATAGTTCACTACCCGAATCACATGGTTCCGTCGGTTTTCTACTGGCCTTGCCAATTGGCTCATCTTGTACGCCTTCATCTTCGGAGGAGTGATAGGGCTCTCGAAATTTGTGCTTTATAGATATGTCACTTCCCGAGTCACATGGTATAGGTGCTCCCACAGGCACAATCTTTGGCTTTTTCTTGCAAGACACTATAGATTTCTTCCAACAAGGTTTCTTAGCCGAGGTGGTTTTCGGACTTTCTTCGCCTTCATCATCGCTGGAATACGCTTTCTTTTTAGATAAGGGTAGATATAGGTCACTACCCGAATCACATGGCTCCATCGGCTTTTTCCTGGCCCTACCAGCAGGAAATGCCATAAATTTCTTGGCCAATGCGGGTTTCTGGTCACGTGGTTGCTGTGGCATAGGCGTTGTCTCAGGCGCAAGCTTCGATTTTTTCCTAAAACATACGAAAGGTTTTTTAGCCGTGGTGGTTTTCGGACCTTCTTCGCCTTCATCATCGCTGGAATGATACGATTTCTTTTTAGATAAGGGTAGATATAGGTCACTACCCGAATCACATGGCTCCATCGGCTTTTTCCTGGCCCTACCAGCAGGAAATGCCATAAATTTCTTGGCCAATGCGGGTTTCTGGTCACGTGGTTGCTGTGGCATAGGCGTTGTCTCAGGCGCAAGCTTCGATTTTTTCCTCCAACATACGAAAGGTTTTTTAGCCGTGGTGGTTTTCGGACCGTCTTCGCCTTCATCATCGCTGGAATACGTTTTCTTTTTAGATAAGGGTAGATATAGGTCACTACCCGAATCACATGGCTCCATCGGCTTTTTCCTGGCCCTACCAGCAGGAAATGCCATAAATTTCTTGGCCAATGGGGGTTTCTGGTCACGTGGTTGCTGTGGCATAGGCGTTGTCCCAGGCTCAAGCTTCGATTTTTTCTTCCAAAATTCGAAAGGTTTTTTAGCCGTGGTGGTTTTCGGACCTTCTTCGCCTTCATCATCGCTAGAATAATACGATTTCTTTTTAGATACGGGTAGATATAGGTCACTACCCGAATCACATGGCTCCATCGGCTTTTTCCTGGCCCTACCAGCAGGAAATGCCATAAATTTCTTGGCCAATGCGGGTTTCTGGTTACGTGGTTGCTGTGGCATAGGCGTTGTCTCAGGCGCAAGCTTCGATTTTTTCCTCCAACATACGAAAGGTTTTTTAGCCGTGGTGGTTTTCGGACCTTCTTCGCCTTCATCATCGCTGGAATAATACGCTTTCTGTTTAGATAAGGGTAAATATAGGTCACTACCCGAATCACATGGCTCCATCGGCTTTTTCCTGGCACTACCAGCTGGCCATACCATAAATTTCTTGGCCAATGGGGGTTTCTGGTCACGTGGTTGCTGTGGCATAGGCGTTGTCCCAGGCTCAAGCTTCGATTTTTTCTTCCAAAATTCGAAAGGTTTTTTAGCTGAGACGGGTTTATTCTCTCTTGGTGCTGCCACAGGCACATCCTTTTGTTCTTTCTTACGCCATACCATAAATTTCTTGCCCAATGCGGGTTTCTGATCACGTGGTTGCTGTGGCATAGGCGTTGTCCCAGGCGCAAGCTTCGATTTTTTCCTCCAACATACGAAAGGTTTTTTAGCCGTGGTGGTTTTCGGACCTTCTTCGCCTTCATCATCGCTAGAATAATACGCTTTCTTTTTAGATAAGGGTAAATATAGGTCACTACCCGAATCACATGGCTCCATCGGCTTTTTCCTGGCACTACCAGCTGGCCATACCATAAATTTCTTGGCCAATGGGGGTTTCTGGTCACGTGGTTGCTGTGGCATAGGCGTTGTCCCAGGCTCAAGCTTCGATTTTTTCTTCCAAAATTCGAAAGGTTTTTTAGCTGAGACGGGTTTATTCTCTCTTGGTGCTGCCACAGGCACTTCCTTTTGTTTTTTCTTGGGCCATACCAAAAATTTCTTGGCCGAGGTGGGTTTCTTATCAGATGGTTGCTGTGGCATAGGCGTTGTCCCAGGCGCAAGCTTCGATTTTTTCCTCCAACATACGAAAGGTTTTTTAGCCGTGGTGGTTTTCGGACCTTCTTCGCCTTCATCATCGCTAGAATAATACGCTTTCTTTTTAGATAAGGGTAAATAAAGGTCACTACCCGAATCACATGGTTCCATCGGCTTTTTCTGGGCCCTACCAACTGGCACATCTTTAATGCCTTCGTCGTCATCGGAAGAACGATAAGGTTGTCGTAATTTTTTCTTTTTTGATATGTCACTTTCCGAATCATATGGTATAGGTGCTGCCACAGGCGCTTCCTTTTGTTTTTTCTTGGGCCATACCGAAAATTTCTTGGCCGAGGTGGGTTTCTTATCAGATGGCAGAGTTGTTGCCCCAGGCGCAAGCTTCGATTTTTTCTTCCAAAATTCGAAAGGTTTTTTAGCCGAGGCGGGTTCCTTCTCCTTTGGTGCTATTGTAGCCGCATTATTTTGCTCTTTCTTGGGCCATACCATAATTTTCTTGGCCAATGCGGGTTTCTGATCACGTGGTTGCTGTGGCATAGGTGTTGTACCAGGCGCAAGCTTCGATTTTTTCCTCCAAAATACGAAAGGTTTTCTAGACGGGGTAGTTTTCGGACCTTCTTCGCCTTCATCATCGCTGGAATAATACGCTTTCTTTTTAGATAACGGTAAATATAGGTCACTGCCAGAATCACATGGATGAGGAGCTCGCTTTGGCTTTGGCAGTGTTCTGGGCTCATTCTTGCCAAATATCATGGGCTTATTAGCCGTAGAGCTTGTAACATCTCTTACGTCATCATCATCGGAAGAATGATGGGCTTTTCGAAATTTTTTCTTTCTAGATATGTCACTTTCTGAGTCATATGGTATAGGTGCTGCCACAGGTACTTCCCTTTGTTTTTTCTTGGGCCATGCCGAAAATTTCTTGGCCGAGGTGGGTTTCTTATCAGATGGTTGCTGTGGCATAGTCGTTGTCCCAGGCGCAAGCTTCGATTTTTTCTTCCAAAATTCGAAAGGTTTTTTAGCCGAGGCTGGTTTTGTCTCCTTTGGTGCTGCCACAGGCACTTCCTTTTGTTTTTTCTTGGGCCATACCAAAAATTTCTTGGCCGAGGTGGGTTTCTTATCAGATGGTTGCTGTGGCATAGGCGTTGTCCCAGGCGCAAGCTTAGATTTTTTCCTCCAACATACGAAAGGTTTTTTAGCCGTGGTGGCTTTCGGACCTTCTTTGCCTTCATCATCGCTGGAATGATACTCTTTCTTTCTAGATAAAGGTAAATGTAGGTCACTGCCAGAATCACATGGATGAGGAGCTCGCTTTGGCTTTGGCAGTGTTCTGGGCTCATTCTTGCCAAACATCATGGGCTTATTAGCCGTAGAGCTTGCAACATCTCTTACGTCATCATCATCGGAAGAATGATGGGCTTTTCGAAATTTTTTCTTTCTAGATATGTCACTTTCTGAGTCATATGGTATAGGTGCTGCCACAGGTACTTCCCTTTGTTTTTTCTTGGGCCATGCCGAAAATTTCTTGGCCGAGGTGGGTTTCTTATCAGATGGTTGCTGTGGCATAGTCGTTGTCCCAGGCGCAAGCTTCGATTTTTTCTTCCAAAATTCGAAAGGTTTTTTAGCCGAAGCTGGTTTTGTCTCCTTTGGTGCTGCCACAGGCACTTCCTTTTGTTTTTTCTTGGGCCATACCAAAAATTTCTTGGCCGAGGTGGGTTTCTTATCAGATGGTTGCTGTGGCATAGGCGTTGTCCCAGGCGCAAGCTTAGATTTTTTCCTCCAACATACGAAAGGTTTTTTAGCCGTGGTGGCTTTCGGACCTTCTTTGCCTTCATCATCGCTGGAATGATACTCTTTCTTTCTAGATAAAGGTAAATGTAGGTCACTGCCAGAATCACATGGATGAGGAGCTCGCTTTGGCTTTGGCAGTGTTCTGGGCTCATTCTTGCCAAACATCATGGGCTTATTAGCCGTAGAGCTTGCAACATCTCTTACGTCATCATCATCGGAAGAATGATGGGCTTTTCGAAATTTTTTCTTTCTAGATATGTCACTTTCTGAGTCATATGGTATAGGTGCTGCCACAGGTACTTCCCTTTGTTTTTTCTTGGGCCATGCCGAAAATTTCTTGGCCGAGGTGGGTTTCTTATCAGATGGTTGCTGTGACATAGTCGTTGTCCCAGGCGCAAGCTTCGATTTTTTCTTCCAAAATTCGAAAGGTTTTTTAGCCGAGGCTGGTTTTGTCTCCTTTGGTGCTGCCACAGGCACTTCCTTTTGTTTTTTCTTGGGCCATACCAAAAATTTCTTGGCCGAGGTGGGTTTCTTATCAGATGGTTGCTGTGGCATAGGCGTTGTCCCAGGCGCAAGCTTAGATTTTTTCCTCCAACATACGAAAGGTTTTTTAGCCGTGGTGGCTTTCGGACCTTCTTTGCCTTCATCATCGCTGGAATGATACTCTTTCTTTCTAGATAAAGGTAAATGTAGGTCACTGCCAGAATCACATGGATGAGGAGCTCGCTTTGGCTTTGGCAGTGTTCTGGGCTCATTCTTGCCAAACATCATGGGCTTATTAGCCGTAGAGCTTGCAACATCTCTTACGTCATCATCATCGGAAGAATGATGGGCTTTTCGAAATTTTTTCTTTCTAGATATGTCACTTTCCGAATCATGTGTTATAGGTGCTGCCACAGGCAGTTCCTTTTGTTTTTTCTTGGGGCATACCAAAAATTTCTTGGCCGAGGTGGGTTTCTTATCAGATGGTTGCTGTGGCATAGTCGTTGCACCAGGAGCAAGCTTCGATTTTTTCTTCCAAAATTCGAAAGGTTTTTTAGCCGAGGCGGGTTTTGTCTCCTTTGGTGCTGCCACAGGCACTTCCTTTTGTTTTTTCTTGGGGCATACCAAAAATTTCTTGGCCGAGGTGGGTTTCTTATCAGATGGTTGCTGTGGCATAGGCGTTCTCCCAGGCGCAAGCTTAGATTTTTTCCTCCAACATACGAAAGGTTTTTTATCCGAGGTGGTTTTCGGACCTTCTTCGCCTTCATCATCGCTGGAATGATATTTTTTCTGCGATCTGTCTTTTTTGGGCAAAGGTAAATTTAGGTCACTACCAGAATCACATGGTTGTTTTGGCTTTTTCTGGGCCCTGCGAGCTGGTGCACACTTTGGCATTCGCCAAGTCCTTGACTTATTCTTGCCAAATATCTTTGACTTATTTTCCGAGTGGGGTTTTACATGTGTTTGGTCTTCATCATCAGAGGATTGATACGGATCTCGCTTTTTTTTCCTTTTAGATACCGGTCGAGATATATCACTTCCCGAATCCCATAGTAGTATCTTCGGATGTTTCGTATCTTTTTGTTTTTCTTGAGAGATTGTATCATCCTTTTTCTGAGGTTTCTTATAGTCTGGTTCTACCTTTGGCATTGGCTCTGGCGCTACCTTTGTCTCTTTTACTGAAGTAGAAGGGCCAGGTGCTGTAGTTGCTAGCGCTGTCTCTTGCTTTACCTCTTTTTCTGGAGCTGTTTTTGCCTCTGGAGCTGTCAGTGCTACTGGCACTTCCTTTGGTGTTCCCTTTTCAGTAGCTCCAGTGTCATCAGCAATAATATAGTACAAGGGATCTAGCTGGCATAGACCCTCTTGAAACAGGTCCGGGCCAGGGTAGCTGGGCTGATTGCCGCGATGGCCGACAGCGTAGGCAGCACACATGTGTGCAGCATTAATGTGACTCTCTCGTAGCAGATTGGGATAGATCGATATGTGGTAGGCTAAGCTACCAAGAAAAGCATCGGTCGCACCCGAAGTATCCACCAGATAGCGGACAGGTGCTGCCGGGCAATGTGTGCACAAGTCCGGTTCACTGCTAGACACGTAAATGGCGCCCATACTGCCCATGGTGATGATCACGCTTTTGGCACCCATTTCAACGAGATCAGTAGCTGCTGCTTTGGCATCTTGGACTGTGACGATCTGCTCACGGTTTGTTATCTGTGCGGCTTCCATCCTATTACAGCATAGAATGGTTGGAGCTTTAATTAGGTCTACATTCATATCTTTGTGAGCGGGCGAGGCGTTCAGTATAGACACGCCCTCAAAATTATTCAATGCATAGAGGACAACCCTCTCATTTGTTTCTAGTTGGCAAAGTAAGACCTTGGAGCTCCTAAATAAGCTTTTGGCGTTCTTCACATCGGTGGACTGTAGTAATAAATTTGCATTAGATAGTATAAATTTCATGCTGTGGGCGTTGTGAGCGACATTCTGCTCAGTCAAGCCTGTGGACTGGCCCTTCACTAATTCAACGTGATCAACATTGATTTCTAATGCCCTCAAATATTCCAAGTATTCTGCGCCTAATTTATCGTTACCTAGTTTGGAGATTAGAGCGCATCGGGCGCCCAATTTGGCAGCTGCAACACACTGATTGGCACCCTTGCCCCCATAAGAACGTTCACGGCGCGTGCCACGCACAGTCTCTCCTGTTTTGGGCAGCTCGTTGACATACCTGCATGTATTTGAAATAGCTTTCGATGACAACATATGATGAGGCGAGCTTACGTGATAAAGTCGATATAGGACGAACCAAAGACCAAGACATCCAGCCCCATTTTGTCCTTTCTGTGCTTGCACGGGGACAGGCTATTTAAAAACGTGTTTATTTCAAATTTAAAACGAATGACTTAAAACTCGTTTTTAAAGATTGAAATACAATATATTACTCATTTATCAGCAAATCAAACAAGAACAGTTCGGATTGAGAATAGCCGAGATAAAATTGCAAAAAAAAAACAGATCTTTAAATAATATTTTAAGCACTTGACTTGACAGCTATCGAAAAATATTTAGCTCTGGGGAATCCGACGGAGAATCACTGTAGTCGTACAGAATTACGTTTGAATTATACTCCATAGGCCGTGTCTTTCAAAGGTACAAAAACACTCACAGTTACAGTTCTACACACGCATGTATGTATGTACCCAATCATAAAAAAGTCTAAAGATTAAAATATCAGACAAAAACAAACTGGCATGCTTATCACAGAAAAGCACGTTTTTTCTTTTACTGAATGCAAACCACATGCAATTTTGACACCCTAGCTTCAAAGACGTGCGAGATATTATTTAATAGCTCGATCACGTACTATTATTATTATTTGAAACAAGCTTGATTTGCGCGAGATATAGGAGGCCTACAACAAAATCTCTAGGCTCAGAGAATGTTGCGCTCTGGACAGACTGCGGAGGGAGGGATGGGATGGGTAAGAAGAAAACTGCAAAAAAGCTTTCTCCGAAGAGATTTTTTATTAGAAAGAATTTATGTGAAAATAACCTTGGTCATATGTTTTTGGACTTGAAATTTAGAGTGTTAAAAATTGCAAAATTAAGTCTTGCTGCATCAACTTTAGGGGCTGCTGGAGTGCTTAGAATGTGAACTACTTTCGATTGAAGTTTGTAACATTTGATTAACATTTAAGATTTGGGCTGCTGATTTGGTAGTTGGAGCTGCAATATTCTCTGCGTCTGCTATTGTCGCTGGTACTGCCTTTGATGCTGGCACTGCCATTACCGCCGCTGCTGCCATTGGCATTGATATTGATTCTGTCCTTCGCTCTTGCTCTGTCATTTTCTCTGGCTCTGTCAGCTTTTCTGGCGTCTCTACTGGCGCTGCTTCAACGACTGGCGCTGCTTCAACGATTTTCGCAGGCGCTGTTGTGCCAGAATCCATCTCCATTGCATTTCCAGTGTCATCAGAAACAATATAGTACAAAGGATCGAACTGGCATAGACGCTCTTGAAACAGGTCCGGGCCAGGGAAGCTGGGCTGAGTGCCGCGATGGCCGACAGCGTAGGCGGCACAAATATTTGCAGCAATAATGTGACTCTCTCTGATCAGATTGGGATAGATCGATATGTGGTAGGCTAAGCTACCCAGAAAAGCATCGGTCGCTCCCGAAGTATCCGCCAGATAGCGGACAGGTGCTGCCGGGCACTGCGTGCACAAGTCCGGTTCACTGCTAGACAAGTAAATGGCGCCCATACTGCCCATGGTGATGATCACGCTTTTGGCACCCATTTCAATCAGATCAGTAGCTGCTGCTTTGGCATCTTGGACTGTGACGATCTGCTCACGGTTTGTTATCTGTGCGGCCTCCATCCTATTACAGCATAGAATGGTTGGAGCTTTAATTAGGTCTACATTCATATCACTGTGAGCGGGCGAGGCGTTCAGTATGGACACGCCCTTGAAATGATTCAATGCATAGAGGACAGCCTTCTCGTCTGTTTCTAGCTGGCAAAGCAGGACCTTGGAGTGTCTGAATAATTTTTTGGCGCTTGTCACGTCGGTACCCTTCAGCATTAGATTTGCACCAGATAGTACAATATTCATGATTTGGGAATCGTCAGCGACATTGATTTCAGTCAAGCCTGTGAACTGACCCTCCACTAATTCAACGTGATCAACATTGATTTCCAATTCCCTCAAATATTCCAAGTAATCTGCACCCAGTTGATCGTCGCCCAGTTTGGAGACTAGAGCGCATCGGGCACCCAATTTAGCAGCTGCAACACACTGATTGGCACCCTTGCCCCCATAACACTGCTCACGGTGCATGGCAAACACAGTTTCTCCCGTTTTGGGTAGTTCATTGACATACCTGGAAGAATGTTAAGTAACCGTTATGGCTCGGATGGTAATTGGTGTAGCGGCAAGCTTACGTGATATAGTCTATATTTGACGAACCAAAGACCAAGACATCCAGTTCCATTTTGTTCTTTTTGTGCTTGCTAGGGGGAGGGGATTCAGTAAAACTTTTAGTTTTCAATTTCAAAATGAATGACTTAAAACTCGTTTTTAAAGATTTATACATATTACTTATATATCAGGAAACTAAATAAGAACAAGAATTTCGATTTCTGTAGAGCAACGTTGAGAATATCTGGTTTTAAAAAACACACAACATGTAATGATTAAATTAAACTTCAAAACATTTGACTTGCATATACGGCCAACTATAGGCATGATAGAATGTCGATTATCGTATTTTATATGTAGTTATTGATTCCTGGCAGCTATCGAAAAAATATTGATAACAAGAGAACATCGATTTGATGTGGAATTCAGCAAAAAAGTGAAAACGGAGAAGTGTAATAAGATGTTTGTTTTGTGGGAAGCATTAAAAATTGCATAATGCAATTGTTGGCAAATGAATTTAGCTGGTTAATGGACTGTTTAGAGTACGAGTTACTCTCGATTGAAATCTTTAACATATGATTAACATTTGACATTTGGGTTTGCTGTGCACCACATGCTCTGGCCTGGCTTGGCCTGGGCCGCTACACTTAAGGCGGGCCCTGGGAAACGCCTGCAGTGTCTGCAGATTGCATCCATGTGCCACATCCTGCAGCATCAACAATGACATTGACGCCGCGTGGGTATTGCCATCGACAGAGCAATGCATTTGTTGATGCTCTTCAAGTAGGTAAAAACTATAAACGCGGCACATGTGCGCATCGGGAGTCGGACTTGACCTGCTAGCGGGTCGACTGCGACGCTTCATGTGGGTCTCCGATTGAGGCGAGGCTCGCCTCGCGCTGGCGAGAGTTTTAATTTTAGAGGCACCTATATAAGCGTCTGTTTACAATGCGCTTAGAGGACAGTCGCATTCGCCAGGGTGCAACGTTCACGTTACCATCTCTCTCTCCCGAGCTGAGTGTGGCTTCTAGTTCCTAAATCGAAACTGCATTCGTTTGTGAGCTACGCGGATTTCGTTTTGTGTGGCACATTTCTTGCCCGGAATGTGAACAAAAACCAACAAAAAAGCTACAAATTAAACAAAAAATGTAAAGAAAAAATCGTTTAAGCGCAAAGCCAAAGCCATGGACAGAGACACAGCGAGCGATGGGGAACGTTCGGCGCTGGCCATGTGGCGCAAAATATGCGCATAAAAAACAAAGTCCAAACAAAAAGGGCGCAATTTTATTGCGGGCGCCGCGATGCTCCCCACACACACACACACACACAAATACGGAAAAAAATCAACAAGAACAACAAACAGCTGGAAAAAAGTTTATGAATTTTTTGTGCAGGCGCGTGAAAAATGTAACAAAACAAAAAAGAAGTAAAGTAAAAACAAAAGCAGATACTACGCGAATGCGAGTTGTATTCAAGTTTTATTCCGGCAACCACGCCCCTCTACCTCTCCCTCTCCACGGCCCCCTTCGCCCACACCGCCCAGTCACATATAAACACACTTCAGTGCGCTTAAAAATTGCTTTATTGCAGTTGGACTATAAAAACGCACGGCAAAAGTATTAAGCACATTGCCCCCATCCGAAAAAGTAAAAAATAAAAACAAAGTAAAAGTAAAAACCAGCAAAGCCAACGAGAAACAGGAAAATTTGCAAGCCACAGCCGGAGCGCAAGAAGCGCAAGGATACCAAGGATTTACTTCTAAAACAGTAAAAGAAATAAAATTTAAAAAATGAGAAACCAAAAAGAGAAACAAAATACCAACTGAATAGTTGGATATGAATTGCCCCGCAAATTGCAGTTAGAGCATTGTGTAAAATGTTTTGCTGCAATTACATCCACAGCATTGTCATTATTTAAGAGAAAAGCAGGCGGGGTAAATGGAAGATGGAAGACGGACGATGGAAAATGCGTACCAACTGGAAGCCACATCGCAAAGTAAGTAGCATTAAAAAGAAAAGAGTGTATTGCCCACAAATGGGTCTTAAATTGTTCATTTGGCCTTTGAGAGTTCCATGCTTCCTTGCATTCAATAGTATTTACACAAGCATATGGAATGTAAAGAAGTATGGAGCGAAATCTGGCGAAGCATCATATCGGAAATGTATTAAATATTTATGGAAAAGTGAAAATGTTTAAAGTGTTATATTATTTAAATATTTATGGACATGCTAAACTTATTTTTTAGATTTAAAATGTATGATTTAAAATGTATTTTTAATTAAAAAAATTGTGATAGAATAATATTTTGATCATTTATATAATATTCACAAAATATATTAGATATATTTCTTAAAATATTATTGAGGTCTAAAAATTT
This sequence comes from Drosophila pegasa, assembly GCA_035046225.1. NCBI lineage: Eukaryota > Metazoa > Arthropoda > Insecta > Diptera > Drosophilidae > Drosophila > Drosophila pegasa. The sequence goes on along the minus strand of JAWNOD010000473.1, from coordinate 60,344 downwards.
GTCAAATAAGTGTTATATATTTCATAAAATATATATAATACTTTATAGATTTTTAAAAATATTTTTTGACTTATAAAAATATGTCACATTTTTTTTTATATTTAATAAAAAATTTATAATATATATATAATACTTTTTATATTTTTTGATGGACATTCAAAGTAGTTTTTAAATTTAATAATACATTTTATAATAAATATGATTGCTAAAAGCCTTTTTGAGTTATACAAATATAAAAAATATTTTTACTTTATTTTTTTATAATAAATTATATATTAAATATAATACTTAAAATATTTTTGGGGCATATAAATATATATACAAAATTTTTCTTTGTTTTATAAAAAATACTTTTTCGTAAATGGCATTACATTATCTAGCTCTTCTGTACATTTTTAATAAATTGTAAAATATTTTTGATGCGTAAACATTTTTAACATCCTTTCGCCAAGGCCAAAAATGAGGAAAAAAGTAGAAGCAAATATCAAAATATCTGGCAAATGGTAGCACTTATATTTGCCTACAGAATGACTCATGTTAAAAATAGCAAACGAGCAGCAAACATTTTGAAATATGTGAAAAAATATTTGTGTATATATATATACATATATGTATATAGCTGTAGCTGTCGCTGTAGCTGTATTTGCCGCGTATCGCATTTCGTTGTATCTATTGAAAATGTTGTTAAAAATAAATTCGAGTGGACGAGCCATTTGTGGAGCATGGCAACAAATGTTGTTTAGCTAAGTTTGCTGCACATATTATATAAATAGTCTGCTGCTGTGGGAGAGAGTTCTATCCAGGGCTTTCATGGTTTTGTGGGCGCGAGCCAGTTCGAATTGCAGTTAAGCACAGGACAGCTAAGCTCCAAACATGTGCAGCAAAGTGGATTTAGCCAGCTGAAATTATCGCTGGGCGCCGCGAGCTAAGGGCTATGTGGCGCATGTGACGCCATCCAACGGCGTCGCTGGCTATAACTTAATGCAATTAATATGCAAAATCGTGACACACACACGCACACACACGGACACGAACACGGAGTGTAAGGAACACGTGCACAGCATGTGCGGAACGATGCAGTCAAGCAGGTTCAGGTTCAGGATCGTGTGCAGCAACAGTAACGAATCCAGCCGGTAGCAGTGTGGGGGGGGGGGGGGGGGCGTGGCCATTGGTATGGGAGCCATCATCATCAGCATCATCGTCGTCGTCGTCGTCGTCGTCGTCGTCGACGTCGGTGGAGCGCATTAAAAACAGCGCAGCGAAGGCAAAGTGCGCCAAATTGATGAGCGTCACGTGCGTTTTGCTCACTTTGTGCCACGCCTGCAGCTGGCGGTGTCATTCGCCATGTATGTGTGTGGGTGTGTGTGTGTGTGTGGATTGGGCATGTGTGTGTCTGTCAGTGCTATCCACTTGGCGGTTTTCGTCAATTGTTTTTTGGCTGCCTTAAATAGCTAAAGGTCTAATCTCTGAAAAAAAAAACTTCAGAAAAAGGTAAAAATATCATAGAATTTTTATATCCTTTATTTATTTTGATAACAAAGGACGTTGAGCGAACTACAGATGAGCAGCTTAAAGCCAAAGTAGTTCAATAATATTGCAAAGAAAATGTATATATAAAGATTATTTTTTGAGTTGCCATTAAAATAAATATGTAGCAAAAAGAAAACTATTTCACAATTTAAATACTCTTTTTGTACTAAGAGGCTTTAAGCTTTTAGTCTTGCTATTTGTTTGAATGCAAAAGTTTTTAAGTTTGAATTTTCATATCGTAGGACTTAGGACAGCAAATAATAGTAGTCAGCTTGGAAATACCCTGCATAAAAATTAGGTAATTTATGTGTATATATTTAGAAATATACAGAAATATGTAAACTTATATAGGTATAATCCAGCAGCTTTAACTTGTTCTGCTTATATACAAAAAAAAAAAAAAAAAACTAATCAATATGTTGTACGAAGTAGCTCTTGGTCACAAAAATCATACTCAAAATGTTGTACAAAGTACCTCTACTAAAGTACCTACTATCATTCGAGATTCGTTTTGAAATATTCAACAGTTTACTTTTATATTTGCGCTGGCAAACAACAGCAGAAACCTTTCACATTTGCTCTACAGAAGTTTGCTTATTTAGCTGTGAATACTTAGCTTCTTTGCAGCTAAATTCTACAGCTGTCGCCCCAGTTCTTCTCTAGACTATTCAGTTATAAGTTTTTGTTGCCCTTGTCGCTGGTTGTTGCTGATGCTGTTGTTGCGGGACAAGTCGTAAAAGTAAACAGAGCATGTGCTGTAGCCACAGCAGCCGGAGAGCAGCCGTAGTGCCCGTAGCTCTCGTATTACTCGTCCTACGAGTTGCATGCTATAAAGCGCTTAATTTTTTTTACGTGTGCGCAATTTCTACAAGGTGAGAAATATGGCAAGCTATACAGGCGGCGGGGGTGGCTGGAGGGGGGGGGGTAGCTCTTGATTTTGTGCAGTCTGTTTATAGGGCTCACACGCACTAGCTCAATGCTAACGCACGCACACACGAATGTCATTAATACACGCACACACACACACACACTCACACACTGCTTTGTTTGAGCTGCGACTGGTTAAAGCCGTTGACAAATATTTGGTGGCAAGTGAGCTGAGCTTGGGCACAAATTGACCCACATTCCGGATGCATAGCGCTGACCGCTCGCCAGACGCCGCTGCTAGCAATTGCCACGCCCCCAACTGCGCTGCTCTAGTGCTGGGGAGCAGCAGTGAATATTTTGATGACGCCCACAAAATGGCAAATTAGTTTCAATTAAATAATGTTGTCGCAATTTAGAGACAGCCCTGCAGACGAGTCGCTTGCACTTCGGCTGCCGCTCCTCCCCCCCGAGGCCCCATGGGGCGCCCAGCCATGCTGAGTTCATGCATAACGCAAATGTTGGGCATGCACAGCGCCGCAAGTAGCAACAACATCCTTGTCAGCGTGCTCGTCCTGCCATCCCAGCATGTCCATGCAATAACGATTGTGGATTCAACATAATGCCCTCATAATTACTGCACACACGCCTCAAAGTGGCGGGCAGGGATGTCGCTGGCCAATGAGTTGACAGCACATTAGAATCTCGCTCCATAACAGCCCGAGAGTCGCAGAGCCGACCCTCTTACCCAGCTCCATTTTGTACCCAGTCTCTGGGCTGCAATTTGCATTAAATTTGCGCTTTGTGTTATTAATTTAAAGTGTTCTCATTTCTCATTAAAATCTATATGTGTCTGGCGCTGCCTTCAATCCCCTTGACTTTAATTGACAGAGAGGCAAAATATTTTTCACTTAAAATATGTGCAATGAATAAATTACACATTTTCCCTCGCTAAATTTACTTCAAATTGAGGCACACAATGTACAAGTGGGTTTTGTACGCTGAGTTTTAAGTGTGCATTTTTACGGAAGTGTGAAACAAAAGCATCTACTTGTTGCTGAAATTCGAGAAAGTTGGGCTGAAGAGACTATTAAATAGAAGGAATGCTTATGAGGGAAACATCTACAAAAATATAATAAATAAATATTCTTATACTTGATGAAAAGTAAAGCTGTTTGTATTTTTGAGATATGTATAAATTAAACAATATTAAAAATAAATAAATATATTCATTTTAGTTTATTATATTTTTTCATATCATAATTTATCAAGCAAATAGTTTGGTTCGTCAAAATTATTATTTATGTATTTTATTTACTAGCAATTTTTATAATCTCCAGCTTAATTCTTGTATTTTACATTCAATTAGTGAAGTATTAATGTTAAGTATTTATCACAAAAAAAAATAATATAATATTGTTAACACACAAAATTTCATAATTATTTACAAGTTGCAATGCTTGTAATTTAAAATGAATTAGAAAAAAATATACATACAACTATCTATATATGTTCATCTAGGCAGAACAACTAAATCAAATGTACAGAAAATGAAATAAAATTAATTCGGTACTTTTTATGCAGTTTTTGGTTGATTTGGTTTTGCACTTGGTTGCATTTGGCCACGCCCTGAACGTAAATTAAACAGGACATGCAAGCAGAATGGGATTAGGGCCCGGCCATTGATGTGGCTTTGTGCAACATGCAACAACTGTAAGAACTTGACATGAACATGCAAAAACAATGTATGTGCATAAAATTGCAATTTTAAGTTGCGCTAGAGTCATATACTCTGTATGAATTGGGTAAGAAGAAATTAGTGAAAAGACATATTTAATTAGAACAATATATATTCTAGTAAGGCTATATGAAAGGTGAACGAGTACTTTACGATTCATTAAATATATATATAAAAAAAATCTCAAATGCTGTATCTATTCAAATTTATTTTCTTCAATAGAGAAAAGATTTTTTTTTTAATGTAATAAATTGTGTAAAAATATTTTATACATTTCCATAAATTCGACTATGATCGAATAACCAATCAAAATATATTTTTAAATCAGCTATTACAGGGTATAGCTTCAGTCAAGCAATTACTGCTCCATCCACTCGCACTCTTTAACTGTTTAGCCGATTGTTTGACAAATTTGTATTTTGTTTTGCGGTTGGGCCATTTGCATAAATCAATTGAGAATTGTGCACAGTGCAGTCGAGTATCATATTTCTAATTATGTGCACAGCATTTTAAGTTTGTATAATTTATGTAAATTGTTTATGTGCCCCACTACTATGCCCCACTCACTTGCACTTGTCCCTGATTAATTGGGCGTGTGTGGCTGTTTACAATTTATTTCTTTTTCACATTTATTTTAGTTTTGTTTTTAATACTCATTTACCCAAGTCAAATGAGTATATTGGTTTTGAGCAAAAATTCTACAAATTCTTCTTAATGAAATATAAGGAAACTTTAAGTAAGCCATGATGGGATGTTTCACAACGCCTCAAATCAATAGTGTCAGGGTCTAAAATAGTATGTAGGACAGGAAACTGATATTCTCACACATTTTTCATTAATTCATTTTATTTTTGCAACTTGTTTTGCAATTAAATTGTTGTGCTCAGCATTCAGTTCTTTTCGCCAGTGTCATATAGAAACATTATCGCCCATTTCTGCAAAACCAAAGAAGATCAATAAGAAAATCAGGCCAAAGACCAAGAGAAAGCCAACTCCTATAAAACCAGTTTACTCGGGGAAGCTGAGGTCTCAACTAAAGCCAACGATGACGTCCAGACATCAAGCAAATAAAACAGCATCTCGCTCTAGAAGACCACGGCAAAGGTGAGGGAACTGGGATAGACTTGACCCTATACAAGATATTATTTTTATACGAAATCGCACACTCAACCTCAGTACTCACTCGGGCTACAATGACGCTAAGTGTCGCTGAGAAGAACATCGGAGAAGTAGTTTAACACGCTTCATTACAAGATTAAGGTGAACTCGCTGCTGACTAGCCTGTCGTTTCTGATCAACTCGGGCGCCATCGTACATTGCATTTGCTTTTTGCTGGCAGCCATGAGGAGGACATGGATGAGGCTTAGACCTATGACAGGTTGACATCTCGTCGTATTTCAGCAGTATTTGCTTTAGTCGCGAAAGCTCGATCTCGGTCGGGTCCGGCGATAAGAAGATACTCGATGATGCTGATGACCAAAGTGAGCATTCCAATACAGAAATGGCCGAATCCCACCATCTGATGTTCGCATCGTTCTAATGGAGAAAAGGTCCATCGACAAAATGAAACTTAATCCCAAAAAACGGTAATCGTCGACCAAACTATTTTTATTTCTCCGCTTTTGGCTGTCCGAGAACGACGACACGAATTATAAAAAATTAGAAAAAAATATTAGATTTGATGATTTTAAATATTTTTTGGTGTTAACTGTATGAGGTTTTTGTGTAAATTGAAAGAATTCACATTAGAAACTTAAAATTGAAAGAATAAATTACTGTTAGCCCCTTCTATTGATTTGTCAAAAGTTATATTTTAATACTTACTGGGTATTCGGCAGTCGGTAACGCCCGACTTCGGCGTTCTTACTTGTTTTTTGTTATATTAGTAGAAAAATGTGCAAACATACAAAGTGCGCAGTAATTTAAGTGGAAATTTAATTAAGCTATTTAATAGCGCAATTAATATTAATGCGCTCGTATAAACAGAAACGACAGTTTACACGATTTAATTATAGATTAGGCTTGCAGTATTATATTGTTTACATACCCTGCGAGCCTGACAAGCTGGAAGGGTATAATGAGGACTTGTGCAGGGGCAAGGAAGAGGCATCTCTATGGCGGCATTAAGGCTCGATTCCACACTGTCGATAAATTTGATATACGAATATCGATAGGCCATAGACCTATAGCCATATTTTTTGTCTGCTAAGTACTAATTTTTGATTGTTTCTAGAAATTTAAAGTTTTTCGCCTTATATATATTCGATAAATATATATAAATCCCATTCCTTATTAAGGATAGAAGATTAAAACATTCTATTTCTATATATCTATCGAATCCCAATGCAGTCTAGGCCCAAAGCTAGATTACAGGATATATAAATAAGGTAAAATAAATCAGATTTTAAAATTTATTGTGCTTCATGAGTTTGGTTAATGCAGAAGAGATTTTCTGATTGCATACGAGTTGGTCGGAGTTTGGGGTTCAAATTGTATAACAATGCGTACTTGATTTAACTAATTTCTGGGCATGTCCTGTTTATTATGGCAATTAATAGAGCTCTGCGTTCTAATGCTAATGCAATTTGTGCACAATAGGGCGTGGCAGATACGTGTATTGTGCGTTGCACGCAGTAAACTCTTAATTGGACTCATCTTTTAATTGCCATATTAAGCACGCTCTATAAGTACACACAGCGAATATACAGACAAACATACATACAAATATACATATTCATATACATATACATAGATATACGTATACACACGCTATGCACACATGGGAAAGCAATTATGCATGAAGACGGTATTTAGTTGAAATTGATTGCGCACAACACAGACACTCGATTGGTTTAGATATGGAGCGTAGTTATATATAGAGCGGGGGAGACTTGTCAAGCAAAAGTTCCATGTATGCAGGTGTTGAGTTCGCTGGGTGTGTGTGGGTGAGTGTGTGTGGGTGTGTGTGTGTGCTTACGTGCTGGGTGTACACTCAATTAGACAGCTTGACAGTTGAACAAATTGTGCAAGGTTAGCCAAAACTCAGTTCTGCATTTGGCAACATTTTGGTCAATTGATAAACCTTGTTTGATAAGCTGAGCTCGAAGCATGTCTAATATTATATGATATTGTATATTAATTTATATACACACAGCTTTATGCTCTATCGACTATATATTTTGGGAGTAAAGATGACATTTTCATGTTACAATTGGGGATTGGTGTGGGTGTTGAAGGGATAATATATTGATAAATATGTGCAATACAATTTTGATAACTAAATTGAAGAATTGAGTTGTGTTCTCGATTAATTTACTATACTAGACTTATTGAAGACAACACACTGGATATTAAATTTAATTGCAAGGACTTACAGCACGGGAGAGCTTGGTATAGTTTATATAGTTATATTAGGAAGTAATTAGAGTTAAAATATATTTATCAATAGATTTATAGATTTTGATTTACTTGTAATAATATTATTTTATTTATTTATTTATTTATTTATTTTATTATTGCAAAATTTATAGAATTCTCTTGATTTATTTTATGTAAAAATAAAAGTTAACAATCTATATTTTTAGTATCGAAATGTATCGATAATTCGAGATATTTATAGTCTTACTAGAATAGATTATTATTATTGCAAAAGCTAATGAATTCCCCTGACTTAACGATAAGTTAAGGGTTCGGCATATTTATTGTATTACAGCCATAAATCTAGTATTATTATAATATCAATTTGAGATATTTTACTGCACTACTGCAATAGCAAAATTGTATTGCAAGCTTCAAGGAATTCATTAATCCAAAACTCTATTTTAAGCCATGTTTTTATAGTCTTGACCAGGGCTAAAATTGAATTTCGATTAATCTAAGACCTCGAGCCAGGTGCTTCGCTCCATTCGCAGAGCATTGCATTTATTAATGCAAAATGCCAAATTGCTTAAATTAACATGTGTGATATGAGAGTATATGTGTGTGTGTGTGTGTGAATGGGTGTGTATGTGTATGTGTGTAATCGTGTATGCATTTGTGGCCAAGAGGCTGTTATGGCCTCGAAGTGCTTACGAGAGCTTCATTTATTACTGTATTTATGTGCGGCGTAAATCAAGTGTGCAAATGGATTGGAATTAATAAATGCGTCTGGACGGAGCAGCAGCAGCAGCAGCAGCAGCGGCAGCAACAACAGCGTGCAACAATAATTGTGAATAGTTGCTTGTTGTTGTAATTATGGAAATAAATAAAAGAAGAGGAAGGAGCAGCACTGGCACGAGCGAAAGGAAATGTGGGTCGCAAATTGTGCCTGGGCTTATGCGCTGTCAGTGCCGAGCGCCCCAAAAAGTATGCCACGATAGCTGGCATTGTATTGCAGTGCACGCACGCTCCCGCACACACACACACACACACACACTCGCACAGGGAAAGAGATACACATGGATGGGGCGCCTGCAGTCTGTAATTTGATTTTAAATGCAAGTTTTTGTTGCATTTGTTGCCTTTGCATATTTTATGTTAATTAAACTTGTTGCAACGACTTTTTTGTGCATGTATCCGTGGCCGCAACTTGAAACCAATTACGTTGTAATCATATACATATATACACGGTGGCACACACACACACACACCCACACCTACACCCACACATGCGACTCATATACTGACAGCTTGTTACGCTGCTTAATTCCTCCGACTCTCCAATCCTTCTGCCTTTGCCGCACCCACACTTGCGCGTTTGTTACTTCGTTAGCTAGTTTTGACGTGGCGCCTCCCCAAGCAGCAGCAGCAGCAGCAGCAGCAGCAGCAGCGGCTGTGGCAGCGGCAACAGTTCGCTCCAAGCGTGAAATAACTTCCGTTGCGAATTTTATGTTCGTTGCAAATTTTTATTCACAAAATGCACAATGCGCAGATGACTAAGAGTGTGTGGGTGCTGTGTGTGTGTGTGTGTGTTAGTGTGCATCAGGCATCATCTACGACTCACATATGCGCACGTGTGTATGTGTGTGTGTGTGTGGCTTAGTTTTTGCTGACTGCATTCGCTTGTCTGAGCTTTTTTATTTGCATTTTTGTGCCATTCAACGAGCTGGGAATGTGTTTTAATGAGCTTCAAATTATGATACGGATGAACCAGCTGAATGGTAGCTGCTTCAGAATTAGAAACTAGAAAGCCAAGATATTAAATATCAACTGAATGGATTTTACAGAATATTGGGGATGTTTCAAAGTAAAACTTTTCTTTGAAAAAAAAAAAAACAGAAAGATTTTTTTAGAAGAAAAGAAGAGAATTAAGTAAAAAATTTAAGGCAGGATATGCTTTTGGTTTTATATAGAGATAGAGTATACAATGCTTAGTATTTCCTATAATATTATTATAAATTTTAGTATTCCTACTCTCACCTTTTAATTGACCCATCAAAGCTTACGCTTGACTTGTCATCAATAACTATCAACAAAGGCCGAACGACTTCTTTGTTAGTCCTTAAAATTTGGCTTCACAAACAGCTCACTTAATGCGCTCAATTTGGCATTAGCTTTCGTTTATCTTGCAAAGCCAGATTTATGCAGTTTGGCAATTGAAAATTGATAGGCTTTCGCTGTGATTAGACCATAAACTAAGCTCATAATTCTATTAAATTGAGAAATAATATTAAGTGCGGCACATAAAAGCCACAAAATATGCGAATTTGCCAAAATGTGTTGCCACAAAAGGAGGCAACATGCAAATTAAGAACGTAGCACGAAGCACGAGTTGTCCCATAAAACGGTTGCATGTGCTACAAAAACACAAACACACACACACACTCATACACCTTGTGCTGTGCTGAATTGCGGTGCAACATTTCCATTGTGGAGGACAACGCAACTGGATGCAGTGAAAGCGCCTGCAGCCAGGCTGTGAAAATGTATTTACCAAAGTGTTGAAATGTTGCACAATTTAAATTAAAATGACTTTGTCGACTCGTTCCGGTCATATCTTTCGGACAGACGCAGTCGAATGCTCTAACCGAAATAGAGAAAAGAATTTTTAGAGAAAATTTTAAAGGAAAATCGTATAGAAATAGATTTAAATTTTAGTTTTAAATTAGCCAATATTAAAATATTTTATATACAATTCTCATTTATTTATAGGGTATTTCTATGGCATCATCAATTCATTCCTTTTATTTTCTTGCATTACTTTTTTCTCTGCATTTTCTACTTCGTCTACTTCACCCCTCGAGTTTGTAATTATTTTCCTTCTTCGTTTGCCGCAAGTGTGAAAATAAACGCAACTTTTTTTCGGTCTCAAGTCATTTTGCGTGCTTTCCTCCCAAACTTTCTCTCTCTATGTCCATTTGCCTTCACCTCTGTTTTTCATATCTTTTTTGCGTAGTCTTAACGCTGAATAATAATGTTGGTAAAAGTTTTCTTTTTTTCATATCGTGGCTTGGTCAGGTGAGTGCTTGGACCTGCTTGCTATCAAAAATATATGAAGAAAAGAGAAATATTCGTCTCTGTTTGCTTTGCTCACAGTATAACACTTTGAGGTTGGCGTCTGTGCTAAGTTAGCCAAGACACGCGCCGAACCCACCACCAAAAGTGATGAAAAAACGGTGCACGATCTCAATTGGAAAGAAAACCACCACCACAGCTAATGGGAAGTAAGCATAGAGAGAGAAAGAGAGAGAGGGAGTATGAGGGAGAGAGAGAGCGATTTGATAAAGTGTAATTCTGAGCGAGCAGAGGGGGAGTTAAGGTGGTGTTTGGCTCTCACAGCAGCTGCACCTTGTGTGGCAAACCGGTTTCGAGAGCGCGCCGTGTTTTTATCAGTGCATTTCGAGAGAGTTTGCTGTGTAGACGTCATTTTCATTTCATGCCAAACAAATTTGATTTAACATAACAAGATAAACAAACAACATAAACAAATAAACACAAACGAAATGTCGCTCGATAACTATTTCTACAAAGTCACACGCTGCCATCCCAACATACTGGAAAATGTGTGGCGTGTGCTCTCCAATGGCAACTGCACCTCGCCGGAGCACACCATGACGCTCGCTCAAATACGTGGTAAGTGGCGCCGCCCCTTGTCCAATTGGAGAGAAAAATGTCTTAAGTGCACTGCTCTCCACAGCCGGCTACAAGGAGCTCACAGATGAGAAATTTCCCAACTTCGGTGATCCACGCGTCGATCTGTGCTTTCTGCTCTCAACGCCCTACATCGCTTGCTATTCCAACAATCACGGCACATTCCACTTTTACATCGTGCAGCAGACGGAAAACGAAGCTTAAATTTAGTGTTGATTAATTTAGTGATTTCGTGCAATTTATTGTAGTTATACTTTCAGAAATTTGTATTGATTTTTTGATGCGAATAAATTGTGCTTAGTGCACTTTCAGTAATATAATTGCATTATCATCAGTGATCATTACCATTATCGGGATTATGATTATAAGCATAATTAGTATACGCATCATTAGAATGCACTGTCATTATCATTAGTATGCTCATTGTCGTTCCTATTAACTTAAGCATTGTCACTAACATTGTCATTATCATTATCATTACCACTGGCATGATCAATAGAAATGACTTTGTACCATTTATCATTATTATTACTATGCTCATTGTCATTCCTATAAACATTAGCATTATCACTAACATTGGTGGCATATATCATTGCTATTAGCATAATCTTTACCATGATCATTAGCATTATCATTGGTCTGCTCTTTGTCATTCCCAAAGGCATTGGCAACATCACTTGCGTTATCATTATGTTGATCATTTTCATTATCATGATCATTATCATTATTATGATCCTTGATCATATTGATTGATCATTATCATTATCATTGCTTTTATTATCTACTTATACAAATTATAGTTACTATACTATTAATTATTATCATTAATATAAGCATCATTAGTATTAGCATAATCATTGGTTCGCTCTTTGTCATTCCTATTAACATTGGCATCATCACTTGAATTATCATTATCATGATTATAATCATAATCATTATCATTGCCATTATCATCTTTAAAATTCTTTTCAATTACCGTCCTTTTATTTAATTAGCTAGAATAGACTCAAAGCAACTCGATCATCTCTTTGCTTCATCGCTAATCGAATAAGTTAGAAATTCAATTTAATATTTAGTCAACTTGGCTGCGACTGTTGCCAGTGCTGCCAATCTAGGCCGGGGCAATGACAACTGACAATGCCAAAACAAGCCGCAATTCCAACAGCCACACACAGACAGCAAATAATTGTGGGGCAGCAGCAGCAGCAGGAGCAGCAGCAGCAGAGAGCACATCAAATCAAATGAATATGCGCCCGCAGATTTACATAGAGTAAACAAACACATGTATGCAGAGCCAAAAAACGTGACCATAAAAAACATAAAAGCAAACAGCAAACAAACTAACGCAACACACAGACAGCTGAACAACTGAACAAATCAACAAATAAACAAACCAACTGAGCAAACTGAATCAAAAAACCGACTTGGCCACAGAGCAGGGACGTGGCCAGGGACGGCCAGGGCGCTGGGGTCAGTGGCTGCCTGGCTGGGGCTGTCTGTCTGCGTTGGGTCACGCAGCCGCAGTGGAGCCAAAGCAAAACGTAATGAAACTAAATGCCGCACCGAAAGAAAACCCCAAAACAAATTCATTACGGAACTGCACCTCAGGGGGTGATAATTCGATTCAACGAAAACTTTTCCTGATTATTTATTGCTATTGCCCGATTCTGGCTCCATCTCTCTCTATATCTCTCTCTCGCTCTAGTGGTGCTGCTGCTGAAGTTATCCCCGTGGCGTTTAGCTGTTAGTGTCATAAAATGTTTTGTGGCACAAAACTGGGCACTGGAACTCATTATTTTGTTCATTAACACTTTTTGCTTTTTTGTTTCAGTTTCTGTTTCTGTTTTTGTTTCTGTTTCTGGCTTTTGTTATTTTCCATTTGGTTTTTATACACTGCTCACAGGGCATTATAACTTTTTACGAAAACTGTGTCTAATACAATTTCGCATCATTAGTGAGCCTTTTTACATACTATCTATATGTACGCACTCGATTGGAATGAGTAGCTCTTGCTGATTAAACTCTTTTGCTTTTTTTTTTTTTTTGTTGAGGTCTCCCTAGGCCTGCTACTCTCTGGAGATATTACCCATTTAATACACTATTTTGCAACAATATTTTATAGAAGCCATTCAAAAATCTCTGGGCAAACAAACTATTAGTTGAACTCACATACATTTAAGAGCTTATCATAAAATTTGATTGTCTGCAAGGGCATTAAAACTTCTAACTCGTGCGAGGCTTCCGCTGCCCTCTACTAAATTATGCGTCCTTTGATTCTCAGCGTGTTTTGTAAATTTGATTTATGCGCCTAAAAATATATGTATATGTGAATTTATGAGCAAATATAAAATGATTTCATGTTTATTTTTATGGCTGGCTGTTTTTTGTTATATGCAAATATTTCTTATCTTTAATGGAATGTCTGTCTGTGCGCTAGGCTGTGCGGCTGCCTGCTTAAGTTTTATTAACTGCGGCTTTAATTCATTAGTAAAAGTGGGCAGAGTGTGTGGCTAAGACCTCGGCGGCTCGAGCGGCATGGGCCGGCTCTTGGCCCATTTCGGCGAGTTATGGCACTTGGCTCAGTTATAAAATGTTATCGACGGCGCAGGTTTTTATGTTCCGGGGTCAGATAAATGTGTTTATTGGACATTTTGCGGCCAAGTCGTTGGCCGGGCCTGTTTAATTTTTGTGGTCCGCTATTCTTTATGTGGGCTTTTTGTGGCCACCAGCGGCAGCGACAGCATCTGAGATAGAAAACATGTTTACGACACGCAAACGCAGTTCGGGCAGATTTGTCCTGGGATTAGAACAAAATGTTAAGAGCTGCTCATTAAGAGGCTAAGAGAATGTGTGCGAATTTACGACCATCGCAAAGGCAACAACAGCCTCTCAACTAGATAGTGCCCCTAGAAGAAGAAGAAGAAGAAGAGGCAGAGACTAACTGCGAGTGTTCCATTAACAAACTGATGAAGTTGTTGATAGAGCACTATTCGCCCGCTCTTTCATGTCTCCCACATCTGGCCATAATGTATGCCACTAAGCCCCTTTAAAGCGGATTAACCTAAGAGCAAGGTTTACTTTTTTTTTTTTAAAGATTGCTTTACTCAAAGGGCATATTAATCATGTAATAAATGTATAAGGTACTTGGCATCTTTTGATAATAATGTTTAATATTAAATTATTATTTTTTATATTAAAAGAAATATATATACAATATATACAGTACTTGAGATCCTTTGATAATAATTTGTAGTATTAAATGAAATTTTAGTTTATTTAAAACTCAGCTTGACTTTGGCTCGCAATTATGTTCTCGGCTAATTCCTTTTGAAATCCCTTAACTAAATCAAAGTTAAACATTTTATTGGCTCGCCCCGTGGAGTCACAAAGCAAGTTTCAATTAAATAGCTCGCCGCTAGGAGTCAGCTCGCTCGCTGGTGCTTGGGCTCAGCCAAGTTCTATTTGCAGACAACTCCTTGCGGACTTCGAGCCATCCAACAAAGGCCAGCTCGGCAGCACAAGCCATGAATTCATTTTAAAATTGTAGCTGCAAAACAAAAGAACTGCCATTGTGCAATTAAAATTGTATGGCTCTGGGGAGTGGGGAGGGGCATGGGGAATAGGGAGGGGGGGGGGGCAGCAGGCGAAGCCAGAGTATGGAATCGCTGGGTGACTGTTAGCAGATGGGCATCTGTTGTAGAGGCAGCTGCCTGCCGATAAGAGAAATTAAAACAAACAGACGCAGTACGCGCTCGCTCGCTCTCTTCCTCTCTCTCCCTGCTTCTCTCTCTCTCTAACTGTTGTACAATCTGTACAATTTCCAAAGTGACACAGTGCAAAAGCAAAAACAAACACAAATACAGCGACTGAACAACGCTCCGACAGAGTGTCGCACCGCCCGAGTTCAATATGTGTCCAACTGACTCGAATCCTGGCCCAGTCTCAGAAGCAGCTCCTGGGGTCCAGCTACAGCTACAGCTACAGCTGGCCATGTTTACGGCATATCATGACAGTTAGCCCCCATCCGCATTTTTCTAGCTTTTCTTTTTTTTCCCACTTTTTGCTGTTGTTGTTTTGCGGGTTCCATTGCTTTAAGTTGTCACAGTTGTTCAAGTTGTCGAGTTCAGTTTAGTGCGGTTCGGTCCCCCAGCAGCTGCACTTGTCGTGCTGCCTAAGTCCCCACTGATATCGCATAAGTTTTTCAATTTTGTGCGTTATTAGAAGCGATTAGAGCCAAAGTACGGCACAGTCGAAGAGACTGCAAAAAGCTACTGCTCGACCTCGCCCCAGCGCCATCCCCATCGCCTTGCTTGAGGGGGGCAAACACACAACATTGAGCAGCCATAAACAGTTCACACCAATTGGCAGCTGGCTTTATTTGCTGCGTCTATAAAAAGTTACGCACACAAGGATATTTTAAGAAAATTATAAATTTTATATTTATGTATATATATTTATTTATGATTATATTTATATGTATATATAGGTTTTGTTTATATCTCTATTTGCTCCTTGATTGATTAAGTTTGATTCATCTTAAGACACGACTTTGTGATATTTGATAAATTTATTATAGATTATATAATATTATACACTTTTCATTGATGAATGATAAAAGAGAAGAACTCATATCATCTACTAGTCATTTTTTTAGTTTTCTTTGTAATTATTAATAATTTTTGGTATTATTATTTTTATTTTATTTTTTTGAGCTTTATTTCCCCTAAACCTTTTTACAATCATTTAATAAATTTATATATATATATTTTTAATTATTCTACTAAGCCCCTTTGAATACTCATTTACAAGGAACAAGGAATTGATTTCCTCCCTCTTCGTTCTCCTAAAATATAAATAGTTTTCATTAGCTTTCCTCTGTATTCAGGTTATCACTCTATAAGGCATTTCTGACTTATATATTCTATATATATTCAAAGCATATTCATTAGTCATTTGCAGTCCTGAAATATAGCTTAAATTACAACAATGTGAACCAAAACGTTAAATTGGCAGAATGGAACAATAAAATCTCTATGTTATACGATTTATTCAATTTATTTATTCTACAGAGATTCACATAGAATACCAAAATATCCTTGACTTATCTGCTATGCATTGTTAATAAACAAAATTTAATTGATAAAATTCTTGGGCAGCCACATGAAATTAACTATTTCAATTAGTGTATTTCTAACAAGAAGGGAATTTTCTACTAATTACCATAGAGCTTACTAGCTGCTTATTAGATTACGCATGTGCATTTAATTTTTCTTTATGTACATTAAAACGCACACAAACGGTAAAACAGTGAAAATGGCCTCAAGCTGCTAAGCTTAGCCGCCGGCCAAAATTATGGGCAATTAGGCCAGCCGCAAGCCGGCAAATGGATTTTCGGCTGGAGGTAATGTGTCAACAGCTGGCCAGCTGCACAGGATTGCGGTTGTGTTTGTGTTTGTGTGTGTGTGTGTGTGCACGAGTGAGTGTACACACGTGTGTATATATGTGTGTATGTGTGTGTGCGTAATGAGGCTTAATTTGTAAAATTCCATGGCTTTTAATTGGCATTGGGCAGACCGCAAAGCAATGCAGCTAACTGAAGTGCCGAGCGTTGGTCTTCGGGCGTAATTATGTGGTCAGGCGGTCAAGACAAGTTGCCCAAACTTAAAACTGCAACTAAAACCAAATATTTAAGAATTTAAACAGCAATCTAATATATGCATTGTTTCTGCTGTGGCTCTGGCTGTTGTTGCTGTTGCTGTGTTTATGGCATGCAATAAAAATAAATGGCATTACGCTGCCACCTCGCCGAAGTTGCAAGACCGCAAATGCAGGGCAAAAAATTAAGTTGCAACAAAAAAACAAGCAAGAACGTTGCCATCGGGTGTGACCGACCACAGAATACCCAGTAAGGAAACATAAGTTTTTAACAAATCAATAGAAGAGTTTAGCATTTCTTCCTTTATTTTTCCCAGTTGGCAACGACTCAAGTGTCATTGAAGTTTAGTGCTAGAGAATGAAGCTTGGTATGACTTTTACACAAAAACCTCACACGGTTAACACAAAAAAAAAAGTAAAATCTAACATTTTTTTCTAATTTTTTATAATTTGTGTCGTCGTTCTCGGGCAGTCAAAACGGAGAAATAAAAATAGTTTAGTCGACGATTAACGTTTTTTGGGATTATGTTTAATTTTGACGATGGACCTTTTCTCTATTAAAGCGTTGCGAACATCAGATGGTGGGATTCGGCCATTTCTGTATTGGAATGCTCACTTTGGTCGTCAGCATCATCGAGTATCTTCTTATCGCCGGACCCAACCGAGATCGAGCTTTCGCAACTACTAAAGCAAATACTGTAAGCCTGGCTAGTCAGCAGCGAGTTCGCCTTCATCTTGTAATGAAGCGTGTTAAACTACTTATCCGATGTTCCTCTCAGCGACACTTAGCGTCATTGTAGCCCTCAACATAGGCGTCCGTATAAATTTCCATCCGGGATGCAAATTTATATGGACGCCCATGCCCATTCATTGAATGGACACGATGGCTTTCTGTTTTAATCGAGTGAGTACTGAGGTTGAGTGTGCGATTTCGTATAAAAATAATATCTTGTTTATATAAAACCCTGTCCATCCCAGTTCCCTCACCTTCGCCGTGGTCTCCTAGAGTCCGATGGTGTTTTATTCGCCTGATGTCTGGACGTCGTCGTTGGCTTCAATTGAGACCCGAGCTTACGAGAGCATACGGGTTTTATCGGGGCTGGTTTGCCCTTTGTTTTTGGCCTGGGTTTCTTATTGATCTTCTTTGGTTTTGCAGAAATGGGCGATAATATTTCTGTACGACACTGGCAAGGGAGCAGAACGCTGGGTACAACAAAAACTTGTTGTCTTAATAATAAAATAAAATGAATTTATGAAAAATGTGTGTGAATATGATTTCCTGCCCTATATACTATTCTAGGCCTTGTCACTATTGGTGACATTGCATAAAACTAATATACTCGCTTGACTTTCGTGAGTTAGTACACAAACAAAAAATCTGCAATTAGTGCCTGATTAAAAAATACCGTGAATATAGTTTGAAGTGTACCATACGGCCAATGCAGGTTGCTGAGATCAAGGCTGTGACTGCTTGAAGTAGTTCGGGCTTAGTTTTATGCTTTAAAAAGATCTATAGGAATTGTTAAGCTTGCAGAATGATATAGAATCATATCTATTTCTTTTATCCATCTTTAGTACTTCCTTGACTAAGGCAACCGTCATCTTGCTTCTTACAACCATTCTCTATATTTATATATTTTCTTTGTATCTTCTGCCTGACACCAATACTCCTTTCGGTCGACTCCACGGATCTTAGGGTATCAATATATGCTAAAATAAAGCAGAAAAACAAAAAGGAAAAGAAAAAGAAAAAGATGTGAAAGAAAGGCACAACATGGCCACAAAAGCAGCCCCCGAATGCAACGTGGCGAGTGTCACGACGAAAAGTTTGTTTTTTATATTTTTTATTACGGAACTTTGTCCTGAAGCGAGTCGGGTGGCGTCGCTATATATAGGTGTCCGCAGGGGTGAAGCTTGGCCACCGAACGCACATTGCATGCATTTTCGCGCAGTCCGTGCGTTGCCCGAAAACTTTTGTGGGACATTGTTTTCCTGCAAATGGCCCACGCCCAATAGTTTGGGCTCGCTGCATTATCCCCGCTTGATGCTTGGCACTTGCCTTCATTGTGTGAGAGTGTGTGTGGTGGGTGTGGTGGGTGTGCGTATCTGTGTGTGGCAGCTGCTGACTTGGCTTAGCGTGAGCAACTTTAACTTGCAACTGCAACTTTTTTGGCATTGCCTTCAGCTGCATACACGCGTGTGTGTTGGTGTGTGTGTGAGGGCGGCAACTTTTGTTGCCAACTTGCTGACATCAAATGCCGAGCTGGGCGCCTCTGCATTATGTAATGGTGCGTATTATGCGTGTAATTGGCATTGCAATTTCCGTCTAATGAACCTAATGAACTTTGCCAAATGTCAAACGGGTGTCAGAACCAAACATTTTCCAATGTGGCTTATTATCAAATGCCAGAAGTTTGCCCGCTTCAATATTTTGTATATATTTGTAAATTTATAATTTTGAATTTCAGGCTAGAGGGATTTTATATTTCATTATATATTGTATTTTACATTTAGTATAGGTTTTTATTCAAAATAATAAAATATAATTATATAAGAAATAATAAAATATAATATATAATAAGGAATTCAAAAAAGTTGTAATTAAAAAATTATTTTAATATTTTCTTTATCATATTTCACAGTCTGCCATCGAACAACTACATAAAGCTATTTCATCAAGCGGCTCTATGTCAGCTTACACCATCTTCAATATTATTTGTTTTTATAACAATTTTTTTTAAATATATTTTTTTTTGTTTTAACTAACTAATTAGCTCAATTTACCCATTAAGAGGCATTTTCAAATGCAATTAGCAAAAATTTTGTTGCTCATAAAAGTAGGCAACAATATTTTTCTAAGAGATACTTTCCAGTGGCGCCCGAAAGTAGGCAAGTTTTGCGGCTGTCTTTTGGATTTCCAACTCGTTAGGCACATTCAATGCCTGCCTTTGAGGCATTTAAAGTGGTTGCTTTAATAATCTGCACTATCAGCAGCAGTGGCAGTGGCAGTGGCAGTGCCAACTGCAACAACAACAATTACACAAAGCTGCAAAGCTGAAAGCTAAGACAAAAAGTTTGGCAAAAGTTGTTGGTGCTGCTGCTGCTGCTGCTGTTGGCCTGGGGGCAGCGTTAAGACCACAAGTAACATTTGTAAAATGCACATTTAAAACTCAACAAAAGTCGAGGACACATATACACAGGAGGCGGGCACTCGCAGTGGCTTTGTAGCATTGGCAGCCCAAAAGGATAATAAGAAACGCCTTGACTTCAACAGCAGCAGAGAGGCAGCAACAGCAGCAGGAGCAGAACTGTGAAAACTTTTCAATTTATTGTTAAACTTTTGCGCTGAGGCGCACAATTATAAAGTGTCATTTAGCACAGGGAGCCCCAGAGGCGTTGCTGGAGCAGCCACCAGCAGAAGCAGCAGGAGCAGCAGGAGCACTGTCAAGAAATTATGAAGTGCTGGACGGCAGAGACCGCTGACACTTGCGGCTGCGGCCACTTCCGGTGCAGCATCGTCGTCATCAACAACGTCAACAATGTCGTCGCCGTTGGACATTTTTGGGATTGCTCCAGCCACAGCTACAGCTTGAGCAACTGGCAGCTGCTGGCCTGGCCGCTGCTCTTCAGCTGACACTCAAGTGCAAGCGGGTTTTTGGGCTGCGCACACTCGAGTGTTGTTCCGCTGCCCAGCAAAGTGTCACAAACACAAATAGAGCCGGTCTAGCCGGCAGTTGGCGCTGCGTGATTTACAGCCTGCGACTTTTATTTGAAGTGGGGACATTCATTTTACGCTAAAGTGAACCTAAATCAACACCAACACACGCACACTGTCTTGCAGCAAGTTCGCATTTTTTGGCAGCTGCTTTCAACTTATTTTTTGCTTCTTGCTATTTTTTTTCAGGGGGCGTCTCTTGCGGCAGCGCCTCTTGATTGAAATGCCTGGTAGGCCAAAACGATGGCAGCGACGACGCCGACGACGACGACGACGACGATGGCGCTGCACTTAAGTTGCCTTAATTAGTTTTTGAAAGTTATGCCAACACCACAGCCACGCCCACTTAATTGTTTGAGGGGAACTTGCGCTGCTGCCTCAACTGATTGCTGATGCACTGCAGAGCACCAAAAAAAGAAATAAAAAAGAAAATTCGCAAGTGGGACGCATGCAGTCGAGCGGGCTGCAGCGGGTACATGAAGTTGGTAAGGAAACAGACTAAGTTCCGCTCAAGGCATCTGCATGCTTGAGGCTGCTGCCGATGCTGCCGCTGCTGTTGCTGCTTTGCTGCAGCTCCATCAGCGCTGTAGAGCGTCAGCTGTTGTTGATATCCCTTTGGAACTTTTCAACATATGCGACTAGCTTTACCCTTTTACTTTGATAGTGTTTGATGCAGTTGTAAGACTGAAGTGTTGGAGCCATAGATCGAAAATAGTTCGATATAATTTATGCAAATTTTTGGAAGCGTGTCCATAAAGATTTCAGTCTCTGTTAAGAATATGCTCATTTATTGAAATTTAAGTAGAATAGAAATTTTTAATTTTGTTAAAGTGTGAAGTGTGAATATCAGAAAATGAAGTCCAAGTATCTTTTGTGCCTTTAGATAGAAACTAAAATAGCTCGAGATCATTTAAAAAGTGATTGGAACAAACTGCTCATTAAAGACTTTGGTCTCAGGTTAGACTCATTGAGATTTAAATTGAAAATATATTTAAAAATTTTGTTAGAGCTTTTATACTCTTATACTGTTATTACTGATTTTTTTTATTAAAATCTGATATATTAAAAAAATGTTTGACAGTAAAAACTATTTTTAAAAAAAGTCTTATCTTTAGCTTTAGCTTTAAGTAACTTTCCATATATATGCCACTCTATCTATTGAGCAGAGTATTGATTAGTATTTAATTTGATAATTTAAGAAATGATTGGAATCAACTGTCGATAAAAGATTTGACTTTTATATGCTGATCATTCATATAAATTTAAATTAAAAATATTTGTAAAAATTTTGTTAGAGTAATTAAGGATAGGTAAGAAAATGATTTAATATTGATTTGATCTTCATTAAGTAAAAAAATTCAACCTAAAAACTACTCTTAAACAAAAAGCTTATCTTGAGCCTAAGTTTTAAGTAACTTGGCTTATCCATGCTGTGCCATCTCTCGGGTTAGAGCATTTGAGCTTCGTTGTGTCAGCGTTAGATTCTCTCTCTCTCTCTCTCTCTCTCTGGTTGCCTTTGTGATTTTTCTTGGTTCTCACATATTTTCTTGGCGCTTTTCTTGTTGCTCGCTTGGCTGGTCCGGAGCAGCTCTTCGCTCATTTCATATTTTATTTTGTTTTATTTCACATTTAATTATGGAAATTTTTGCGGCAAAGCGGAAATTTGCATAAATATTGAGTGCGCACATTCATGAAGTTGCATTCTGGTCTCGTGCTTAACGAACTGCAGAGTTTCGTTTCGCTTTTTTTTCTAGTTTTGTTTTACGCTCTGTCAGAGTCATCAAACAGAGAGCGTGTGAAAAGTGACAAAAACCCGAATTGCTAAAAGCCAAATGGACACACACACACGCAGAGAGAGAGAGAGAGAGAGAGAGAGAGAGAGAGAGAGAGTCACACGCACACTAATGCACGTATGCATACAGTCGCATGGGCATCAAACCGAAACCAAAATGCTTTTATGCCTTCTAGCGATCAGAGAGGCTGTGTCTGCTGCACATTCATTTCCAATGAGACTCATTTTGCGGCAGCACACATGGGGCCGAGTCCAGTCCGATATCCTGGCCATTTGGCTTTTGGCTCTTTTACAGCTGAGCGGTTAGACGCAGCCCACAACCGCAGCTCGGCCAGCCGTCGGAGGAGGCAGCTGCTGGCAGTCTGCTGAAATTAACTTGACTACTGACACCTTGACAATTTCTTTCTCTCACTTTTTTTTTTCTATTTTTTTTGTTAGCTTTCAGCTGAGTGGCAGGCAGTCGGCAGTCGGGCCGTTGTAGGCTGTGTGACATTAAATAGACAACCGCAATTTTATGTAGCACATGACGTTCGTGGCGCTGCGTGTGCTGCATAAGCTGAACTTTGCGGGGCCTTCGGCTTTGGCGCTGGCACTGGCTTTTAGATGAAGGAAGACGAATGTTGATTTTGGCAGCCAGCACGCTGAATTTTCAATTTTATTTGCAATTTTTGTGCTGCATCAGCGGCTGTCAGAGCCGCGTCGACGTGTCAGCTGCCAAACGTGACCCTGTCCGATGTGGTTAAAAGATTTAATAGAATTATTCAGCTGCCAACCAAGTCCAAGTGCCAGCGCACAGGCTGACACCAATGCAGATATTAAAGAGATATACAAAAAAAACTTTTGATAATATTTTAAAATATTTATAGGAGTTTCATGTGAGGAACTTATGAATATATAATACTTGATTTGTGGTTTTTCTGAATACCTGAGGGCTTAAACTATGAAAAAATCGTTAGTATGAAATGAAATTCTGTGTAAAATTGAAATCCCTTTATAGTTAATAAAAAATGTTAATTTTCTTTTAAAAGTCTCCCGCTGAAATTGTGGTAGAAACAATTGAAACGTCACAGGCAGCATTTTCTTTCAGTTAAATTGATTATATTCATCATGTGTGCACGGCGAATTATCTTATCAATGATGTCAAGAGAAAAATTATCTGAATATTCAGTTATATTTTTTCTCTTTTTGCTGCTGCTGCTGCTGCGAACGTTGCATGCCGCTCGCTGCGTGCCGCCTGATGATGCACTCATTCATTCACGAGCAGCGCCAAATGGCTCTGTCAGCAGCCGCTATGAATCAATGTGAAAGCAAATGCGTATTCAGAGCTGAAAGGATTTTGCGTGGCAGCGAGGCAGAGCCAGCGAAAGACAGATAGAGGGGGATGGAGGGAGGGAGAGAGGGAGAGGTGCATGGGTGTGGCAGCTGGCTGACTGGCTGTTCATTCGACTGCTCATTCATTATGCCAATGCCAGGCGCTGGCACTTTTAAAGAATTATGCCATAAGTTAACTTTAGACAGGATGTGTTTTAGCTGCTTTTGGCAGTGGCATGTTGCATGTTGCATATTGCATGTTGCAGCTTTTGAGCTTTGCTTATTTATATAGAGCTGACAGCTGCTTGTTTCTCACTTGGCTCGACTCGCCCTGCCCAGCGTTCACGGGGCGTATGCGTAATTTGTAGATGCTGCTGCAGCAGCAGCAGCAACAGCTGCAAACAAACTTTGCAATGCACGCACACACAGAGAGCTGCTCACACACACACACACACTATATTAAATGCATTTTTGCTGCACACCTTGGCGCAAATCGAAGGCAAAATTTCTTTGTCGAAGCACAGAGAAATTTGTAGCCAGCTGTATGGCAAATTGGCAATTTATTTGTGAGTCCTTGGCAGCATTTTGTGGCACAATTTCTTTTATTGACTGCCACACAGAGGCGAACAATGTTACACATGATGTGGCAGCTGCTGCAACCAGCAGCACATATTTTATGGCCAACACTCAGCACTGCTCGACTCGACTCTGCTCGTCTCTGCTCTGCTCTGGTCTTGTCTGCTCTCGTCCGCTCCCTTTGCTGCAGCAAGTTCAAGTTCCATGTCAATAGCAACTAATTAAGAATATCGAATTTCCATTTTACAGTTGCCCAAATTGCCATCTCAATATTCTGTGTGCCCGGCTGTGTGTCTGTGGCATGGCTTGCGTTTTATTTCAATTTAGTTTAATTCAATTGCAACTCAATTGCTGCCTCAATCGATTTGTTTGCTAAATGCATTTCGTATCACTTTACCAGCTGCTGAAAGCGAGCCATCAACACAAATTATGTAAAATTTATACATATATAAAATTTTTTACTATTATTATCTATCACATTTTAAATGCCAATTTATATACTTTTTCTCTCGAATTTCATATTTAAATTAATGTGTCGGATAGCTTAGCCTTAAATTGTGGTTTGTTTGTTTATTCGTTGTTTTTTTTTTTTTTTTTTTTTGAATGAATGTGCAACAAATCAAAGACTGTCAACATGAGTATATATGAATATTAAATTACATAGCAAAAAATGTGCTTAAAATATTGAATGACTGAAACTTTGTAATTTTATATTATATATATTTAAATCTATATCTATGCTAAAAATATTTAATTACTAAAACTTTATATTTTTTATTAAATATAATTTATAAAAAAAAATGTATATTATATATATATTTTTATTCACTTATATTTATAAAAATTTGATATTTGATGTTTTTTTCAAAAAGATTTAGATTATACTTTTTTTTTTGCTGAATCAGTGTTTTTATTGCTTATGATTCATTAAGTAGGAGCTCAAATCCGGCCTCAAAATGATTGAACTATTTGACTTCTCGAGTAGGTTTAAATTAATTAATAATAATCAAAAGAAATTTATGAAATATAAGCTAACACGTCTTATGCAGGACAGATTCTCCTATAAGACTTTTATCTTAACTTGTCTAGATTATTATATAAACTATCTTATTTCATTAAACACCAAGTTTATTTGTCTTCGTGGGAATAGGACTTAGCAACAGGCCCCGAAACGCTACTGTAGTAGCGAGGGTGAGCCTTAGATTTATATATTTTATTTTTATTTATTTATTGTTGGCATTGAGTTTGCTCAGTACTGTTCGTCATTATATATAATATAAATACCACTTTGGTAGTATAGTTACTATATATGTATTTAGTCAATTTAGACAATTTGCAGAGCTCTCGACAAATGAGTCGAACGAATGAGTCGAACTTCGCTTGAGCTATAATCGCCGGCTGAGGCTTGATCATAAGCTAATGCGCCGTGAGAATAAGGTATAGGAAGAAAATGGAACAAATGACAGCAATCTCTTGACAAATATAAATCTCTTATAAAGTTAGTCTATTGTATCAAGTGTCGCTCTTTAATTACAATGTATTATAGAACGTAACGTTACGTAAGCCATCGCCAAGGCAAACAGTAAATATTTATTCTAGTAAAAAAACGATATCAGGCTGTGCTATACATATTTGTATATATTACATATATTTTCTGATCTGTTTTCGATATACCATTCTTTCTCAAATTCTAATCGAAGTTGTTTCCCAATTTCGGTTGCCATTAATGTGCCACGTGAAAGCTCTTGTTTTATAACTTCATAAATAATATTTATATTATCAGCAAAAATGTATTTTAGAAACTTCCACACTTTTATAGACAAACATTATAAACTTTGCAGGCACACCTTTATTTAATGGGATAACTCATGAAAGCCGCAAATTGCCATTCGGTGTGTACATATTTTTAATATTTTCACAGACAATGCGGAGCTGTGTGTGTGTGTGTGTGTGAGTGTGTGGTGCCCTTTAACCCGAGCACATGGTCAAAGCGCTTTTCCGCTGCACGGCAGCCGCAGACGCAGTTGCGCCATGTCCACCTCCTCGTCGTCCTCCTGGTTGGCAGGTTTCGCTCAGCTGCCGCAGGGCTGTGCAGCTGTCATTATCTGCACGTCCGCACGGACTGTCAGAGAGAGATGTGGAGACATCGCGTGGATAGGTGGAAAAGGATGAAAGAAGCGGAACGGGCCGTGCTTAGCTAAACGTAATGCGCATACATTAGTCATATCAGAAACGAGCGAATGTGTCCTCGGGGTACTGGGCGACCGGGCGCATCCGGTTTAGCATAAAAGAGATACGCACGCGTAGCGACAATAACCGTAAAACGCGCGTCTCTAATTACGTCGAATACAATGCAGCCAGCCAACAACTGCCAATGGGCGCAGAAATTACCGATAAGCCTCAATGGGGCGGCAGGTTGTGGGGCGGGGCACAATCTAAATGAGGCAAGGCAAGGCCTGACAATTATTCAAAGCGGCACGCGTTAAACTTTTTGCGCTCGACACTCGTAATTTTTATTAATTTTACGCCAAAGTTTTTTCTTTTTTTTTTTCGTTGTTGTTTTAACTTTGCTTTGGCTTAGCGGCTGCTTACAAGCGCTTGGCGTTGTCCAAAAATTATAATAAAAAACTTTGAAGCCGAAAAAAAAAAACAGTAGAGAAAAAATTAAAAAATGGAGACATAAAACATGAAATTTTCTTTTACTCTGGATCTGCTACTTAAGCGGAAGTTGCCGAACATGGAGCGGTGTGGGGCAGGGCAGCGGACGAGTCATTGTGGATTTCCGTTTTAATTAGTCGACTGCGGCGGGCCGCGCGCGCAAGC
The DNA here is from genome assembly GCA_035046225.1 of Drosophila pegasa. Taxonomy (NCBI): domain Eukaryota; kingdom Metazoa; phylum Arthropoda; class Insecta; order Diptera; family Drosophilidae; genus Drosophila; species Drosophila pegasa. The sequence goes on along the minus strand of JAWNOD010000473.1, from coordinate 33,272 downwards.
ACCGGATTCTGTATTCAGCCACTGGATCTCTGCATGGACCCCAGACAATGGGCCCGACGAGTCCGGCCGAATGGCAAAAGTTGCCCATTGCCAGCCATAACTGTAAAATGCGCCTTGACACAAAGTTTCCTCAAGCCAAGCGGCAGGAGGAGACGGCGAACGGCTAGCAACGTCTTATCATAGCCTCTCTTTCTCCCCCACTCTCCCTCTCTCTCTCACTTCTGAATTTGCATCTTCTGCCGGCCCTGTCTTCGGCTTCATCTGCTGCGCTCTGCCATTGTCTGCGGCCAGGAAGTTCAAGTGATGTGCATAATTTAAATGAAAATGTCAACGCTGCTTTCGGCAGCTCATTGCAGTTACTTTAACTGTTTGTGTGTGTGTGTGCCTGTGTGTGTGCGAGTGCCGGAAGTGAGAAAAGTTGGCTGTGTTGTGCGGCAGCAACAACAGATGTAGTTGAAGTAAGCTGCTAATGCACTGCGGTTCGCTTTAAGTGGCTTTAATGAGGCGAGACTTAAAGGGAGATGAAAAAGAAAAGAAAATGAAACAAAGCATATGCTTACCTGAAGGCATGAGAAGCGCAGAGAGAGGTCTCACTTACACACATATATATGTATTTATACAACTGCATCAAAACTGATTTATAGCCTTATATGGTGGCATCGGGGGCAAATGTCCATCACGATAAATCCATAATGATAATGTAATGTTATTTGAATGCAAACTGGATAATAATATTATTTTCAATTTATTTTTTGCTCCATTCAGGCGGCAGTTGAACTGTGTGCAGCTATTATTTCATTTAATAAACAATTAATAGATGCATTAATGGATCTCCACATTGTTGTGCAATATGAATGGGCCTGGGGCGCCGATAAATGCATAAATATCGAGAGAAAAACTTTTAAATTGCGCAAAATGTTGACGCCCCATGGAAAACTGTTTGCACAATTCAGAAAGAGAGCAAAACTTCAGCGGCAAGTGGAAAATAGTTAACGCCGTTTTTATTTATGACGTAAATACGATTCAACATATTTCATGACAACTACAAACTGATAGATACAATGCATGTGCGACTGGCCTCGATTTTATACTCCCTCTCACTCCGACTCTCCCTCTCCTTCTGCTTTTTATGCCCGCCTATCGGACGGACTTGGGACTTGCATTTGATCGGCGCCTGTCAATGCCACCAAACAAAAGAAAAACGTTGAAAAATGTGTACAGGCTCTGATGGCTGAGCAAAAAACGAGTCAGATAAATTTATATGCAACCGCACACACACAGAGTTACACCCACCCACACAGATACACCTACAACCATAAGCCCACATAAAGCACTCAGAGAGAGAAAGAGAGAGAGCTGCACGAGCCTGCATTTAACAATTTATCTGCAGCTGTCAAAATTAAAACCCCATACGGAGACCCAGAGCCGTGGCCAGAGCCATGCAGAACCGGGTCCAGCAGAAGCCCGGGAGCAGGCGCACTGAGCCACGACGAGTCAATACCCGTGGCAGCCGTAGCAGTGTCCAGGACATAACCCAGTCGCAAGTCAGCTGCAGGCGGCATGGATTTGCGAAATAAAATTTAAAAAAAAAAAATAAGTGGAGTGAAAAAGAAACGCCAAAGGATTGGTATGAGCAGCTCCGACGGGCGCTGGGCGCCGGGCGGAGCAAGAAAAGTGCAGCACAGCCGCCCGAGGGGGGTCACACAATAATGCCGGTCTCTCTGGATAAGCAAGCCGTTCCAGGCAGACAGAAAGCCTGCCTGATGGCCGCCAGATGAAGTGGATGCCAAAGGGCGGCGCGGGGCAATGCGGAGATGCGAGCTGAGGTACAAGCGGACGGCAAGACAGTCAATAGCAGCGGCTGGCTATAAAAAACGGAAATGGGACAATCATAAATTTACACAGATATGCAAGTGCCCAGCTCTATGGGTGTATGGGTGTGTGTGTGGGTGGGTGGGTGTGTGTATGGGTGTGTGTTTGAGTGGGCTGTGTTTGTGTGTGTTGTCTCTTAACCCATCCTAACCAACTAACCTACAACAACGAGACACAAACAGACCCAGTTGCAAAAGAAAAAGTGCAGCAGCCAAATAGCAAATCTCATGGCATCGCAGCCAGTGAGATTTGGACTTGGAGATGATCACGTGTTGTCTCCGCTTTAAGAAGTTCGAAACGTGTGCAGACTGTGGAGTAGGTGAAGTGAATGGAATTTTGAAGAGATATAAAAAATAATGAGTTAAAAAATATATGTAAATTATATAAATACATATATATAAAAAATAAATAAAAACAATTTCTTAAATAAAATATTTGAATTAAATTTTTAATTACAATTTAAATTAATGTAAGCCTATAATTTTGTATGGCTCATCAGTCAGATCATTCCTTTAAATGGTAAGTCGGACTGTTTGCGCTGCTCATTCTCTGAACGAGGAGTTATACCGCATTAACCATCAAGCTGCAGCTTTTATAAGTGCTCTAGCTGAGCACTGTCAAGCATTTTCCTGCGTCCAGGTCCCATATTTTTCGTCGCAAAACACTTTCCCAAGCATCTTCCCTGTTGCATGCCTCTTTTGTCTATCATAACAATAGCTTTAATAATAATGATATATAAATACATATTGATTGTATTCTTAATTCGCATATCATTTTCACAGAGAAATGAATTCTATTTTTATATACTATATTTATATATTATATTTAAAATATTTAAAAATACATGTAGTTCTTCATATAAATATATTTATATACATACCTCAAATATTGAATTTAAACAATCTCGACTTTCCTTTTTTTAGCACTCACGCGAGCATCTCCAGTGCAAGCGACTGGCCGCAAACAATTCAGCTGCCAAATGGCAAAAGTTGACATGAGTTGGGGTCGGTGGATGGGTGGGTGGCTGTGGCGTGATGTGAAGTGGTGCAGCGGTGCAGTTACGGCAACGACTTCGATTTAATGCGAATGCAATGTGTTGCCCTTTGGCTGGCCTCCTCGAATATCCTTGCTGGCTATCCATGGGGCCAGAATTTTATTTATTCTTTTTTTTTTTTGTTCGTTTCATTCGTTTTTGCCTTGCACGCGCTGAAGCTGAGATTTGTGGTGCGGTGCAAGTAGATTGCTAGCATAGAACATAAATAATACTCACACACATACACACACACACAGACATTTTGGCTGCATGGATGTGTGCGTGTGGTTGTGGGTGTGTTGGCTGCCAGTTGATCCTCTGCTCGGCATGCAAACAAAACAAAAAAAGAGAAGCGAAAATCAAAGTGTTTGCATTTGTTCAAATCGCACACAAAGCAAACGCAGCCAGTGCGGATGGGCGTTCAACTATTTGGGGGCGTGGCCATGAGAAGACTATTCACTGTGCAACGGCTTTGCATGCAAATTTTCAGCGCTCGGGCAAAACGTTTGACATTCGCCCATCTCTCTGCTTGAGATAATGTGCCTTTGTGTGCCTGCCCAGTTGTCTACGAGATTTCTATGGGCAGCGCCACTGCCATTTCATCTAGTTTTTTTCATCTTTCGTATACTCTGTTTTGAGTGAGACAAAATGGGTGTTACTTAGAAGCGCTAGAGAGGCGAAAGTGAAGTGAGTATTTGAAAGTGCCAAAGAGGCATATTACTCAACTGATTTGAGTCGAGCTCAATGAGAGATGAGAAATATAATAAGCTGTAATCAATGAGGAAGCTAACACTGATAGACTCTTCTCTTTTGTAAACAGAGTATTACACAGTTGATTTGACTAGAGTTGAGAGTTCTTACTTTTTTATACCTATTAAAAATGGGAATACAGGGTAGAAGGGCTTTGCTAAAATATATGTTACATGCAGAAGGAGGCGTGGCTAACCGATGAAGATATTTATATTCTTGATTCAATATATTCAGGATGATCAGTGTTAATTTAGTTCTAGTCGTTTTTCAGTCAACCGTTTATCTATCCATTTGTCCATCCATGTTTTCATCGAACCATCTGCCCATATATCCGTATATATGATCTAAATTTTCAATGTGCATTTTATAATTTTGAGACTAACTCAACATTTTTGCAAATTCTTCAAGTGTAATTTTACTAGTATATACTTATACTTTATTATGTAAATATTTATTTTTATTATATTATTATACATTATATTAATTTATTATATATTTACTAAACTCAAAGATTATTATTAAGTTTATACAGTATATTTAAAATGTCAGATCGAACGGCTTGCAGGGTATCTGCTAGTCTGGCACCCCTGACCCGGTCTTCCTTACTTGTTTTTTTCATACAGTTTTGCTCTTTGCATATTTTGCGTTGCCCTGCATAATGATGGCCAGACCTTGTTTTCAGCATTCTGCATTCTGTACTCTGCAGCCTGAATGGCAGTTAGCCTTGCTTGCACTTTGAATATCGCTTGGTCACACAGGCGATGTTTGTGTCAGCAATTTGGGCCTCTGGGCAGAGCAACGTTTTGAGGCAAGCACATTTTTTGTTTGCCTCAATGGTGTCATTTGTGGTATAATTAGTGGCGTCGGCATTTACATATTTGTTTGACCAAAATTCAAATGTGGAAACTGTTTGCCCTGTGCTCAAATGCCAGGCCATTTCGGACTTTACACTTAACTAGCTCGAGTCGGAGAGAGAGAGTCAAAGGAGCATGTGAAGTGGAACAGCCAACGACAATTAGCCAACGAGCCTACTCGGCTAATTATCAATTCATCGAGTTGGTTTTTACAAAATGACAAATTACTCTGGAGACCTGATGAAAATGTTGACTGATTGTCTGGCCAGCGCCTGGAGCTTTGCGTTTTTAAAACCAAACACAGGCAGGTAACAAAAAGTAAAGCTTCAGCAAAAACAATTCTGAATTGAAAGTTCTGCGCCAGCTGACTCCAAGTTGGGCTCCAACTGCAACAGCTTCGTGCTCCTGGTAATCCCAAAGTGCTGCTGAACACGAGAATAACACACGTAATGCATATTTAAACATTTGCTGATAGCAAATGACAAAGGTGGTAACCAGGCGGGAGCTGCCTAGGCTGGCAGCCGTAGAAAACAATGTTGGAGTCGGGGTGGCAGGGGCAGCGGCGTTGGGGGCGTGTTGCTTGGGTAAATGTTTGGCCAACTTAAACCTTAATCAATGCAAAAGTTTTTGGCCTAATCGCTCTCAATTATTCAAGTGAAACGTGGCATTTAACAACTACGTGAACAGAGTCACTCACGTCGGCCAGTGGCATAGGATGTGGCTGAGTATGGGTGTGCAGCGAGATCCTTAACGAAGCAGAACTTTCGCTCTCAGGTAGGCCGGCTACGTCTGGGCCACTCAATGCGAGACGGGCTGTCCTGTTAAGTGCCACACACTGTTGCCAGGGTTAATAATAATCATATTTAAGTGGAGCGCAGAGCGTACCGTCATGCCCATGGCCCATGGCCCACGGTCCCTTCAAATGACAGGACAAAGTTGCAAGCGGAAACGGAAGCAACTACACAGAGCTGGCTACACATCGTACCTGGTCATCGCAGCAAAAGCCTTTTGTAACCAAAGTCAGATAGAGAATAAGCTCTACATATATATATTAGAGTGAGAGCGAGAGGACAGTGCAAACTGTAACTGGAATTACTGAAAAATATTCAGACACACACACAGAGAAATATTGCTCATGCTCATACAAAAATTGAAAAATTTCTACTTTTGCTAGTTTTTCGCAGCTAAAATCGGAGCGGAGCAGAAAAACTTTGTCTGGGAGCACAGGTAAACTGATTCCCCTAACTGCCGCTGCCGCTGCTGCTGCTGCTGCAGGAGTGAAAAGGATTCGCCCGAGTTTGGGTTCGAGTTCTGTTGGCTTGTTGGCTGATGAAAAGTCAGGAAGTAAAGTTTTACGGTTCACATAAAAGCTGAAATGTTCATACAATCAGCATGAATTATAACTCGGATGTGGATTAATAGTTGGCCAAGTGTGCACGAGTGTAAGCCTGTGTGTGTGTGTGTGTGTGTGCGTGTAAACAGGTGTGCATGTATGAGCGCTGGCATTGAGTGCAGATTTGGCTTCGGCTTATTGACTGCACTGCTGGCATGATTTTGCGGCCATAAAGCCGAGTGTAAAAGTTAAGAGCTTTGTTGCATTCCGGCATGCTGTAAATCACAGCTTTAAACTCTTATCTAACTGAACTTTAGCTAAATAAAATTCGTCTGCTTGAATAAACAATCACATAATTGCAGTGCGATGCCCAAGTGAAACAGGATTTCTTATGGCATTTCCGTGTGGAGTTCGTAGAGGTTGAATTTAACAATGAATTTTTGTATATTCTTATTTTAGGTTAACATGGGTAATCTGTGAAATATGGAAATGTCTGTCTATGGAGCAACAAAGCCAAGAACTTGCTGCTGGTACTTGACAGAAGATAATCTGGACTTATCCTTCCTCAACCTATTATCAAAACCAAGTTACTTAATGAAAATCTGAGGACAGATCTCTGGTTTGTCGGAAAAAGATCTATCCTACGGCTAAAAGACTATAATGAAGGGCATGTAAACCTATGGGACTTCAATTTTTAGCATCATCTGTCATTCCAACTGTAACTTTATAGAGATATTTCAAGCTAAAACACTTAGAACGATCTCCAACGCTCATATACTCCATTCAACAAGAAAATCCATGATAAGCTCAGAGTCCATTGGGTTGCTCAAGTAATTTTCAGGATATCCAAATCCCATACGGAGCGATTAGATAGACACACCAATCCATTTGGTATGAACCTGCTCGATGACAGCAACGTCACCAGCCGTCGTGCGAAATATTATCCGCTAGATCCTCCACATCATTTTTCTACTCTCTTAAACTCCTGTAGTCATAGAGAAAATACAATAAAAATTCTTATGTAAATTATAATTATAATAAAAATTATAATCTGTTGTTTACCCCAGAGGGCACATTAAAAACACAAATAAAATCTTTAAAAAAAAACTTTTTATAATGGATACATAAATAAAAAATATAAAACTCTTCATATTGTATACATAAATTAATTTTGACTCGAAGACTAAAGACATTATAATATTTTTACAATATAAATCCTAGTTCAGTGAGTTACTAAGACATTATTATTTATATTATACCAAAGTTCAAGGAATTACTGAAATATTGTTAATTCATTTAAATAAATATTGCTTATATAACTACACTGCAAGTGCTTTGACATAGTAAGAATATTTTAAAATGTAGAGTCCTTGAGTTAAGGTCACTTTACTTCACTTAACAGTGACTTATATTGCACTAGAATAATTACAAATCTTTAGTCTCCAAGTAGCCTTGAATATATCGATTAATAGCTGCACTGCTTCGCTCCCTGTTGTGGACATAAATTAGAAAATGCTGCGTTGACATGGCACGAAAAAGAATTCAGCATCAGCAAATATTTGCGGCACGTATTTCGTTTACATATCAGCTTGACAAGTTTTGCATTACGATTAAGATGTACAGCAGGCAAGTTGGCAGAGCAACAACAACAATAACACTAACAATAAAACAACGTTATCAACACCTTTTGCCAAAAAACAACAATGCGGGCCGAGCTGAGCTGTGGGCGGGGTCCCAGCCAGAGCTGGGCCAGAGCAAGTCATGAGTGAGATTTATGTGTTTTGCTTGGCTGCGATTTGGCCTGCCATTGTGTGTGAGAGTGTGTATCTCTGTGTGTGACAATAAAACAAAACAAAACTTGCGATTAGATGGCAGTTATTACCACAGAGCGTAAGACAGAGAGAGAAGAGAGAGAGATCTGAGTGGGGGGTCACACAGCATTCGTCGCATAAATATCAGCCACGTTGGCAAACGTGGCAAACATCGAATGCCAAATATTTTGACGTATTTCAATGGGCGGCAGCAACTTGCAGGATGTAATACGCACACACACAGACACACACACACACTGGTCATTATGGCCACAAACGTTGGAATAACAAGCAGCCCAGCTCCTTGCGACTTGCCACATTGCAACTTATATTTATGAGTGGCATTCGCGACTGTCGTTGTTGTTGCTGTTGTTGTCGCTGGGAGTGCGTAGGAATTTCGCCTTTGGCTCGTTAAGATTTACGAGGCGCACACATAGAGAGAGAGCTAGAGAGAGGGGGAAAGAGAGGGGGAGCGAGGCAACGGCAGCCTTGTGGCACGTCGCTGACTTTAGAAATTAATTGGCCCAACTAAGAAATTCGAGAGTAAACGTTGTGCTCATAAGTCCTGGCATCGTCCTTGCATCGTCCTGGCTACACGTCCACTTCGCTACGCTCCTTGTGGCTTCTTCGGTTTTTTTTCTCCCTCATTTTTGCTTCTGGCTCCTTCGAACAGACAAAATTAATTTGTTATCCTCGCTTGTTTAACGCAGCTATAAATTATGATGCCAAAACTTTTTGGCCACTCAAAAAGCAAACAGCCAGCAACAACACGAGGAACACCACGAACTGAGCCAACGATAGCCAGTTTTCAACGTGGCCAGCACATTGGCTGGGCAATTATTAGCTTTTGTTACGCACACTTTATCACTGGCCACGTCGATATGCATCAGGCCGCCCGTCGCAGCCCCCTCGCTGTCTGAGCCCATTTTATATATGGGCCGCGTAATTGGTGGGCACGTTAATCAACACTGGAGGCTGTAGCCTGGCCCAATTAGAGAACCAATGACTGCAGCCTCCCTTTAAGTTCGGAAGATGGATGCTGATGAGCCATCGCCTTGGCCTTAGACTCGACTCGCAGTCCGGTGGCCCGTGGCTCGTGGCTCGTCCACGTTCCACTGATGTGACGGCTCCGAATGGATATGCTACATAAATCGTGAAGCTGTTGCTACTATTAGTGCGGCGTTTAGTGCGCCTTCTGCTTGATGAGCTTTGATTAGCCCCCAAGATGAAAAGCCAACATTAACTTGCCAAACTGCTTTCAAATTAAGTTTACCTACAATTTCCGCTGCCAGCCATTGGCTAATTATTGTTGTGCTTTCTCTTGCCAGGGGATATTTTTTCTGAACATAAGGTTTGTCGCTTTAAGGCCTGGTATAGGTATAGTATAAATATATGTACATATATAGTATATATATAGCTATCAGAGATAGCTGAGATATTATTAAAATTATAAAACAATAAATTTTTAATACCCTGATTTTTTTTCAAGTAGTTAGTTATAGATTTATGATAGCTTATCCAATCTAGCGAATTATCATATAGGTGTGTTTAAAATATATATGAGCATATAAAGAGTTCTACAAATTGATGTATCTTTTTGCAAAAATTATTTATTTATTTTTTTATTTTATTTTTTTATTGAAGTAATAATCTTTTGATATTCTTTAAAAATTTGATGCAGATTCTTTGCTTAATTTTTGAGTTACTTGCGGAAATTCAACAGACCGCATACAGAATTTACATGCCAATGAATGATTAAAATAATCAAATTCACACTTTTAATAGAAATTGATATAGATGATGATTACGAAAATATATAATATATTCTATGAAGATGCAAATATTGCATGAAGATTCATGTGTAGTTCTTGTAGGATCACATAAACATAAACACAAAATATATGTATTTAAATGACTTTCATGAATTTAGTTTATAGAAATTTAAATTGAATTAAGAAGATTAAAACAGCATTTGCATGAGATAATATTATTATACAAATTCGCTAGAACAAATAATCTAATCCCAGTTCATCCTTGCTTACCGCTTTCCCACTCTCATTTTGACTCTCATTCCACTATTCTCTTCTTACTAACTAGTTCAAGTTTCTCTCATGCTCCCCACTCTTCAATTGCCAATTGCTGTTTACACATCAATCGTGGCACTCGATACTTTGTTGTGGTCGCCTTGACTTCCCCTTTTCCCCTGCCTTGATCTCTAATTAGCCGGCGGGCATTAATAGTTAACATCAATTGGCGTTTTGCAGCTGTGGATTAGCTCGACAAGTTTGCGGGTTCTCGTTTAAAAAACGGATTAAGTTTCCTCTGCTGCTGCCAACGCCACATTTTTATTCCTATTTCTATCGTTCGCCATCCCTTTCGCTTCACCTGTCCAACTATCTCTTTCTCTTTAGCTGCACAGCTCGTGTGTCTGTGTGTGTGTGGCATGGTTGTCGCCTTGTTAATTAAACGTGGCGCACACCGTGCGGTGCGGAATTGCGCCTCGATTGCGATTGACACAATAAATTGTCAATTACAGTGCAATTACGTATGGAAATCGTCGCAGGTTGTGGCATGAACAAAAAAAACTGAAATGAAAAAGAAAAAATTGTATGTGTATATGTGTATACAATGTACTTGCCACAGCAGCCGCCACTGCCGCTGCCGCCGCCACCGCCGCTTGATTAAATCGATAAAAATCGAGTCGCATTTTAAGCGCCGTTATAACGCACACAATAGAAACGTGCAAATTTGCCAGGGAAATCCCCCCGCCCCGGCAGGTGAGCTGGGGGCGGCAGCTGCCTGCGCCTCGAACATTTAAAAATGCTCGAAACGTTATCAACTCGCGGCTCGCAAAAGTCGGTCAACATTGCGACCAGCGGCTCGACTGGATATTCGCAGCATTGCGAGCATTGGACATCTGGGCATTTGGGGCTTTTGGGACCAGCCTAAAGTTTTTTATATTTTTTTGCAGGTAACCAGCTTTTGAGTGCCTCTCAGCCAACAACAACAGCGAACGAGTAGCGAAACAACTTAATGCACAAATTGTCGTATTGAATGTTGAGTTCTCGACGTTAACTTTAGTTTAACAATATTTCTGCTGCAACTTTAAATAGCAGCAGAAATAACCAATATGAATATGAAAGGAATAATTTTTCCGTGTGCTTCAATTTAATTAGGAGCAACTTTTACATTTCCTTGAGTCTTTTTTCACTGAACAGTTCATGATAAAAATTGTGCATATAAATTTATATATTCTAACTTTAGTCATAAAAAAGCTTTTCCTTATATGACTTTTCATCTATTTTTTTTTCGTTCTGCTTCAAATATCTGATGCTGTTTAATATATAATAACTATATATATTTATTGCTAATTTTATAAATAATTATTACTATAAAACTTTACTCATTATTAAAGGAGTAGTATTTATCCACAATATCTTAAATGAGATATTGTAATAATCAAGACCTAAATTCTCGAAACTGAAAAATTACTAAATTATTTATATATTTAAGTAAAAAATTCCATTATATTTGAGCTACATTTTTTATTTATTACTAAATTATTTATTTATTTATTTATTTATGTTCAGAATTCTATTATCCTTAAGTTAAATTTAGACTGTGACAAGCACACCTAAATTTAACTCAATAAGATTCAATTTTTTATATGAAATATAAAAATAATCTCATGAAAATAAAGTAGTAGAAATCCTAGAGGAAACTATACTCAAGAACAAGACTGAAACTGAAACATTTATTAGCCTATATAAAAAGAAAAACAATTGTTTCAAAATAAATAATGCTTTTTAAGATGTAAATTATTATTGATTTCAGAATTCTAGCTAAATAAATAATAATAAATAAAATAATTATTATTGATTTTAAAATTCTAGGTAAATAAATATTGATATTCCATATGTTTTAAGAATTCTAAAAATTAAAATATATGATATTTTCTGAACATTTCTCTAGATACATAGTTCATTTAGCTATGTAATCGACACCTATCATTACAGGGTATCACTGTCATTTGATGCGCACGCATAGTGGCAGTTGATTATGCCCGAAATAACCAGCAGAGCGCGAGCCCACAACATGTGTCTCAACCGCTGCCCAATCTGCGTTGCAGTGTGCATATCAGTGTGCCTGTGCCTGTGTGTGTGTGTGTCTGATGTGCGTTTGTATTTCCGTTTCCGGTTCGTTAATAGAGTTAGTTACACATACTGCAGCGGCAGCTGCCGTTGGTAGACCCAAAAAAGCAAAAGAGTCGCGAGTAGCGAGCGACTGCGGACGGGCACAACAAACAGGGCATGACAGGAGGAGCTGCCACTGCCGCTGCCACTGCTTCTGGCCTGTCCTTGATGCTATTTGCTTTACTTGCTGTTACTGTTGTTTTCGGCAGCAGGCAGCAGGTTGCTCTCCCCTGCGTTGTTGTTGTTGTTGTTTTTGTTGGCGTTTAACTATTTTTGCAATGGCGTTAATTGGAAATGGCAATTTCATGCGCTCGACTAGCGCAACGTGGCAACAGCTCTCCCCGTGCGCGGCACTTGCAACAAATTTCGTTGTCGCTTCAACATTTTCTTCCATTTTTTTTCCGGGGGGGTAAGGGACACTTTTATTTTATGGTATTTTTGTTGCACACATGAATGTATACACACACACAGAAACACACACACTCGGACACATTCAATCTGTGGCACATATTGCGCTGCGCCGTTCGATTCGGCTGGGCGAATGAATATACTCGTATCGGCCATTCTAAACATTTTTAGTTGATTGAAAAATTGTGCAGTTGGCTGGCAATTTGCAGTTGTATGTGTGTGAGTGTGTGAGTGTGTGTGTGTGTCTGTGTCTGAGTGTGTGCCGCGGCAACAGCAAGAAAAAAATTTAAGCCGAGTTTAATTGGGCAAAAAGGGCGTTTGGTATTGAAAAGCGGATTAAAAATGCGCTGACAATGTGTTCATATCTGCTTATGTGTGAGTGTGTGCGTGAGTGTGTGTGTGGGAGAGTGTGTGTGTGAGTGTCTGTGTGAGTAAGCTTGTTATTAGAGCTATTATAAAATAGTTCAATGGGTAACTCTATGGCGCTTAGTGCAGGCTCTTAAAGCCATGCAGTTTGCTGCACAATTTGAATGAGAAAAACAGAAAAGTAAAGCACTTTAAGGTCAAATAAAAACCAAATATATTTAAATTAATTTATAACAGCTTAGTTGCCTCGTAGAGTAAGGCCTTTTGGAGTTAGAAAATTGAATTGTATCTTTTTTTTGCATTTTTTTCTGTAGTAAACTAACTGCAAAAATTTGTTGTAGTTATCAAAAAATCGATAAAGACTTAATTTGTTGATATTGACCTGGCTTGCCTAAAAATAGTTCATTTACTTTTTGCTTCTTGTTTCTTCAACAGAATTATAAATATATGAGCTTTTATACTGAATGAAGTTGTAAAATAATAAAAAAAAAAATAAATAAAATAACTAAAAAGACAGATAAAATACATTTATGCGTTTATTCAGTTATTCAGAATAAAACTAAGAATATTCTTAATAATTCTTATACATATTAATACAGATTTTTAGGCCATTCGAACAGGGCCTAGATTGACATTCTAAAAAGCACACAAAAGCAGCTTAATAAGAAGTAAACTATAATTAGAATGCTAACAATGCTAACTAAAGCCGACATGATTTTATACAAATATATCTATATTAGATGATTTTAAATAAATTAAAAAAACAAAGTACCCTGATTTCTCATTTTAAAGGGGTATCAGGATATACAAAAATAAATAAATAGATACTTTTTTATTAAAAACTTCAATGAATTGTTCCTAATTCATATACAAACTTATTTATTTTAAATATCTATATATATTCATCTAGATAGTTAAGGCTTTTTTTTATTTCAAAAATACTTTTTAAAGTTTCCAATTATATCACAAACTATACATATATTTATATAATTGTATAAACTAGCATAACAACCGCGCCCCTCGACGCTTTGAAATTCCAAATTGAAGCCTCCGGCGGCGTTCGTATGCCAGATAAGTGTATTAAGCTTTAATGTTTTGCGTATGCAGTGCGATATCGTGTGTGTCGGATATTATTGTACATGCGCCACGTATTTGTCTGCATATAAATATCATTATACTATTCGCATGCAGAGCGAGCAGATAGCACACAGTGCACAGCGCAGAGCGCACAGCGTCAGAGCGCACAGCGTCAGAGCACATGCCCAACTAATTAAAAAACTACCAGCTGCGAGAGTTGGCGAAAATATTTTCGTATTTTCTAATTGCTGGCAAAAAATGAAATTAGAAACGTAAATTGAATTTGCAAACGAGGCAAAATAACACGACGAAAAATGAGTAATGACTGTGTCTATGTGCCCCGCCCCCTCTCTCTCTCTCTCTGTGTGTGTGTCGACTTAATCGACTTAGTCAGCTTTTGTTTTTAGCCACATTACAAATGTGCAAAAGATGCAATAGTTTAGCTTTGATAAAAAAAAAATACCAAAAAAAAAGATAGTAATGGGAAATGCCATTTCGAAAATTGAAAACGCGTTTCGTTTGGCCCGCTTTCCGTTTGCCGAGCTGTTTGTCGCTTAACTTTTCCGTTTCACTCATTTGCATGCGATTTGCTATAATTGAATTTGCAGCGAACGGCAAGAAAGAAGGTCCTTCTAGTTCTAGTCCTTGTAGTTGGGATAGCAGCTCAAAACTTTTGCCTCCTCCACACACACACACAAGATGAATGTGTGCGTAAACAGTGAGGGAGGCAGTGGGAGCTGTGTCCTGGCTGCCTGGACTGCTGACTATGTCACTGGCTGATAACGTTTAATGGATTGCATGGCAGCTCCAGACGGGATACAGCATACATCTCTGGGGGTTGCTTGTTTTTCCTTTGCATAGGCCTCGCAATGAAGACATTAAAATATTAATGCGCCGCATAAATCAGCTCCAGCAGTGAGGGCTTGGACCCACAACTGTGCGTTCTTCAAAAGAACTTTGCTGTCAAAATCTCCAAAGGACTTACGCTAAACTCTTCTGCAATACGCATTTGCATGTGGTTTGCCTTGGTTTTTTACTAATCTAATTTTACGCAGCGTGTGTTACTATTTGGCTAAATACTCTGCGAAAGCGATTTCGGAAACAAGCCGAGAGGAAAAACGTCTCTCTCAGTAAATAGTATTTGTTTGCCTGCCTGCCTGCCTGCCAGTCGTATTTCACATTTCAGTTTGTCTCCGTCGGCTTGTTTGCTGTGTGTCTATTTCTCGAGTCGTCTGTCTGTCAGCCGGCGATATCGTATATGCAAAGCAGTTGATAAGATGCCCCGCAAATGACGCCCATATTTACTACTTAAAGCTACGCACACACATAGCTGCAAACAGTTGCCAAGTCAACAAACAAATTAATTAAAGTCTGTCTCAATAGTTATATCTGTATATCTATGAGTTACAATTTACGGCTGTCAACAGAGCTTAGCGACGCTTCGCCAAAAATTAAATGCAAAACTCATTATGACAAAGTTAATAGCGACTGGCTCTAAGCCCAGGGCCTCCAGTGCTTACCCCTATCAGAGCCTGCTGCTGCTGCTGCTGCTGCTGCGGTTTTACAAAACATATTAATTAGCATTAAATAATTAAAATATGCCCGTCGCTTAATGTCATTCATTTTAATCAGTTTTAATCCTTCGCCGGTTTTTGCGGTTACTGTGTAAGTTTATGTGCACATGTGTGTGTGTGTGTGTGTGTTTGTAGCATATTAAATGTTAGTCATTAAAAAGATATGATTCATATGTAATTACAACAACAAATTAAACGATTGCAGCTACCTTAAAGCCGCTTGAAGCGTGCAACGTTGCGTATACGTAATTACAAATTGCTTGCAATATATTTTTTAACAAAGTTAGTTTATTTGAAATGTTTGGCAGCTTTTTGTATTTCTCTGAAAATTAAAGGCAGTGCCAGAAGTGAAAGCATCTCTGAATATCAATTTCTGCTTATTGCCAGCTATAATTTAATTGAGAAGGTGCAAGAGTTTGAAAATGCAGCTCTGCCTCGCTTGCTGCCTACTCTAATATTATAAGGGGATTATTTTGTAATATTTTTTTAAGAATTTATGGGGATATACAATTTATATAAATTATATGAAATGACCTATATTTTTATAAATTTATTATATATTTATGATGATATATGTGATATATATAAAAATATTTCTTATCTAGAATTTGTATTTGATATGAATATGTGGTATACATTTGAGATGTTATATAAGATATTTTTTATATGATATATATGATATATATGATAATTATATTTTGTAGATGAGAATGCGGGATATGAAGATATAAATCATATATATATCTGTATAAACCGACAAAAATCGCAGCTTTTCATTCGTCTCACATATCCACAGAGCCACATCAAATTGAATTTCATAAGAATCAGACTCAAATCCTTTGCAAACGCATATCAAACTGAATTAGACTCAAATCCTCTGCCAAACAAATCAAATTGAATTTTACATATAACGCAATATACTTCACTTTGAAAAGGTATACAGGAATCATCATATTTCTGTGCACAGCATTTTTGCTTTGGTCATGTCTCTTGCTTAATTAGTCAATGAAGTCGTGTTTATTCTGGCAGCATATTTGCGTGGGCTGCACTTGATTCGATAGTGTAAGTCTCGGTACAAAAGATGTTGTTTAATATTCATATTCGGTTCTTGCACTGTCGTCCATGCACGTCCATGCACACGCCAAACTCGATTTGTTTGGTTCGTGACAAAAGCACAGGTCAAACAATGGAGCAACAGAACAAGTCTCATCTCACTCCCACTCTCTCTATATTCATGGGACAATAAGACACTAATACCAATTCTTTGGCCTTGCGTAGGCAGCTCAACATTTTGTGTGGGCAATGGAAAAATGTTGTTTACCAGTCGAGCCAAATATTAATATGTATATTGGCACCGATACGAATGCAGCTCGCCCACGCCTCTCCACTGCGAGCACTTAGTCGTATTAGCAGCCGAGCAGACTGCGCCTGCAATTTGCCTAAGAGATTACAAAAATGGTAAATCAAAAGGTGCCAACATTCGGCTGCTGGTAAATAACAATTCGTGCCAATTGAAAAGGCTGCGATGCGACTGGCCATATTTGTTTGTCATGCTGACAAAAAGCCTTTATTTGTGTTGAAATCAAATTGTCAATCGAATTTCGTGATTTGTTATGCTTTTGCAGTAGAATATCGAATATGGAAAGCAAATTTAAATTTAGACAGAGACATTTTACCTCAAGTCTTGAGCCTAAAATTTTAATTTAGCTTTCATTAAAAAATAAAATATTAAGGCAAACGAAGTGTTATTCAAATATTCAAGGAATATGAAATATGGAATATCTGAGCTCATAGGTGCCTTGAAAAAAAAATAATTAAAAATCATGTATGATATAAATATACAGGCCAGAAACTTTTCTTCATCATAAAGATTTAATTTTTTTCAGCAAAATTTATTTTATTTAAGTCCAGGTTTTCGCTCAAAAGATATTTATTTTCACATTTTTGAAAATATATTAAAATCTCAAAAAAGAATATAAAATTCTAAAAACAAAAGTCCGAGTGCAGCTTAACTCAAAAGATTAGAGTTTATATAGCTGTGAACAAATATATATAGTCGAGAAATCTTAAGCATAATAGAGCTTGGTGGAGATATCAAAAAGAAATGCAAAAGTCAATTGAATCCAGTTCAAACTCTCTTAGATAACAAAGTTGACAATTCAATTGTATCTAGCTCAAATTCTAAATCAAAATTCAATTTATTGCAGCTCTTCTATCAAATTAGTAATTACCGTTAGTCAACATGCTAATTAAGTCGCAGCATTTATATTTAAACAATTTCATTTAGCTATAGAATCGCTCTCGCTCCCGGAACATGCAAAATTCATGCTAGCCGCTGCCTATGCGGTAAAATGTTGATGCCACGTTTATTCGGCTGCTGCCGTTGCCACTGGCAAAAACAATTTAAATTTTGTCTCTGCCAAGCAAATGCAAATATGACGACAGAGCTCGATGTTGATGGCGATGGCGATGGCGATGCCTAAGCAAATCGAAACCAAATCGAAATGTAATCGCGCGCGTAAATCCAAAGCCGAAAGCAATCGCATTATCGCCACATTGGCGTGAAAGTGCCACCCACCGGGGGGGCTATGGCTGATATTTATAGTCGGCTCATATTTATGGTTACAATATTTGCCTTTAACCGGAAATCGATGAAATTTTCATGCCGCCACCTCCACCTCTGCGCCCCTTTGATTTTATTTATGTTGCTGCGTATTTCTGCATGTGCTGCCAGAGAGAGAGAGAGAGAGAGAGAAAAAAAAACGAGAAATGTATTTCACTCGTTCCATGTGTGGTGTGTGGTGTAACACACACATTCACACACCCACACCCTAAAGCCGCCCCGAGCATTTGCAGTCTGCTTGATTTTCCATTTTGTTATATTTTTTCCCACTCTCTCTGCCATCGAGCTTAGGCAATTTAGCAGCTTAACTAAATCGTTTTTGGTACTCATGAATTTATACGTTTTGTTTGTGCAGCGCATGCAAAATTGTTGTATTTTCCTTCATTCTGCTGCTTAGCCACATGAGTGTTTAATATGGGCCTCGAGATCTAGCATTCTCGATGACCCATAAAGCCCGAGCGTGCCTCGTTTTCGCCCGTCCAATTATCGAAATTTATATGGCCGAGCTAAGTTATTTTCATGGCATTTGCCTTGCCTCCATTTGTGTTTTGATTCATATTTCGGGCATCAAATAATTTGCCTCAATTATTGCAGCTAAGCGGAACTAATTTAGTTGATCGTTGGATGGAACTGGAATGATATTCGCAGGCTAAACAGAAGAGGAGGTAGAGTTTTCACCTCCTCCTTTATCTTGCACAAAGGTGGATGAAAAGAATCTACACACGATGGGGAAGACTGCGGAATCCAGCTGCATTTACTGCGATTAATGCAATGGACGATGCAGAGCACACCTTCTGGCAGAAACGGTTAGTGAAGTCAAAGTCGACGCTATTGTTGAACAATTGTTGAACAGCAAAAATGCCTGGGGAAAGAGTCTGTCTCTTCGCCGAAAAGCTTTTGCAGTGAGACCTGGATGCTGAAATACGAAAGATTGTGCCAATATGCTTTGGGAACATGTGAAATAAATAGTTTTAATTGAATTTATAAGACTGAGTAGTTAAAATTGTTATATAGTATGATATATATATTGATAGTTGAAGAAATGGCTTAGGTTCTTTAAGATGCATTGATAAGAAGATTTAACAAAATCTTGTATTTAAAAAGTCAAACTTCTCTTCTAAATTTAGCAAAAAAAAAAAAAAAAGCTATCAGCTCCAAGCGCCCACAATATTAAATATAAAATTATATATATATTATATAAAATTCTCTAATATTATATAAAATTGAAGAAGTATATTTTGTGAAGAAAATATAAACATAAATATTTTCAAGTTTTCTCTTCAACTATTCTAAAAATTTATATTAAAGCTAGATAATTCAGCTCGTAATATTTCAATGATTTCTAAAGCACAAATCAAAGCCTTTCAATAACATCTTTAAGTCCTTCTACGGAGCTTCCTGTTTAATCATTTTTTAGCTCTTTGCGAATTCGACTTCAGCTTTGCTCATTTCGCTGCATTTCGTTTCATAATTTTGTTGAAAATGTTGCAGTGCTGCTGCTGCTATCAAAAAGCATCTAATGGACATCCCTTGCATTGTTTAAAATGCTACGAAAAATCTGTCGCAGTGCGCGATGATGAGTGGACAACAATGTTGGCGCTCTCAGAATTGTAATTATATGACAATTTCATTGATTACGCGCTCCACTTAGCGGCGGATGGCAGCTAAATCTGTGGCACGTATTACGACTGTATTATAGTTTTTATGCTCGCGAACAATGGAGCTGCATTCGAAGCGTACATTTTCCATAGCTACAATTTGGCGAGCCAGTGCCAGGGCCGGAGCAGAGAGCGCGCTAATGCCTGACTTGCCACTGCCACTATCGATGATGATGAATAATACTTAGGAGGTGGCGCTGGGGCCAGAAGACGGACTGAGCTATGCTCGAGCACGTGCTCGACCAGCTGCCTGCCTGCCTGACTGGCTGACTGACTGGCTGGCCGGGCGTGTGGAGCTGAAGAAGAACTTGGCGGGGCTTTGTGTGGCGTGGTGCTCCATGTTCCATTACCGTTGCCGAACTTGCTGCAGTTATATTTCATATTTTGGCCGGCCCCTTGGCGCTGCGATTCATTGCATTCGCCTGGCCATTTTTAGCTTCGCTTCTGCAGTTATCTGAATTGGTTTCCCACTTTTTCATGGCTTTGCCTGCAATCTTGCGCACAAGAGCACAAGAATTTTTACCTGCATGGAATTTAAAATGATGCGTTCCAACAGCAGCGACAGCACAGTCAGCAGAGATCACGTACCAGTTTTACTTTGTCACTGGCTCACACACACACACACACACACACACATAGAGTATATTGGGGGGTCAGCTGAATCATTTACTGTCATTTACTGCTACCTGCAGCTGGATTAGCTCCATGTAGTTGTATTTGTATTACGTCGATATTAAAAACGCTCACGGGTATGCACGACTGCGCCCAGCTCATGTGAGCAGCATGCGAATCGCTGCCGAGCCTCGACAGTCACGACAATTCGCATTTTTGGCCAACCCACACGTAGCCTGATTGCACAAGAACTCAGCCAAATAAATTGATTTCTTCTGCTGCTGCACTTAATTAAAAGACAAAACGAAATTCCTTCATAGAACCTCAACCCAGTGCCAATTTATGGCCAGACTTAGTTTAGTAAAATGGAACAGGTAATTGATTTAGCAATCAACTTTATCTGTTTGAGAAGGTAGAAATGGAGATAGGAATTGAAGAAAAATAAATAATAGAAAATATAGAAATATATTTAATTTTTTAAAAATACAAGGAAATTCATCTGATGAGCTTTTGTAGTTCGTAGTTTTTACTGCAAAAATATTATAAATATTCTTACGCCTATTGAAACATTTTCAACTTTATATCTACAATTATATGAATAATATATATAATAAATAAGATCTAATAAATATTACAAAATCACTAAACATATTTTTAAATAATTTTCTTTAATTATGAAAAAAAGGGAATTTGTATTTGTTTTTTATTATTTCTTTAATTAAAAAGAAAACAAATTAAATTTTTTTTTAGATTTAATGCACAAGTGATTGAATTGATATATAAATTGAAATATTCCTTTAATTAAAAAAAGGAAACAAATATTTAAATATATATATTTTTTAATTTAATGCACAGGTCGATCAAATTGATATCTAAATTGAAATATTCCTTTAATTATAAAAATAAAACAAATTTAAATATATGTTTCAAATCTAAATGTAAATCTAAATTTAATTTAAAATCTTATTGAAATATTTCTTTAATTATAAAAAGAAAGCAAATTTATATTTCATTTTTATTTGATTTAATGCGACAGGCCAAAGTCGGGAGAGAAAACCAATTTATCTTTGATCAAGCGGAAAAAATGTGTTGACATATTTGCATATAACACTTGCAAACATTTGAGCCACACACAGACATACACACACACACAGACAGACACACACGCACGCACACACACAGCGAGCATAACGAAGTACAATACGAGAATTTATTGTAAATCGAGTTAAGCAATGGTAGGCGTGGCAGCCTCTGGCCTTTGCATGACAGCACAAAAATGTGAAAGCCACCGCGACAGCGACAAAGAGCTGGTGCCAAAGGGGGGAGTGGAAGGTGGGGGAGCGGAGGTGGGGCATGGGGTAGGTGCGTGCCCAAAAAGCCAACGTGCTGATAGCAAAACTTCCGCTTGTGGCACCACAAACAGATGCCTCCGCCGTTGCTGCTGCTGCTGCTTCTTGTGTGCTTTGCTGCTTGTTCGAAATGAATTTCTAATACGAGCACCAAAAATTGCATTGGAAAGTGCACATGAAGACGCCCCCTCTACGAGCTTACAATTGTTTTCTTCTTGTTTTTTTTTCTGGGTTGCAGAACGCTGCCAAGTTTCCATAGAGAGGCAGCGCCAAAAACGGGACACGCACGCCGGCCAGAGCTGGAGCTGCACCCCACAGCCGGTCGGAAGTGGTTCGTGCCGCGCCTTATACCTTCTGCCCGGAGCGCCGAGTCTGCTGCCAGCTTCTTGGCTGGCTGCGTTGCTGCTTGCCTGTGGCTCACTTCATGCTGGGCATGCAAATGCGAATCTAATACAATGCCAAGCGCAAAAGTGCCAAAAAAGAACAACAACAACGAGAGTAATAACAACAGCAACAGCAACAAAAATGCGGCTCACATACATACACGAAAAACAGGAAATTGAATTTTCGACTTTGCCAAGTGCGTGGCAGGAAGAGGAAGAACAGCTGCAGGAACTGAAGGAATAGGAGCATCACATACACAAGTGTCGGTTGTTGTTATATGGTGTATGCTGTATTGTTGCTGCTGTTGCCTGGCTGCTGCCTGGCTGCTGGCTGCAACTATTACGAACGCAGGACGAGAAGTCCTGACACTGGCAGCGCCTCATTTTGCATACCAAGCAGCTGGCAAACAGTGCAAACGGAAACGAAATATTTAACAACAATGCAGCCGGCAACGAACAACACCAGCTTATGGGCGCATAATTGAGTGGGCGTGGCTGCAGCTGCAGTCGCCCAGCCCAGCTGCCAATGACACCAGCTGCGAGCCAAGTGTAAATGCTTAAGACTTAAATGAGCTTTAATGGAGCTTAATGAGCTTTAATGCAGCTAGAAGCTGCTCTTTAGGAGTATTTAAAATGGGTTTATTCTAGTGTTATCTCAACAATGGGGATTATACTTAAAGAAACTCGGTAAAAATTAAAAATCTTTAAAATTGTTCTCTCTGTTAGCGTAGCTAGCTTTCCTTTGCATACCACTTGGCACTCCTCAGATTAATCCTATTCTCAAGTGGCACTTCAAGCAACTGTCATTCGCCCGCTGTTTGCTCACATTTCACAGGGACTTCGGGGCGAATGTCTGCTGGGGTTCCAGTTGCTAAGTAGTTTTGAGAGCGGATTGCATCTACGGCTTAGCTCGATGACTTATCGTCGTGGAGTTACGAGTGTGTTGATTTCAGTAAATGAGACAGACGCACACACACCCACCCAGACATAAAAACAAAAGTCACACAAAAGTTACAATTTACGCTTGTAAATTGCTTTAAAAAGTTGCCTCGAGTTGCCACTGCTGCTGGCGCGGCTGCTATCAGCGCCGTCTACAATTTTGCTAATTAACTCAACGCACAAGTTGGCCGAAAAGCCCCTCGCTCCAGCTCGACTCCTCGAGCGCCGTCGCTAATTTGGCTAATCAAAGTGTTGGCATGGGGCGAGGGGCGAGGGGTGCGGGGCATCGAAACAAAAATAACTTCGATTTTATTAAACGGAAAACATGAAAAACAACAACCGAAGGCGAATATTTGAAAAGGAATCTTTCGCTGGCAATAATTTGTTGGAAAAGCCATAATAACAACAACAATAAATGTTGAACTTTTGTTTCGTTAATGGGGAAGCTCGCAAAATGAGCCGGCACAAAGGGAAATGAGTTTTCTGGCCTCCTCGCCAGTCGACTGATAATTAGGCGCGTTCTTTAAAACCGTTACAGAGCTCGCAAACACCCGCATACCCAAACACACCCCAACACACCCGAACACACACACAACAGACCAAGAGCGCGCATTTCAGCGCGGCGCTCGTGGCTCGTGGCGTTGCCTGTGGCAAGAAAAAACCGGCACAAAATTCGATAATGTTGCCACAAGTACAACAGTAACAGCAGTAAGAACAAGTGAGAGGAAAGGCTAGGTGGTAGTAACTGACTAGCAGATACCCTGCTGTTATATGAAATGATAGTGTTGTAAGTAGCAGAAAGTGAAGCTTTAAAGATATTCATAGAACTTATGCTTACATACAAGATTCTTCATATTAAAGCTAATCGATCTTTCGATTATCGATTAAGAGTGAAAGGTGGAAGATATGTTTAAACATCTACGACTTTAGTTGAAACCATTTAAAAATCCTGGTCAAACATAAAATTATTTCAATTGATTAACAAGGCGTATACTTTATATTATGAAGCAAAAATCGGGCAAGCAATACCTTGCTGGAGCTTTCTATCCTGCGTCTAAGTTTCAAGATTTTTGTATTTATATTTTTTAAAATTTTTTAGCAGCCGAAACTACTTAGTTGAATCAAAAAAGAACGCTTTTTCCGATGGGTACTTGAAAAAAATAATAAAAATCGTATAAAATGAATCTTAATAGAGCAAAAACTCTTCTTTTTATGCAACAAAAGGAAATGAGAGCATTCGCTGAAAAGATAAATCTTTTCTTTTCTACCGAAATTCTCAAACATATTCTGATGAACACATTTAATATTTAAATTAAATTTTGATAGATCTCTTAAAAGTCTTAGATCTCATTTAAAACTATATATTTGGTAGTTGTTTTAATCGAAAACAAGAAAATTATAATTATAGATTATTGGTAATAAACATGATCTAGATGTTTAAGTGCGGAATAGTTATTTGTCCACTCAAACGTACATCTCTTAAAGCTAATAAAGGTAATGACTTCCTTGGCGACTGACTCGCTGACAGTCAGCTTTACAGATGGCCATGCCTAAAACAATTTCATGATTCACTTAGAGCATAAATTTCTAATTTATAGTCAGCTACACCACCAATATACCCTGCTTATGCCCTGTCATTGGGATCAGTCCAATGGATGTGGGGCAAGAACATGGCCAGTAGCCTCCCTTTGGCACCCGCCGGCAAACTAATAATCAAAAAAAAAAAAAAATGAAAAAAAACATTGGGCTCAACTTCTACGCTCGGCGAGCGCCCTGCAAAGCTCATAAAATGCAAGCCATTGACTTTTTGAAATCGCTTCAAGCATCATTTCGATTGCGCGACCCAGCGTGGCAGCCGCGCCTCCCTTTCCCCTTGCCCCTTGCCACCCACCCAACTAGGCCCCATTCCAGTCCAGGGCGGCCTGTGGCAGCGGCTATCAGCGTATTGTGTTGGCCCTCTCTTTTTTGGCCTTTTGACTGTTTGGACTGTTGGCGCGTTGTTTGGCCATTTAAATTCGTTACGTTTCGATTGCCGTGAATATGCAGTGAACTTTATGAAATTTATAGTTTAATCTGATAGATAGGAAATTGCTTTGTTTTCCACGCACCCGAATTGGCAAAAAATATGAATAAAGGGGAATGACGCTGGAGGACGGCCGATGGGAGTTTGCAATCAACTGGCCATGGGGCATGGGGCATGCGGCATGGGGCACCAGGCAGTCAGCAGCACTTTAAAGATATCGAGGCAGTCGACAACAAAAGATAAACTTCTCAATTTATGCGAATGGGTAAAAATAAAATGAGTCTCAGCTGAATTCGAATTTCAAATACTCTGAGGAGAGGGCTTTATGTATAATAATAGAAAAGCTTGATAGAAAATTATTTTAAATTATTTTATCAGCCAAATCTTTTAAGCATGTGACTATTTATAATTTAAAAATTAAAATAACAATTTAAAAAAATTGCAAAAAAATTGTTATATCAAAAAGGAAAAATTATATTAATTACATCATGATGAACATGTAATATAATCATAGACTTTATAACTACTCATTCAAGAGAAACCCATTTTTACTCGAGGCCAGATATTTTAAGCTTCATTGCCATTATTTTCATTATGATGGATTCATTAGGAGGCAGAACGCTTCTATTTTATAGACTTGCCAAAGGCAATCGACTTTTACAGCATTTCAAGTTTCAAGTATTGAATTAAGTGCACAATAAAAACACAATAATTGCTGTAAGACATGCCTGACTTGTATATACCCTAACTACAAACAAAGTTTCGATTGTTTCTCTATTTCCTTTCTGAACAACCTCACTGCCATATACCCTCTAAAAAGTCTGTTTTACATGCTGCCTCGTACAACCCATATGCCCTGCCTTACACTTTATATTCCATGCTATATAAATAAAGATATCTGCGCGACCCAAGCACTTAACCTAAAAACTGTTAAATTATGTTGGGTATATGCAGAGGGCGAGCGCCTCGACTGCGCTGGGCATCCCTTTTGTCCTTGGACACATGTGAGCTTTCCAGGCAATTGCCTAATTAAATTTTATAACAAATATCGTAAAACGAAATTTCAATAAACATGCGAGTCGAGGCATAAAATAAATGACGCTCTCATCCGAGAGCTGTCCGAGACACGGCCACAGCGACAGGAAGGCAACAACAATGGCTGCCGTCGAGCAGCATTTTCCACTTGATATGGCCGCAAGATTTGCATCTCTCGCAGCGAGGCCGAAGTTAATAACATGGCCAAAATGTTCTGGCCTGGCGGACGGAAAGGAGAGCATTAAAATCATGCGGTTCATTGAACGACCGCTTGACCACAATCCGAGCTGAGCGCGGCGCTTCGCTTTCAATATCAAAAGTGGAAGTCGCCGAGGATGAGGAGGGGGAGGAGGCATGGCGCATGGCTACCACATGCCGCCATCAAGTGGCAGCCGGGCAGCCGTCGTCCTTGTTGATTCAACGCTGGCCGCTGCTGATGGGCCGGACAGTTTGACAAGTGGCTCGAATGTTTGGCCAGGTCGAAGCTGCTCACGACTCGCTCCTTCGTCGGGCCGGGCGTCCTTGTGCACATGCACCAGCAGCACCTCAGCTGCACATGCCTCCAGTTGGAAATATATATGTCAATGATGCTGCCAGCCTGAGCCGGAGCTGGAGCCAGAGCCAGACCCAAGCGCTGTTTGTTCTTATCCTTTGGCACTCATATAAAGTTTGTTTGCGGATTTGTGCAGCGCAATATGTCATTGCCTGAACCACTGCAAAGGAGGGCAGCGGGTAGTGGTGCAGACGGCGGGTGGCTTGCGACGGCAGCAGCAACGAACACGCTTAATGGCAATGTACGTTCAAGTAAACACACACACACATACAGACTCATACGCTCATACAACATATTTGTGTATCAACGAGGGCTTATCGAAAGATCTGCTATCATAATAATGCACATTTAATTGGCTATCTTCGATAATTACAGGGGCGGGACAAAGGGGTGTGAAAGGCAATTAAATTAAACTTTTTTTTTAAATTTTTCTTTACTTCGTTTAAGAGACTGATGTTTCTCTACTTATCGCTATTTTTTCTTGGTCTATTCATTTTCAAATATCGATGGCATTGTAGTTAACTATCGATAGGTATAATCGATATCGATAGATACAATATATAAGATACGAATATTTTATTATATTTATTCATAAAATAAATTATATTTGTGATATGAGGAAGCGCTTGATTGATATTTTGAATATCAAAAATGTTTATATATTACAAGTAAATTCTTTTTGAAATATATTTCTATATACAATGATGCTCTAGCCTTCTTAAATATCCAAAAATATATTCGCATATATCATAATACATATTCCATCTGTACAGCCATTAGGACATCATTAATTCATGGCGTAAGATCTCACTTTTAATTTCAATTCAATCACATATTAACCTTATGATATTTCTTTATCTTAATTAAATAGACCAACTCATCACATTTCCATCTTTCACTTGTTTCTTTAATTAATTAAATTCGTCTCTCAAAATATCTCTTCATCACTGCAATTTCCTGAGCTGCCCTCGCTCAAACCCATATGCAGCTCAGTGTGCAGCGTCGGCTAACAAATCCGTTTGGCATTATAAACATTATTAAAATTTCATGTTTCCTGCTACAAGCCGCAACCCGCCGCAGCCCGCCGCCCACTGGCCAACACCCGACGCGGCCCAGCCACCCGACCCCCTCTCCGCTCTCGCCCGTATGTGATTCAGCGCCCACTCAAAACGCAAACGTAACGAAACATGAAACACGGACGAAACAAGGCTTGGCTGGGTGGCTGGCAGAGTTCAGTTCGGTTCTGGCTCACATGGCTCAGTTTCAGGGCACTCATTTTGACCAGCTACACACACACACACACACACAGGGACACCCCCTTGCTGCTGCCCCTTCGCATCCTTAAGGGTGTCTAGCCTTACTTATTTGCAGCATGCTTCATGCTTTATGGTTACTTGGTCAAGGGCCTTTCATCCTAACACACATACGCACGCACGCACACACACTAGCATGTTTGCTTAAGTACAACACGCACACACACCCACACTCCCACACACACACAGCGAGTAGAGCACATAAAATGCATGAAATTTTCGCAGTAAATCGTTAAAATGGTTGATATTTAAGTAAATATGCAAAAATGCTTTGTTGCCAGCATTGGCATTGGCCCTGTTGCTGCCCCTGTTGCTGTTCCCTCTAACAACGTATAATGTCAGTCTCGCCCCCGCACTTTACGTGAATTACAATTTAATGTACAAATTTAAGAATTCACATAAAAAGCGAGCCGGAGCCTGGGAGCGTGGGAGCGAGTCGCTTTTGTCGGTAAATATTTATAAGCACAAAGCAGCTTTTATTATAAATATATTTATATATGCTTTTTTTGTTTTCTTGTTTTTTTATTTTATGAGTTGCGCTGTGGCCCTTGCCGTGCATCACGTGGCGTATGCGTAATCAGTTTTGCTTATTAAGCTTAAAGCTTAAAATCTAGGGAGCATGCTGATTATACGCCCAGTTTGCTGGCCCGTGCTGCCAGTGGAGTCAAAACTTGTCGGTGTAAGCTGAGCTGAAACACTGCAAGTTGTACAGAGAAAGTTGAATTTACCAAATATTTGGAAGCCCGAAACGGTAATTTAAGTGAAGCTGAAATTAACACCGGGAATTATGACAGACAATGAAATGTAGTAGAATTTTTTTTATTTTTAAATTTATATAAAATTTAAAACAAATCGTAAAGTTTTGAATCACTACCAGTTGGAATACAAAATTAAAATATATACAAAATCTAACTACCTGTCTTGAGGGACGCTTCGGCTTGGTTTTTCTATAATTACCATCGAAATCTCAAGCTTTTCGTTCTGTATATATTTTGTTAGATTTTTGTATAAATAAAATACATTGCGAATTCGTTATAAAGATTGAACTTAAAGACGGGTAGCAAAATATCTAAAATATTTATTAATTTATTAGAAAAAGTAAACAGTAAATAATAATGATGATCGATGGAACAACCAAAGACCTATATTGAGCTTCATATCGGCTGGACTCTTGTCAGGGATGGCGTCTCATAATAAAATTGTCGCAGAGTGTGATATGCAGATGAGAATCTTGTAAGATTTTTGTCGTCAGCTATTTACAACATATTTTAAAAAATATTTATTTATTTTGTTTGAAGAATAATAAAGTAAAGTCAATAGAAAAATAAAACAAAGTCAAATTGTACGACGAAAGTTCTAATGGCATATAAAATATAATATAAAAGTATTAAGAATATTTAAATAAATTAAATTATCGTTGAGTGTGATAAGCTGATCTTGTGCGACTTTTTAATTTAGTCAGTTTTTTTTACAATACATTTTTAAAAATAATTCTTTTAATGATTCTGAGCCCAATTTCGTTTTATTTGAAAAGGAATAAAACAAAGTCAATAGGGACCAATTGTACGACTCTAGTTCTAATTACATAGAAAATATTCAACATTATAAGAGGAATGCAATATCATGCATTTAATTAATGCAATGTCATGAAATTTAATTTAAGTAAAAATATTTTCCGCTTTCCGTATCAGCAGAATGCATTAATTGCATCATACCTTCAGGCGCTTGTCATATTCACAAATCTATTGGACGCCGTTAAAGTGCGAAATGTTTGAATTGAACTTGGAGTGCGTGGCCGCCTTGCCGCTGGTAATTTCTCGCACATTTTTGTATTTTAAGCATCTGCGTAAAAAGGTGCTTGGGGGCCATTGTTGAGGCAAGTTCTGGGGTACAAAAGCTTTGCAATTTTCTTGGCAGCTCAAAGTTCAGCTGCGCAACACGAACTCCTTTGCTAACTAGCTCGGCAAATGCCAACCCCTAACCTCAGACCGTTAGCTGCCCCGCTGCGTCGTCTCCATCTTCTGGTGCTTCTTCTTCGTCTTCTAGTTGGCTGCTTGGCTAACCCAACGCACTTAACACTTGCGTCTGAGTTTAGCACAACTTTAGCGCACGGCAAAGGCAGAAAAACTATTTTATGCTTTTTTATTTTCATTTTCCGTTTTTTGTTTTCCGTTGTTTTACCTATGTAGAAGCGTACTGCTTGGTGGGTGTTACAGAAATCTGCTTCAGTGCGTCACGTAGGCGTTTCAAAGTTTTCCATTTTCCATTCTGTGTGTTTTTTTTTTCTGCCTTCACTTTTTCGTATTTTTATTTTTTGAGAAATTTACGATTTAACGTGAAAGTAGAACAAAACGGAAAGCCCTATAGAGAGACAGGCTAGGCTGCCTAGGTGGGCCATGTACTACTTAAAAGAATGGCAAAACTTGGAACTTTGCGAACACGAGACCGAAAATCCCGTTAAGTAAGTGAACCAGGTGGATGTGGGGCTGGATGGGCTGCACGTACTTTGGATTTTGTTGCGTCGCTCCGTCTTTATTGCACTTAAGATTTGCTCATCAGCAGGTGTCCCGTCTGGCCCCAACTGTGTGCGAGATGTACGATTGAATTTTTAGTCTCTGAAAGAGACCATCTGCACCACCCACCCACCAGCCACCAGCCATGCCAACGGCTTTTGCAATTTTTATGTGCAATTTTTGTGTTTTTTTTTTTTTTTTTTTGTTCTTGGAACACGAGCCGTCGACTGATGCTAGTCGCATGTCTACTGTCGCCTGTCGCTCGTTAAGGCAGGGCGTTATCCTTGCTTTGATTTAGTGTGCACCACCTGCCCAGCCCAGCCACCACCGGCGCTGCCAGCTGCGCCACCAACCACTGTCGCAAACACAATTTAAATTTTTAAGCGGCATCTACTACTTGGGCCAGCGGAATCCAGCCACTGGAATTCGTGTCACGCATCAGCTCAGCCATCGACGGGTGGCAGCGTCATCAGCATGTTGTCCTGCGCCTCAAGCCCGTGTCCCACTTACGTTTCCTGCTACCGCTCCTTGCCTCGTCATGCGCCACGTTGAATGTTGCAATTTCAACCCGTTGATGGATTTGATGCGCGTCTCGCTTCGCTTCGCTCTCTTTTCCTTTCCTTTTTTTTTGTCATTCCAAATCAGCGCCAAATCAGTTGGCGGTGGACTGTGGTTTGAGTAAACTCAAATTGATGACACCCGCAGCGGCAGCAGCAGCGGCGGCAGCAGCGACAGCGGTAATGCCTGTCACTGATACTCACAAATGCGTTGTTGCCCCGCCCTTTGCCCACTCACCTCACCTCATTTCGCCCCCTGCACGCACTCGAATGACGCTAAATTCTGTTGATTAGATGCCCGGCCCGACAAATGCGCTCCACTCGCTCTTGACACCACCGCAGCTCTGCAAAGCGGTTAGTCGAGGGACAGCGGGGCAGTGGGGCAGGCGTTGTAGCCGCGGCATGTTTGCCTTTGAGTCTTTTTTCCCAGCTCCGAAAACCTAAAGCTAAATGTGTGACGGGTGCAGCACGAAGTTCAATTATAGATCGACTATTTAATAGCAACAATAAAAAAAATATTTAAAATCTTATCAAAGTAATTTGCGAGAGGCTCAAGTGCCTCGGAAAGCACTGAAGTGCTTGCTATAAATTTGGGTAGGGCATCTGCTAGTCGAGCATTTTGGAAAAGTTATTGATCTGGTTTTCGGAACTGTTTTCCAGTCAACGTTTTATGCGGAGGCCTAATTGACAAATCTGCTCTTAGCACTAGCCAAAATGCAGCACTCAGTGCAAACAGCAATACAGAGAGAGACACACACACGCACAGGTAGACACACCCACACACCTATACACACAGCCGCACAGTGCTGTGGCAACAGTTAAAAGTGCGCCAGACTGTATGTCATATAAATTAACACAAGTATTTTACCTATGCCACAGACTCACACACACACCCACACATACACACTTACTCAGACACTCACACACACCAACAAACACACTCTCGCACACACCCACAGCTATGCAAAATACATGCTAACAACCACTTAGCGCACACACACTGACAGCCGCCTCTCGCCACCGTTGCGCCACCAAAAAACCTTTGCCCCAACCCGAATACGGCTGATGAGCAACTATTTAAGAAATTACAAGCTGATGCCCAAAAAAGCGGGCGGGAATTTTATTTGCAACAATTTGAGGCAAGCTGAAGTGCATGCGGGTGCGTTAAAAGTTGCCAAAACGTCGATTTGTGCTGGCTGCGAAAACTTTGCCAGCGCGACAGCCTGTGTAAATACGCCAGAGAGAGAAAGAGAGAGAGGGAGAGTGAGACAGGGAGCTGAAAGCCAAAGCCGAATATAGCACGGCAAATAATATGCACCCTCAGGTTGCCAATCAAAGTTTCCCGTTAATGATAGTAGGGTGCAGTACCCTGTCCCCCACTTCCCTATTTTTCCCCCACTGCGAGTGTAAAGTTTTTTGTTGTACCCAGCTCAGCTCGAACTCTGCACCAGCAGCATTAATTCTCGTGCTCATCTTTTGAGCAAACAAAATGACTTTTGCGGCGGCTTTTTCGACTTAATGATGTGGTCGGGCCTGCGCCAGGGCACTGCGAGTCGACTCTTGCCAATTTCAGCAAGTGGCAAGAGCAGAATGCTTGAGCGCGAATTGTGGGCAAATACAATATGTTATATATTAGCTTAGGCACTGTCGGTTGGCCTTGCGAACTTGAACGTCATGAGGATTGAAGATGATATGTAAAGGTTTGAGTTTTAAAAATTTGAGATTGTTATGTGGAAAGTTGATGTTTCCCTACGCGAGGCTTCTCTATAAGGGCCGCCTTATGACATCTTCAAGGGGACTGCAGCCATTAGTCCGTTGAGTATTGGGATATGAGTAAGGAACTTGTGAATTATACTCTATTTAAATTATAAAATAAAAATTGTAAATAAAAGGCGTCGCTCTTCGAAACGATGATCAGTGCGACTTCAATGCACTATCATCTGCACTGAATGGAATATGTAGAAAAAATCAAGCATTTGCCAAACCTTTAGGACCTCATGCAATTAAAAAAAAATAGTTTTTATGTACCTAAATTAGTTTAATTGTTAACTTATTAATTAATTGTTTATTATAGTTTTATTTGTGAACTTAACGTTCTACCTATACGAACTTTGCTTATAGTTCGTAAATTCAATATAAATAAATTATTGTATTATATATTACTTTTATCTTTTTAGTTGTATTTTATTCATATTAAATTAAATAATAATAATACATTTTCTGTGATTTTCTTTGAAATTCTTACAGTTTTAATGTTCTGACTGTTGTTTCATTCAACTATAATAAAATATATTTTATGATACATACTGGAGATTTAAAATAAAATTTTTTTATAATTTTTTATAATATAATCAAATATATAATAATATAATATATAATAATATAGAATAATATAATGCTGCAAAAAACAAGTAAGAAAACTCTAGTCGGGCGTAACCGACTA